>CM076577.1:1128053339-1128198456 GCA_034641835.2 Pinus albicaulis | reverse complement strand
ACAAAAGCACTGATTGAAACATGAATTTCACGATTCTCTTCTTTGAACTTGTTGAAAAAATCTATCTGAGTGGTTTCCAAGAAATGTTTTTCATGTTCTTCATATTGATTTCGTGTTATTCTTCTTCGCATCACATGCTTTGTAGTTGGCGAAACACGCGAATTGTTCTTCCAATATTCATATATTATTTTTTTAACATTTTCTCAAAGTCTATATTTGTATAGTTGCCTACAAATAGCTCTCCAACAAGCGAGTTCATCATTTACATCTATTTGCAACCGAAATTTCCAATGTTTGTGCAAATTTTTTCGTGAGGTTCCTAATTATCGTGCCATAGATTTTACCAAGCGATTCTCTTTAGTACTTGATGAAACCACTACCATATGTATTTCTCTACGTACAACTGAAACATTTTTCTGTCTAGATCTTCTAATTGAATTTATAGCACTATTTATATTTTGTATCACATTTTCCTTCATTTTTTTTTATCTTTGGTTGATTTTCGAATACCCAATAAAGTTGTAGCTTCTTTTAATTTCCTTAATGATAGGAGACCTTTCAACATTTGGGCTTGAGCTGTCACCTTTTCCTTTATGAAATACTTCTCAAAAATGCGGTTAACACGATATCGTATATAATGGTCAGCTTTTTATCTCCATATGTGTGAGTGTCAACATTTTCTAACATCTCATCATCGACATTGATTTCATCTGTACATATTCGAATGAATAGTACATAATAAGTTTACATATTCAATAAATAACTAAATTAATAAATATATGTATAATTTCAATAATACGTGCATGTGTTCAACATATATATATATATATATATATATATATATATATATATATATACCTTGTGATTCAATTTCTTCACTTGAATTTCTTTCATCATTTTCACCATCTTCAATCATTGGTTCAATATCTCTTTCACTTTCTCTTTCAAAATTTTGTATCTTATCATCAATGTTTTGAGGAATATCTCTCTCTGTTTACATTGCAAAATATTTTTCAAATTAGTTCATCAAATAAAAATTAAGCTTCACATTTTACACTGGGAAAATTTTAAATATATCAAAATCATAATATTTACATTTACATGCTTAAACTTCTAGTTGAGGTTGATTTTCCCCTTCAATATTTGAGAGTGCTTCTATCTTTCTTTTGTGAGACTGTCTTGTCTCTTCTCTACGTTCCTCAGGGTCTCTTTTTCGATCATATTTTCTCGTACAATTCCTTCGATTTCCCATGATAATAGAGTATGAAGTTCAAAAAATATCCTTCAAAAATTTAGACAAAAACTCAATTAAAAAAAACATCGCAAAAGATTTAATTTAAAAAAAAACTCATTTTAGAAATTTTGCAAAAAATACATACTCCAATCCAAAACACTTACTTTAAAAAATTCGAGAAAAAAATGTTTTATAAAAATGAAACGAAGCTCAAAATATTTCCTTCCAAGTCCTACAAAAAAATTTCATTTAAAAAGTTAGACAAAACTCATTTTAAAAAATCATTATAAAATATTTACTTCAACCCAAAACATGTACTCTAAAAAAATGTCACTTCAAAAAATGCCTCCAAAAAATGTCCATTGAAAATTAATTCCAACTTCATAAAAAATGGCACTTTAAAAACTACTTCAAAAAATATCACTTTAAAAAATTCCAAAAAATGTCCAAAAAATGTCCTTTCGAAATTAAGCCCAAATCCATACCTTCAAAAATAATGAAAATTAAGCCCAAATCCATACTTTCAAAAAAAATGAAGCCCAAAAAACATCCAAAAAATTGTATCACATACCTCCAAGAAATGTCCTTTGAATGTACCTCCAAGAAAACTCTTCAAAAATGTTCTTTGAATGTACCTCCAAGAAAATTCTTTAAACCCAAAACAATTATTTGCAAAATCAGCCAAATGTACGAAAATATGAGAAAATAATGAATGCCTCCAAGAAATGTCCTTTGAATGTACCTCCAAGAAAAGTCCTTAATCCCAAAACAATTCTTTGCAAAATCAGATCAAGACCTTTGTAAAATCAGACCAAATGTGCGAAAATATGCGAAAATAATGAATGATTTTGCGGCAATTTATATTTCCGCGAAATGTTTTTTTGGAGGGGCTTGGCGGTACTTTCCGACCGATGGAAAGTTAGGTAAAAGTTTGGCCGAACTTTTATGTCGTTTGACTTAACGGGCGGTCGGTGCGAAAAATAGTTCAGCCGAACTTTGTTTAAGAGTTGGGTTGAACTAACGCGTCACCAGTTACACAAAACCAAGCTCTGAATACATATCTGCAACTTTGGACTAATTAAACTCCATGAAACATTCTGAATTAACTGTCGGAACCAAGACAAGCATTTTCAGAATTGAATCTACTTTCAGGAAATATAGCTTTTATGGAATTTCATAAATATTTACTAATTTTAATTAATTTTGTAATAAAACGGGTGCAAAAAATTTCTGAAGGTCGTTGTGATTCAGAGAAATCAAAATTCTTTATCTTCCAAAATACATTGTAAAAAAAATTGAAAAAATTATGGTACATTACATTGGTCCATCGTCTCTAATGGGTAGCTTTTAGATTTTTAGTTTATAACTTATATGTTAAGAAATTTCTTGCGTCGCGAAACATATTCAAAATATGCAGTTTTTCATATTGGACCAGTTCAAAAAATTCTAGTAATTATGATATGCATCCATTGGCTTTGTAAATATGACGAAACTGAAGTAGACTCTATCTAGATTGTTGTAACACATTTTGTTTCTCAAAAACACAAATTTTCAAAGAATACAACATTGCGTATTAACATGACTTCTTATGAATCCGTTGATTGTTAAAAAACACACACTCAAATAAATGCTAAGTTGACATATCAAATGTGTATAAAAAAATTCCAAAAAATAGGTAATAGAAAGCTAACAAAATTTCTGACAACTTTTATTTTTATCGCAAAATGAAATTCTAAACAGAAAAATTGTTTTAGCTTGCAGAAAGTTGAAGAACCGAAAAAATGAAATTTTTTTCTCAAAAAAGGGCAAAAAATGTAACCCAACTTCTCAAAAAAATGTTGTTTTGTTAAGACAGGTACAACACCCTTTCTTGAAGCTTTAACCTAGCGATCACCACCCAAACCAATAGAGGAACTAAAAGATGTGAAAACAAATCATTATGACCAGTCATATGATTACTACATCCGTTGTCTACCAACCAAACATATTTATTAGGTACTTGCACAGTCACTTGGCATGCCAAAAATAAAGCATCGGATGTTTCACATTCAGTGTCTGTGACATTGGCTTTGTTTTTACTTAAAACATACTGTAATTTTTGATATTCAGACTTATAATGGTCATATTTTTTGCAGTAGTGACATTGAATTTTTTATTTATCTATCCACCTACGACCATGATCAGATTGAGACTGCTCTGAATGTGTTTGAGTTACCTGTGATCTATCATTAGGCTGAGACTGTCCTCTACCTTTTCTTCTCCTACCATGAAAACCTCTACCTCTACCTCTATCCATAGAAGCTTTAGATTTGAAAGCATGCTCTAAATTATTGACATCTAAATTAATTCTTGCTTCATGACCCACAAAGAACCAGTTAATTCTTCCATAGATAATTTTTTTAATTCTCTCAATTCAAAAACAATAACAATCATGTCAATTTTTTTAGGCAAACATCTAAGAAATTTTTCAACAATTCTTTTGTCTTCTATTTCTTCACCATTCATCCGAAGCTGATTAACAACACCCATAATTTTAGTTATAAACTGATCAATGGTTTCTGATTCAGTACTTTTAAGTGTTTCAAATTGTGTTCTAAGAGTCTGTAATCTTACCATTTTTACTTTATCATTTCCTTGATAAGCAACCTTAAGTATATCCCATATTGATTTAGCATTCTTAGCAGCAGTGATTTTAGGAAAAAATAGAGTCATCTAAGGAATTTAAAATGCACGACTTTGCTCTACCTTCTTTCTGTTTAATTTCATCAAATTTTTTTCTTTGAGCAGCACTCATTCCAGCAATTGTATTTGCGCCAGGTTCTGTGAACCCCAATTCTATTGATTCCCAACAACCTAAACCTTGTAAGCATGCTTGTATTTTAAGACTCCAAAAATCATAATTTTTCCCACTAAATAATGGCGTAGGAATCGCAAACTGACTTGACGAAGCCATGTTTAAAAAAAATTAGAAAGTTGACACCTTTTATAAAAAAACTTGTACTCTCTTTTCCCCTCTACCAGAAGTAGAAAACAAGAGCCTAACCCTCTACACTACTAAAGAAAGCCTCTACACTTTGTCTTCAAGTATATATTAACTTGATATCTTTCCAGCAAGATTATCATAAAGAAATACACCCTTCTGGCAAATCAAGGTTGCGGAAAATATATTTAACAATATCCTTTATGGAAACTGATAATCCTCAACTGAGATTTAATTTTTTTCTGAATTTTAAATTGGTTTAGCTTAAATATCACTGCATATTTTTTTTGAAAAATATATATTTATGGAAATATCACTACATATATTTTTTTTTAAATATATTTCTGGAAATATCACTACATATATATATATATATATTTAAATATATTTCTGGCAACAAAAAGTCCAGCAGACATCCGCAATAAAACTTCCTTTATGCGATTCTGCATAAACCTTAGAACAGATTGAAGGAACTGGTCTAGCACTAAGCCAAACAACACATGGAAGAACTGATCCAGCACTAAGCCAAACAATGCATGCAGAATCAAACTCACGCAGCAACAAAATTCTGTGTAAGAGCAAAAATCTAACAACACTGGCAGCAGCAAAATCGCGTATTCTCTTCACACACGCAGCAGCAAAAATTAACAACGCAGGCAGCAACACAATCTCTAACACAGCAACAAAATCTCCAGCAGTTAGTTCCTCTTGCCTGAAGAAGAACCCCAAGGCTCTGATACCATGACAAATTGACAAAAGGAGACAGCAGAGAATTGCAGAAAGCATAGCAGCACTAAATCTAATTTATTGAAGGAGAGATGTGTATTTATACAAGTCAGAAACAGTTATGCAGAAACTGAATCTGGAAATTGATTACTAACTAATCTTGAACTAATTCTAAACTAACCGAATCATTAATTCTTTAAAAATTTATCCACTGGAGAATATTTCATTTATTAATTGTATTTGCACATGTAATCTACCCTTAAGTGTATTGTGGTCCCCATCAAGTGGGTTTGATAGAGTGGTTATTGGGCATGGATAGCAATCATGCAAGATTTTTATGTTCATAATTGAATGATCTCATCTATAGACCCTTACTTGGAATAATATTTTGTGTGGATATTATGTTTGAATTCTTTAAAAAAATTGGGGTGGTAGGTGTAGGGGGGTCATCAAAGCATGGACGGAAACAACCTATATTTGGGGTTTAGGACAAGAAAAAAACAATTAGGATGAAACATATGCTCTCTTGCAAGGCCTCCATTTTGCTAAAAAAACCAACATCAAAACTATATTAGCTTTAGGATATTCAAATGTGATTATAAAATTTATGGTTGAAAAACTAACTCTAGTGTATAGCAAGTTTTCTTTGTCCATTGAACAACTAAATAATGAAGTTAGAAATGAACTCAATGTTACATAATTCCAAGTTCTATGGAACTTAAACTTAGAACCAAACTCATACACAAACAAGGCATCCATACTTAATCAAGGTGTTTTGAAAAAAAATGGGGGGGGTGGGGGGGTGGGGGGGGGGTTGCTGGGGGCGGTATCTAGTTTTGTACCCCAAGACTATTAGATTGAAATATATGACGTGTTGAATCCATAATAAATTCCATATGCTACCACATCCTCAACATCTATTAAATCACATGAGGATGGGATTGCAAGGGCACAATACCATCCTATTTTTTGAAAACTAGAATTTTTATTCAACCTTTATAACTTGCTACCTTTGTTTTTTTGTAGGTGATGTTGGATTATGCATGAAAATAGACCTTGTTTCACTTTCTAGAGGATTATCAAGCTATTGGATACTCTAGAAAAAGGTTTTTTGTTCCTCGAATGCTTGGTTAGGAGTGGGGATTTTATGTTTCATTCTATGAAGAAACTCGATAGCCAGTTACTAAAGCATTGAATATCGCGACTATACTTATCTTATGTTCTTTTGTGCTTATTTTTATTTTGGATTTGGGTCAAGAGAAAGAGTGCATTAAAGGTCTAACTGTTATTTTTTTCCATGCAAGAACCCACGTGTTCACCCTTTCTCTTATTTATGTAATCAATCATGGCCTTTGAGTGATTTGGTACTAAAAAAATGAATGTTTTAACACTATAGAAATTACCTGCAAATGAATTCTGAATATAATATATATATATATATATATATACAATGGAAAGAACATAAAATATACACAAATATTTTTCTCCTCGAACCCAAAACTAGGAAAACCAGATTGATTTTTCATTATATTTCTTTCAACATTACAATACATTATATACATGTCGAAGCATTCATATACCCCCAATCCATTAACCCTCGATTAGAACATAATTGTAGTTCCCTTGATTGAATATACAAAATACCATGGGAAAAACCATCATGCCAAAAACCATGAAAAAAATAATATAACACATACCCAACAAAAACTCAAATCATTTTTTCTAAGTTGTGGTTAGAGTTATTCATGTTAAGTGATTTGATCTTGGTTTCTATTTTTATGGAATATTAGAAATTTAGGTACGCTTTTTCTTTATCTATGGAAGAGGATATACTCTATCTATGAGTTCCATTCTTAGATACCCTATTGCAAATTTGTATTTTTCCTTCATTCAACTTTGTTTTGATTCAAAAAATCATGGATCAAAGAGGTTATCTAGAATTCAAAAGGATACCAAGAGGGAATGAGGAAAATATCCACTACAACATAAACTTTGTGTTCTCATTATCTACTAGATTGCATGAGAATGAGTACCATTTCGCTTCACAACATGCAACAACCATAGGCCTCCTAGTCCAAAAAAGGAATAAGATAAAGGTTTTAGAAGTTGAATGCAACATGTTGAGGAATCTAGCAATCAATATTAGCAAAGATGCCTAATTCGCAACAACCAACAAGTGGATATCTATCAATTAATCTCATGTATATTACAAATAGGAAGAAAAAACCCATTAGATGATATATGGCATGGATATTGAACAAAAAAAATCTCTTAGATCATTTTTTTTCTATGTGGTTCACAGTCCGAGGAGATTACTGACTGCTCTGTCCACAAAATATTTGTACTAGGAAAATCCACCCAAAGGGATCACTTCCTGTCGCCTCAACCATAGAGCCTAACCCTGAGAGTTTCGAGAGAATTGAACGAGTGACCTCTCAATAGCAGAGGTGATTTAACAATGGGGACTCGATCAACTCAGCTAACCCTCGGTGCTAAGCAAAAAAATTCTCTGTGATCGAATGTTGGTTAGGAGGAGGAAAATATTCAAATGTTTTCCACTATTGCATACGTATTTTAAATTTATATCCATATTAGGAGTATATAATAAGAAATATATTTTCAAGAACATATATAATGTATTTATCCTAGACATCAGTAGACTCTCCTATATAGTTTTCGATAGTTGTAATTTTGGTTAAGAACTCCACATATGTATTTTTGTATGTTTTTTGCTAAATTAACTACAATATTTTTATAAATATCATTATCCAATTTTATTTTATTTTAATAAATAAAGAAAACTTTAGATTAGCATAGAAACATAGTAAAATAAGAGCCTTTCCTACCGCGATCTGCTACTAGGGACACTAGACCAGCGGTGGAAGTATAGTTTCTTAGGACCAAAATATTTAGTATACTCCATCGTAAGGATTGTGGGGCTATTACAAGGTGCATAACCATCGTAGTTGTCCATGGAGGCCCAATGATACCAAAAAGACACATCCAATTTTGATTTAAATTTTAAAAATTAAAAAAAAAATGTACGGGTATCCCATTTATTTTTTTGTTATTTTCATCACTCTTGCTTTTTAACTTCCATTACATTGATAGTTGGAATTGCAATTTTTGTCAGACCATTAGCAATGCAGTAGGATTTTTGCCACAAGGAGTTTTAGGTTCAAAATTATAAATATATAATAGTAAAACTAATTCTAAAAAAAGTGAATAATAAAAAGTATGACATGTATAAACTTTCTTATGTTGGAAGGTCTGTAAAAACTAAAAAGTAAAGGAGCTTGTGGCTTCATTTTCATTCAGAAAATTAAGAGTTTAGGCTTCTGTGATGTGAATAGCTTTGATTTGATTCTTTCGAATCCATCACAAATTGATATTTGGGTTTACATTTCAATCCAACAATTATGGCTCTCAAAGCAAAGATGAGAAGTTTGATTTGGTCTAGCAATGTAAATAGGTGAAAGATCAATTATCCAAAAATAAAAATATTAACAAAACCACTAAATATAACCAAAATAAAATGAACAATAACTAATATTAGTCATATACTTACCAAAAAGTCAAATTATTTAATTATTAAAATTAATTAAAAAATAATAATAATAATAATAAATAAATAAATAAATAAAATCAACAATTATAACTGAAGTTTAAAATAAGCTAACTGTATAAATAAATAAGTAAAGAAATTATATTATAAATATATTCAAACTCAAATAGTCTATTAATTAATAATAAAACCATGTATATACCATTGATGAAAGAAGATTAAAATGTAAATAAATACCTATGAAAAATATAAATACTAAAATTTTAAATAAAGTTAAAGTCAGATATTATATTAATTAATGATAAAACCTTTAAACCACAATGTGTATAACAATATTGTGGATAAAATAAGATTAACATATAAATAATTATATATGAAAAATATAAATACGGAAACAAATTATAGTAATATAATCAATTATATGAAATAATTAACCATACCCTTAACGTAAGGAATAAAGCAAATGAAATATGGTTCAATTAGTTAAAATAGAGAAATATAGTCAACTATATGAAATAATTAATCATACCTTTGACTTAAAAGAATAAAGATAATAAAATTAATAGAGTTAGAAATTATATATATTTATTTAAAATATAAAAAACTTACCGGTATATATATATAAAATACAATAATTTATTATTATTATTAAAGGGTAAAGAAAAGAAAAAAAAAATAAGAGAATAAAAATACGGCAATAGAATTGAAAACTAAAATAAAAAATAAAGAGAGTGAAACTAGAAACATAAGAGGATTTAGAAAGAAGCAAAATTTGAAGAAAGGGTAGGAATCTAATTCTCATTGATTTTCTTATTGTCATCCTTTTTAGATTGCTTGTTCGTTTTTCAATCTTAATGGTCTCTTCCGATGATGATAGTGACCAATCTTGGCCAAGACCATGGAGTTTTCAATGCAAATGTGGTGTTCAGTTTTCTCTAAGTGCTCTACATAGGTTGAAGTATGTGACCGACCATGCTTGATTTTAGCTATATGTTTTTGAACTCTATAGATGACATCAAGCAATAGAATTATTATATATATATATTTTATTTCAATCTTATTTCATTCATAGTAGACCATGCTTGATTTTAGCTATATGTTTTTGAACTCTAAAGATGACATCAAGCAATAGAACTATATATATACATATATATATATATAATTTCAATCTTATTTCATTCATAGTATTTTTTTTTAGTGTGGTTCACTATACTAGGAATCGATACTAGCTACTTCCATGAAAAACTCCCTTGTATCTAGGTGAGTTGGTTATATTTCATGTAGAAATTACTCCCAAGGAACGAGCATGCCAATCTCAGTGGGACTAGAACCCCAGTAGGTAGGATAAGAGTGACTCCTCCCTACCACCAAAGCTACACCCACTTGACATTTCATCCATAGTATTATTATATATATTGTAATTTTAAGGCTTTATCATTAATTAATAGAATATTTGACTTTGACTCTATTTATATTATAATTCATTTACTTATTAATTAAGGTTATTGATATAGTTAACTTATTTTAAAACTTTAGTTATAATTGTTGACTTATTTCTTTTGGTTTTTAGGATTATTTTTTATTTTTAGCTTTTACCCCTTATTAATTTTATTAATTTAATAATTTGACTGTTTGGAAAGAGATCAATGATTTGCAGTTGCATTTCATCAAGCGTCAAAATGATTTCATCTTTTGCGTCATTATTTTCTAAGGGAACCTTGCTTGATAAAGTTTTCATTTTCTAGTACAAATCAATGGTGTGAGGATATTTGTTTTGACGTCCATGTGTATTACTTGTATTTATAACCCCAATAGCTACTTCAACAAGGATGTTAGAGTCCTAGTGTGAACCCATTATTAGATGACCTCTTCCTTGACTTCCTATATCTCTTGTTGAATTCCATGTGAGGTTTGATTATGGAGCATTCATGCCAAAGACTTGACCCTATATTGTGTGCATGAAACACCTTCAAAACCATTACCTCTACTTCCCCTGCAATTATGGGCTCGATGGAATGACATGGATGTGACTAGAAGTAAGCAGTGAGATAGAGAATTAGACACGGATAACTAAAAGTGGTGAACACATAGCATATAACGAAATTTGAAAAGGAAATTTTATAATTTTAGTATAAGCTTTTTTGGATTCTACCTTTTTTTTTAAATAAAACTTAAATATTTATATTATAAAATATATCCCTGAGACAAAAAGAAATAGGTCAGGCTGAATGTTCCATATTCCTCATCCATCTATTTTCTAGGACAAAGTAAAACTAGATGTCTTGTTCCCTAAAACTATTTAACTAATTAATTTGCTAGAATTGGGTTGGTATTAAGCAAAACTGACACAATATTAAAAATATTGCATATAAGGGATCACGTCCTTGAGCATGGGATCATGCTCCTGAGGATGGATTGTGACATTTAGATATGGGACAAGCCAAGGAATAAAAGAAACTAAATTACTATAATTTTGAGAAAAATGAGAGCTAATATCAATCCTTTGATGAAAATCTTCCAACTTGCAATGAATGTGGCTAATCTCATCCTTTTTTTGTTGAAACTATGACCTTAATTCAATATGGAGATCCATGAAGGTAGCAAGAGTGGAACCCATTTTATTACTTATGAGTTGAACCTGTAGCATCTCTTCCTAGATGACTTGAAGCACTTGCTATAATTTTTCAGAACGAGAAAAGGTGGACATCATGGTTAGTTTCATATAGTTGTAGTAAACCATCCAAAATTGAAGGACCAAAGGAGCCTGCTCCTCCAAAGACTACAAATTAACTAATCACAAATTTACCCAAGTTTTTTCTACCTTACTCACCCTACAATAGAATGAAAATCAAAATACCATAATGATGAATTTGATTATTCAAATTCTTCTTTGGGGAGCGAATAGAAAAAAGGGATTGAGAAGAAACCCATATAAATAAACATAAATGGAGCCAGATATGCACTAGGATATGCCTCCTCTTTGAGTCATAATTTTGATATACCACATAAATATGGTAGCATTTGTTGCAATATTCCTCCTCCCCTAATGATTGCATAAATTTGCATTAAACTCCATATCTACTTCCTCTAGCCAAGGCCTACAACTTTGTCTTAGGAGTGGATGCAACACTTCATGTATGTGCCATTCCCCTGTTGCATACTAACCTTACACTCATACTTCCAGACAAAATCCCTTAACAAAAAAACGTAGACATCCTTTTGATTATTTGTTGTTTGTCCAAATTCCTAAAAACAAGTATTTATTTTGTTGCCATAAGTGTATGAGTACCCTCACTACCACCCATTTTCTCAAATTCTAACTATAACATACAATTATTGTAACTATTTATATCCAAAAAAAAATAAACAAAAAATTATAAATATTATATAAAGATATATGTGAGAATCTCTTGATATATATTATATAAAGATATCTGTAATCCTATTAATCTCTTGATATTATATTATATAAAGATGTCTGTAAGAATCTCTTATGTATGTTTTAATCCCGGACATGTTTGAAATATCCTCACATTGCTAGGTTTAATAAAACCCCGATAATATTTTATGATAAAAGATCACATATACTAATTGTCAATCACATATTTCAACACAAGAATAAATAAATAAATAAGGAATCACGTGTTCATAAGTTTGTATATCCTATAGAGAACCCACTCAATTAGGATTGGGTTAAGGAATTGGAACATGCATAACTCATGATGAAATCCTCCTGCACATGGAATCTTTACCCCATAAAAGTCATAATCAACAATAAAAAATAATTTGAAACCAATATTATATGTGCTTAACCAAGTTGTAACTCACTTTTATTTTATTTGGTGTTTAATTATGTTTGTGTTTCATTAATAGGAGCATGATGATTCTCTAAAATTTATTTATCATGGGTAATAAAAAGGGATATACTAAAGGTCCCTAGACATACAAAGAGATACATTACAACTTCCCCAAATGATGCATATTCATTGTAAATATCTTAGATGGACACTTGCTAGGATTTACTCTCTAGTTGAGAATGATTCTCAAAAAGTTATTGATTTTAAAATCCCCAAAAGGGTGTACTTAAAGTCCCCAAATGATAAATATTGATTGAAAAATATTTGGTAGACACCAGGGTTAATGCATCTCATGTGGACCATGTCAAGCAAATATTGCATGTGCTAAAATTGATTGAAAAGTCTTTGGTAGACACTTGTTAGGTTTAGTGCATCTCAAATGGACTATGTCCAGCAAATATTATATGTGATAAAATATAATGGATTCATGCATTTTCTCTTTTTAGAGGAACTAGTTTTCAAAGAGGGTGGAGGCCAAAAAGTAATTGATCGTATCATGATTGCTTAATTGTTGAAAAGTTTTGAATTTATAAAAAAATAAAAATAAAGGGGGAGAACAAATGCAGAGTCTTTGTAAAATTAAAAGTGAGTGGACTTTGGAATCTATCACCATTTGGTCCCTTCCATTCACCAAGGTTCATGTTTTAGACCTTTTTATCATTTGATGTGTGGGTCCAATTGCATATTTTAACGGTTGGTTTTGGTAGTCATGGATTCTTAAAACAAAATTCAATGATTAGTAGTTGGGTTGGGAAAAAAATTGCTCTTTTAATTTTAAACTTTCAACTATAATTGTATCCATTTAGTCCAGCTTAATGTTTCTTGCATAGTACGTTTTAAACTCTTAAATGTTTTTGTTAGATTGTGAGAAATTTCACATGGTTTATTTTATGAAAAATTTTATAGTAAAATGGATAAAGTTTAATTTATATATATATATATATTTATTTATTTATTTATTTATTTATTTATTTATTTATTTATGGATAAAGTTTTATGTTAAAATTGTAGCAATAGCTTAAATGATCTTTTTTACTCACCCCATCCAAACACTGATATAGAGAGGATCCAGGGGTTAGCCCATCATTGTGAGAGTCCATTATCCATTATTTCATTGGAAAGGTGAAGCAAAGGCATGAGTTAAACAATTTAGATAAGAGAACTAATTTTTTTTACTAAGTTAAATATTGTGTTACAATTAGAATTATTAAAAAATTATGTAATGTTTAATTAATTTGTTAAATGGATTGAAATTTGAAATTTAAATGTAAAATTTAATAAGAGGAAGTAATAAGATGAAAATTAGTGTTTAACATAATATATAATATGTTTTTGTTTGTCAAGTTGTCTAGATGTGTTATCTAGAGATGATTATAGGTTTAATTTTTGGTTTGAGAAAGCATGACCCAAGGGTATCTAAGCTGTCGAAATCGCTAAGTGATGCACCAAAAGTGGCTCACACCAACCAATAACTTTCACATCACGGAGTTACTTAACAGTACACTCCATCACCATTTATTCTATGCCTCTAAACATATAATATATAATCTTAATAATTAATATTAATGCATTAATATTATTAGGGCCACGCCAACCAATAACTTTCACATCACCAAGAGATGCACCAGAAGTGAGCCACACCAACCAATAACTTTCACATCAGAGAGTGACTTAACATACACTCCATCACCATTTATTCTATGCCCCTGAATATATAATATATAATATTAATAATTAATAATAATGCATTAATATTATTAGGGCTACACCAACCAATAACTTTCACATCAGGGAGTGACTTAATAGTACACTCCATCACCACTCGTATTCAAAAAGTCGCACTAAAGACTACTCATATTCTATGTCCTTAAATATATAATATATAATATATAATATTAATAATAATGCATTAATATTATTAATTAATTTTTTTAATTAATTAATAAAGTCAAAAGATATGAGAGTTTGGAATTTAAAAGAGAAAAGAATAAATGAGAAATAATAATATTAAATAAAATTATCCTTCTAAAATTAATAAAAACAAAATGTAAAAACAATAATTTTAATTTTAATTAATTATATAGTTGAGAAGGGATTTATGTGAGGAGAATGATCCTATTTAAAGTAATAAATTATAAAAATAAAGAACAAAAAATACATAACTTTAATGAGTTAATATTAAATTTATAATATTTTTGAATTTTATAATTCAATTTTTATTATATTAATGTATAATTAAGATTATTATATTAATGTGTAATTAAGAATCAATATGATGGATTATTAATATTATAAAAATTTTATAAGATGGATTATTAACATTATAAAAATTTTATAATGATAGATTCAAAGGGCTGGAAAAGAGGTAGAGAGATGTGATAGATTAAAATTAAAATGTTAAAAATCTCATTATAGAACTATTTAAAATGAAAATTAATATTAAAAATTATTTGTTAATATTGAAATGAAAATTATGTTATTTCTTCCCCAGATGCGGGTGATAACTAGAGGGAAGTGGTGCCACAGGGCTGCCATGAGGAAGGACACTCGGCAGCTCCATGTGCTAAGACATTGGAAGGGGTTCCACAATAAAACTTAGCGTCAGGGCGCCATTACTTCACCTTCTGCCACCCTGTCGTCGACGTACCAGGCCGACATAGCATTAATGTTGCTAGCCATGGCCCTTTATACCACTACCTTGACTCTCATCTGCGCATTCTGCCCTACCCGCTCACTCTCGGTGCGTTTCTATGTTCTTGCTCCTCGACATCAGGTGCATTTCTCTCGCTCTTCCAGGACTGGAGTGCTCTCTGGTCATCTCCCTCCCATGAAGCCTGCTTCCATCTCCCTCTGGTCAGGAGACTCGCCCACTTGGAAAATTATGCCTCGGCATCACAGGCAGAGATGTCAGAGAGCTAGTGGGCATGGCCAGCCTTCTCGCCCTCCCTGCCCTCCTTGCCCCCCCCCCTCTCGCCCTCCCGTGGCCACAACCTGAACCTTTCCATAGACTGGAATGAATTTGCTAGTTCTCCCCCTGTCAATGTGAACACTAATCTTTCCCTGCAGCTCCTAGCTTCAGCTCCGTTGTTCTCCACTCCTCGCAGCAAAAAATGCACTCGTAATTCCACCATATCCCCTAAGCCTGCTTTCACCCCTCACAAACTGAAGGCCCTTCCGGTGCAAAGCGCTACCAGTGGCAGCAACGACTCAAGTGGTTCTGAAGGAAACAGAGGTGGCAGCCCAAATCTGGACGTGGGCAGCAGTTTGGACCTGAATTCTAGTGGAATCTCTCTGCACCTTGACATCCCTCAGCCTTCCGCCAACGCGGTGAACTCGAGCCTCCCTGCTTCAACACGCCAACCACCAGAAGCACACACGTTGAGCACGGGGATGGAGGAGGATTCCTACGTGTGCAGGATCCTCGAAGAGCTGCCAGCCTCCAGTGACAAGCATGCAGGTCATCCATAGGATTTTCTTTTCATCTCTTTGTTGTTTGTACATGTTTAAAAATGCTTATCTTTGGTTTTGTTGTACAATTCTGCAAACTATTCTTGCTGGTTTCTCGCTATGGGCAGCAATATTTTTTGGACATATAAGGACTGGTTTCCCCATTAGGGACAGTCCATTATCTGCTAGAAATCTATGGACTCTTCCCTCTGGATTGAACCCGTTCATTCCTCAAGATGCGACTTGTAACATTTTGTTTCATATGATCTAATAGAATTAGCTTAACTTAGAAAAAAAAAATATGTTATTTTTTCAATTGAAGGATGAATAAAATTTCTATAAATATTGTGCTTGTCATTATTTTTAATTATTAATTATTTTTATATTTAAATTTTTTCGTTAAAAAAAAAAAAAAAAATTGAGGTTTTTTCATGATAAGAAAAGAATATTGAGATTTTTCAATAATATATATATATATATATAAAGTTTTTTCTTATCTATCTTTCCAATTCAAGAAAATAATTCTTATGTTTTTATGTAATAGAATCTTACATTTATGGCACTCAACATATGTATGTATTATTATATGTGGGAGGCATGGTATTATGCATTTATTTTTTCTTTTGATTATGTATAAACTTGTCTTCCATATAAAAAAAAGTCACTTATCTATAGTTTAACATTGAGAATTCTTTTCTTCTTTTTTTTACTATTATTAAATGTTTTTATTTTTAAAGTGATTGGTTGAGGTCTTATTATAGATGTTGTTTAGTAATGGAGTTGTCTACAATCCCAACAACCCTTAGGGCACACAAAATCCTGAAGTTTGACACCTGTAACCCATATTTTCAAAAATTTCTACCAACATTTTTCATAATCTTGCCTGAATTTCTGGGTTATTTTGTGGTTTTTTAGACTACCGTGTTTAGTAATTTCCCTTTTTATATTAGTTATTAATTTTTTTGTTTTTAGTTTTATTTCTTTTTTATTTAACTTTTTATTTTGATTTTTTTATTATTTCCATTTTCATGAATTATAGTTTTTTCTCCATATTTTCAATTTATAATATGGAGAAAAACTATAATTCATGAAAATGGAAATAGTAAAAAAATCAAAATAAAAGTTAAATAAAAAATAAATAAAACTAAAAACAAAAAAATTAATAACTAATATAGATATATATATATATATATATATATATATATATATATATATATAGAAACAAAAAGAAAATATAAATCAAGTTAAAAAATTATATATATATATATATATATATATATATATATATATATATATATATATATATATATATATACATAATTTTTTAACTTGATTTATCTTTTCTTTTGTTTTTTTCTATGCCTTTTTTTTTCTATTTTGAATTATAATTCCATCAATTCTTAATTTGATTTTATTTTTTTCCCTTCACCTTTCTAAAATTTTCTTTCCCCAAAAACAACAACTATACAATAAAACTTTCATTTCAATGAATACAATTAAATTAGCAAAAAACAATTCTAAAAATAAGGGATTAATAAAATTAAAAAGAAATTTGAGTGTAACTTTCTAGAGTAGTCTTATATATAAACATCTCATTCTTCATTCTCCTCAAATCTTAAATACCTCTTGTCATTATTGGTTGCACTCAAATATCATAAATTTGGAAAATGACAACTTGTGAAGTTAAAGTTGACAATGTGATTCTAGTTCTTATATATAAACATCTCATTCTTCATTCTACTCAAATCTTAAATACCTCTTGTCATTATCGGTTGCACTCAAATATCATAAATTTGGAAAATGACAACTTGTGAAGTTAAAGTTGACAATGTGATTCTAGTGATTATTGTGTTATTATTATTCAACATAGTTGTTATAACCGATACAAGTGAGATTAATTTTGTTCTTTTAGAACTAAATATTTAATATATTCATTTTTTTATATATCTTTGTGTTGGATGTTTAAAAAAATATTTTGTGTCATGGTGTGATTATTTATATTTCAGTGGAAATGTATCCTCATTGATCGTTCCAAAATTTTGAAGTAGTAAATTCCTGCAAAAATTGTCATATAGACAGGTTGTGCCTTACAAATTAGTGTGATATCATTTTGTGTTACACAAGTCGACCTCAACAAGCTTACCTCTTTTAATATTATATGAGTTATCCATATGTATTGGGCATTAATATAATTATTATTAATTTAGATAATAATTATTTGTAAAGTGTTTTGTCTTCTAAGTAGCTTTTTTATAGAAAATTCTAGCTCTCATTTGAAAGATGGCATTGTGGACATTGGAAATTTCATGGGACAACCATGGGTTAGTTGCAGATATTTCCATCCATCTTGTTCATTATACATTAGTGAAATTATGCATAATTTTTCAATTGAAAAGTGTGTTTAGTAGCTGGAAATTGTATGGTATAGCAGAGTTTTAATTGCAGATATTCCAACCATCTATTTCCTCAAATATTTTTTATATTTTGTATGTGCTTTAAACTAGAAATCATATTGTTTATGTTGTAAATTGTATGGGGTTTTCTCTAATTTCATTTGTTTGTTATCTGTATTGTTCTAGGATGTAGTATTATCTTCTTTTCTTATGCAAACAAGTATGATTATTTTATTGAGAATTGAAGAATTTTGTGTTTTTCCCTTGAACATATTAAACAATTTGATATTTCTTTCTTGGAGGTGTTGATATTAGTAAAAGAGATCCAATATGCATTAATGATTCAACATTGAATTATATTATTTAAGAACATCATAATATTTCCTACTATTATGTGTTTGGTCTCTAAACAAGTAAAATATTTGGTTGGTGACTCTGACATATTATTTTTGGAAGAACATACAAAAAACATGTTTTTTGTACAAGAGAAGCTACAAAAAATAGTAACAACTATGAGACCTTAGAAACAAGTTAACACAGAGTTTTGTTGTATGAAAAGAATGGTTCAATTTTATTTCTTTATTTTAATGACTTTTCTTCCCTTTAACTAAATCTCACTTTTAATTTTTTGAGATGTTTTTAATAAATAATTTTCTTACATTTATTTCACATTAACAAACTTTTTTAAAAATTAACATAAACATGTTTACAGTATTAGTAGTTAATATTGTTGTTTCAACATGAGATATATGCAATTTTATTTATTTATTGTTTTTTACTTTAATTTAGCTATATTTAAGCTAAGCGGTAGGTACTAGCTACTATGTAACACTTTTTTTTTATTGAAGTTATATTTTAGTCACTAGCATTGGAGAATTTGGCACGGGTGAAGTCTATTCCTATTGTTTAGATGAGGTGTGACTACAAATTGAATTAGCCTTTATGATCCATCCTTTCACTACTTTGATTTACCAACCATGTTGTTTTGTGGCTACATATCCTTCTCCTTCACAGTAAGTGATAATCGTAGAATATAGATGTGACTTCATTTAATTCATTTTGATTTCATGCATTTCATTTTCTTTATAAATTATATTATGTGAATTATGTAAATTATGGATTTGACAATTTTTGCAAATTATGTTATGTGCATGTAGATTTTTGTATAGTTATGAAATGCAAAGGTAGCCCAACATTTTGAAGGATGTTTATCATATTACAATAAATTTAAAAGGAAATAAATGTAACACCCCCCTTCTAACCACAAAACCTAACCAGAGTTATAAGGAGGTAGTTACTATGCAGATCCAGCTCCCAAAGTACAACTATGGGAATGGAATAAAAAAAAAATTGAATTTTCCCAACCTTCTTAAAACTTCAATTAGACACCATCGTTACATGTGTCTCGTCGAGACGATTCCAATGATATAAACTTTTACTCGATTTGAATTATGAATGGAGAGTTGTGTCTTCTTAAAGATAGGCCTTTTTCACCCTTCCACATCACCTTACACTCCATGTGGCAACCAACCAATGGCCCACGTGGCAGGTGACTGGGGGAAATGCCAATTTGGATAGGCCAAGTGAAGGATGGGCTAAATGAATAGTCATAGGTCAGCCACACCGCCTCGGTGCACCTTTTTCATTTCCATTTTCGGGTTCGACCCCCGACCTCCGACCTAAGTTGAGGTCGACCCTCCTCCTTGGCACAATTAGTGTTGAGTTGGGATCAACCCTGACCCCCAACCTATCCGACCTCCTGAATTCCACTTACCGCACAATCAACCATTACTGCAACCCCAACACTATCATAGGTTAATAATTGTATGCAACAAGATGTTAGTATAAGGCCATTAATAGCATGAAACATTTGTTTTCATCAATATATACTTATATGGATTATAGCCAATAATTTATCATATGTACACAAGTGAACCAAGAATTTTCATGCAATAAATCAACATATCGTTCATTCACACTTTAATATGAAATCCATACAATATTATGAATAAGAAGAACTTATCTTGGATTTGTGTTGAAGATGGGAAATTTAGTTTGGGACTACAACTCTCTACCCAACCATACACAATTTTCATCCAATCTACTTGCAGTTGCCACCCCCGATCTAGATTCTAGGGAATGAGGTGGTCTTGCTCAAGGAAGTAATCATCAACTTCCAACTGAAACAAGGACTCTAGAGTTCCTCCTACCTCCACCCACCAGCCACTTTGCAGTCAACCAATGCACAGGGAATTTAGAGGCATGTTTCCTCCACCCTCTAGTTATCCAATAGAATACACACACTCTAGGGATCTGAGAGGCTTTACCTCCACCCTAGAAGCATGAAACACAGTGGTTCCACCCAATGAAGGGAATTGAGAACCCACTCAAAACCAAGTAAACAAGAAAGATACTAAATTTCCCTCACTAGATTCCAAGGTAAATATCTACCTCCGAGGTTTTCAAGGGACTCTAGAGAATGCCCTCTCCACCCTCCACCCCTAAGGTATCCTAATATTCACCCTCACTCAATTTCCTCTCGTAATCCTGTTGCTCAAACGAAGGTATGATATTCTTTTGAGAATGGTGAAAGAATCCAACAGCCCTCCACACCGCATGTAGATTCCACTATCTCTAAAGCTTTAATCTAGACACACTCATTTAATATTCTTCCTTGTAGAGTGATAGTCACTTTTGTGTTGTTGTAACTGATGTGACTGTGCATGTGATTTGAGCATGTCATTCTTCACCAAATAGCCTCCCTTGTGTCCCTAACATCATTGATTTTAACTAAATGAGGTAAGGTCAACATAGGCCATTGCTCCACCTTCAAAGATCTCAAAAAGGCCCAAAAAACCTTGGTTTCAATCGGCATGACCCAATCTTCAAGAATCTTTTCTTCGGTCTAACTCTCAAGTAAAGATGTTCTCTAACCTAGAATTTACGCATCTTATGCCGATATGCATACTATTTTCTATATTTTGTAGTACCTATAATTTTTTCCTAATAACTTGCATCTATTTCTCCATGTCTTTTAACATATCGCTCCGATAAGGACTCGCTCAATCGATAACCTGCTGATAGGAGTACATAAACTTCCATGTCTTAAATGAGCCCATCTTTAAAGACCCTTGATACTCATTATTATGGTGAAAACTTTAAAAGCGGAAGATACTATTCCACTTATTTTGTTGGTGCATTACTTACATCCTCAACATGTCCTTGAGGATTCAATTTAGTCTCTCTGTTTGTTAATCCCTCTGTAAATGATATTTTTTACTGAATGCTAATTCAATCCCAAATCCTACAAATATTTCCTTCCAAAAATTGGAAGTGAACTTGGCATATTTTTCTAAAATAATCTTCTTGGGAACTCCATGTAGTCTCACAATCTCCTTTATGAATATTTGTGCCATCTCTAATGGTCGAGTTGGTGGACTTGATTATTACAAAATAAGCTACCTTTCTCAATCTATCAACAACCACCATAGCTACATCATGTTGCCTAGAGGTTCTAGGAAAACTAGTGATGAAATCCATAGAGATCACCTCCCATTTCCATTCTAGAATGGGAATGGGATGTAATAAACCAACTAGATTCTTGCATTCAACCTTCACTTGCTAGATTTTTATGCATTTAGCAACAAAATCAACCATCTAATTTTCCAGATTAGGTTAAAAATAAAATTTCTTAATGGCCATGAGAGTCTTTTGGTATCCTGGGTGGCCGAAATATGGATTTGTTTGAGATTATATCATAATGAGGATTTTCAAATCAACATTGTTTGGTACATAAATTTTGTTCTTGAATATAATCAAGCCATAAATTTGGAGATACTTCTCATCATGTTGCCTTGCATGTTTGACTCGCTCTACCAGGTCCACTCCATAAGAACGCATGGTGTTGTTGGCATGGTGTTCATGTGGTTCATCTAAATCCTCCTAATGTGTGCATCAACAAATTAGTTTTCCTTTCCTTTAATGTACTTGATTTCAAAGTAAAATTCACTAGAAATGTAGCCAACCACCTAGCTTGTCTGGAATTCAACTTAGGTTGATCAAACAAGTACTATAGTCATCCATGATCTATCATGAGCGTGAATCTTCTTCTGAGGAGTTAATGCCTCCACATCTTCAATGTATGAATACAGGTAGCTAGCTTCAAATCATGAGCCGCATAGTTTTCATCGTGCTTATTCAACTTTCAAGACTCATAGCACATTACATGTCCTCCTTGCATCACGACTCCACTGAGCCCCTCCTTGTAGGAAATTGTGCAAATCACAAAATCCTTGCATGGATTTACAATCCTCAACATTGGTGCATTAGTGAGAAACTGCTTTAATTGCTCAAAAATAGCTACACACTCACTTGCCCACTCAAATTTATTTCCTTTCCTCTGCAAGGATGTGATAGGGTGGCTTATATTAGAGAAGTTTTTGATGAACTTCTTGTAGTAGCTTTCTAAACCCATGAATGATATGACCTCATTTACATTTTTTGGTGTGGGCTACTCCATGATGCCCTTGACCTTCTTCGCATCAACTTATACCCCCTCCTTGGAGATAATATGCCGCAAGTAATGTATCTGTGACTAGAAGAATTCACACTTGCTAATAATTTTGTAGATTTTGTGCTCCCTCAACAAGTATAGTACTGTAGCCAAGTGTTTCTCATGTTCTTCCTCAATCCTTGAATACACCAATATGTCATTGACAAATACAATGACAAATTTTTCCAAATAAGGATGCAGCACATTGTTCATTACGCACATGAAAGTGGTAAGGAATTAGTAAGGCCAAACAGCACCACCATGAACTCATAATGCATGTATCTTGTTCAGAATGCAATCTTATTAATGTCCTGGTGAACCACTTTCCCTCGTGAAGTAGTTGGTCTGCTTTGAAATTTTGATATAGTTGGATCCTCTATTGGCGATTTTTCTTGATCTTTGTGTCCATGATCCAATCAGTTGTGTTATGTTGCATGCAGTCTAGATTTAACTTTGTTGGTGTGAGTTTTTCAACAATGTCGGATGTGTACAGTAATCGTGGAAAGTATGGTTGAAGGCGATCAACATTGAACACTGGGTGCAGGCCAAGGAATGACGAAATGTTGAGCTTGAAGGAATTTTCCCCTATAGCCTTGGTTACGGTGTCTGGCCCATGTAGAAGAGAGATAAGCTTGTGGTGGGGCCCAACAAGGTGATCCTTTTGCAAATGTAACTAAATTTTGTTGCCCACTTGGAACTTGTGTGGCACCTGATGTTAATCACGTCGATGGTTGTACTTAGCATTGTCTCTTTCCAATATGTCATGGACCTACTGGAGGATGTGACGAATGCACTCAATGAAGTTTTTAGCCATGTAAAATTTGGAATGGACATGAGCCAAATCTTCCTGAGTAGCTGAAATGGTATGGCCACATCAATGGGACATAATTGTTGGAATCCCAACCCCACCTGAAATAGGTTGTGGTCAGTTGAGATATGGAGAGCTCTGTTGTAGATGTGTTGGACATAGGGGAGGATTTCATCCCACGTGTGTGGATGCTTTAAGTTGTAAATGCGTATAATGTGTATGATCATCATGTTGATGACCTATGTTCAGCCATTAGTTTGGGAGTGGAAATTCATGTACTTAGTGAGCTTGGTATCCAGCATCGACCAGAGACTTGACCAAAATGTACTTAGGAACATGTTGTATCAATCTGAGATAATGGACTGTGGGATCCAAAAGTGTACCCACGCTCATTCAAATAATACCTTAGCAATGGCTTCTATTGTTATACTCTTCTTCCATGCCTCCAAAATGGCTATCTTAGAGAATATGTCGACGACCATGAAAACATAGTCATTTCCATGTTTAGTAGAAGGAAGGTCTGACATGTAATCCATACAGATGGATTCCCAAGGTAAAATAGGATTATGAAGATGAGTATATAAGCCTTGCTTCTTGATGGTCGATTTTTAAATGACACAGGTAGTGAAGGATCTGATGTACTTCCCAACATCATGTTTAAAGTTCAGCCAATAAAAATACTTCTGCAATACTACCACTATTTTCTCTACCCCGAAATGTCCTGCGACCCGATTATAGTGCACCCCCAAAATAATATTGGCACACTCATTTGAACGAACACATAGGTGTCCCAGGTGTCATAACAGTGCATCATGGAGGTGATAATTTGGAACTTGCTTTCCTACCAAGAGTTTCTAGTATGTTTGGTTGAATTCTGGATCGCTCTTGTAAAGATTCAGCCACCTCGAAGTCTCGTTCCCACAGGATTCAAGCACAGTGGTCAGCACCATGATCGATGGTCGAATGAGACAATATGCAAAAATTTTGGTGCTTCCCTTCTTGTACTTAATGTTTAAATGAAATTTTTGCATGGATTTGGACCATTTATGATGATGATCGTTCTACAACTTCCCTTGTGTCAGTATGAGCTTCAAGGGTTGGTGGTTTGTGTGGATGATTGTTTCCTTCCCCAAAATGTGATGCTTCCATTGTAGGTAGCCTTGCATAATGGAATACATCTCTTTTTCATAGGTTGTATAATTTCGCACTGTGTCTGAAAGTCTCTCATTGTTATACGCTACTGGATTCCCCTACTGAGTAAGAATTGCACCAATCATATATTGAGAGGCATATGTCTCAATCTCAAATGGTTCTTGCAGTTATGGTAATGTGAGCATTGTTTCAGAGCAGAGGCAATGCTTCAACTCAAAAAATGCTTGCTTTCTCTCCTCCCTTGGTGACTTGACTTAAAGGTCAAGTGATATGAGATAATCCCAACACGAACCTGCAGTAGAAGTTGGAAAGACCTAGAAAACTGTGGAGCTTTGTTAGAGTAGTTGGGGTTGGAAATCCTGAATGAATTTTATCTTGGTTGGGTCAACATTCACACCCTACTCATCAATTATGTACCCTATATATTGAACCTGGGTCATACCAAAAGTTCATTTCTCCAAATTTGTACACAACTTGTGTTGCTACAGGGTTTGGAGGACTTGTCGAATATGGTGGAGGTTCTCTTCCCAACTCTGGCTGAAGATCGGGATGCCATCCAAATACACTACCATGAATGAGTTGGTGAAGGGTCACAAGATATCTTCCATCAACCTCATGAAGGTTATGGGGGAAATATTCGTCAACCCAAAATTCATGACCAACCATTCAAAAAGGCCCTCCTTGGATTTGAAGGCAGTCTTCCACACATCAGATGGTTCGATTGGTACCTGGTGATAGCTAGACTTCAATTCAATATTGTTGAAATAATAGGCCCCTTTGAGATGGTCCAGAAGGTCATCGATCTGTGGGATTGGATACCTATTCCTGATAGTGATCTTGTTCAGTGCTCGATAGTCAATACACAATCTCCAAGTCTCATCCTTCTTCTTTACCAACACTATTAGGCTCCCACAGGGTGATGAACTTGCCATGATGTGCCCTTTCTGCAAAAACTCTTGAATCTACCTCTTGATTTCATCGTTCTCCAGAACAGAGCGACAATATATTGGTCAATTGGGTAGCGGTGCACCCGAGGTCAAATCGATGGATTGCTTGACCTGACAGTGTAGAGGTACCCCTATGGGTGAGGTTAATATGTCCCTCTACTCATCCACGACCTTTTCCATCTGCTATTGTTGCACGAGGGAGCCCTATTTGGAAGTAATGACCATAATATTCTTCTTTCCTCGAGGGCAAAGCATAAGGAAAATAAATTTCTCGGTCTGGGAAATGAGCTTATTACATTGCTTCACAATAATCAAATAAATGGTAGTAGGCGGTGCTACCTCTGGTATCATGTACAACTTATTTCCCAAAGTAATAATAACAGTGTGAGGCCTAGACTCATACACATCATGTCACTTCCACAAGTATGGTTGTCTTAATAATACATCACAAAAATCAAGGGGAGCAACATCACATAGTACCTCATCTGTGAAGGGCTTGATGGTGTAGGGAAGGCAACACTGTTGGCTGACGCGGAGATCTCATCCTTGGTGAAGCCACTTGATGGTGTACGGTTGAGGGTGTGATGTGGGTTTGCAAACCTGCACGACCACGAGCTCGTTGAAATGAGATTATTTTGGCTCCCATTGTCAACAATGAACCAATTTAGAACCCTTCACTCATTATTGGAATGAAGAGGCGGCTACCCTTCCTTTGGATCTTCCGACTCATTTTTCTCTCGATCTTCGTGGTGGAAAAGGTTGCACACTAGGCTTCACGTCAATAATATTCTTCCCTTTGTCATTCCCCTTATCGAGTTCTAACTCGCAGTCGAACATGCATATGATTCGTGTGTCTTCACTGCCACCAAGGATTTCTTTGGCCCGAAACTCACTTGTGTTGTGAGTGGGGCTCTTATGGAACTAACATCACTTTCTCATGTCCGTATTTTTCTTCACTTGACGGTTGTTCTTTTTTTTGGCTTCAATGGGTTGTCCTAGGTTGCCCCACCTTGTATTTTTCCTTTGTTCTATGATCTGGGGTCACCTTTCCCTTATTTCGCATTTTAGATCCAAAACGTCGTTTAGGGGGTCAAAACTGCTCTGGAAGTTCAAGACCCAAAAAACTACTAAAAATAGTAAATGTTGCTATAAACAAGGAACCTGATGAAACCAACTCGAGGTCTAGGTGGAATAGGCATGTGGCCACCAATATCCACCTGGATCATGTGGGGGGAATGTTAGAGAAAAATTATTATTTTTTATCTAATTCACTATCATCATGCACCATTACCATAAAGAAAATTGAGAGAGTAAAAAAATAATAATATACCACAAGTGCACCAAGTCCTATAGTGGAAAACATCCATTTTCAGAGATAAATCTCATTTATTAAGCAATGAAACATGTAGCATTGAAGCTTCCTAGACCTCTTACGTGTAAATCTCTATCTTGAATCTTACACTACATTTGGCCCTTTGGATGGATCATGATGACCTAAAGACCTTATCTACATGTGCATGTGTTTGTAGGTGTCAATAGTGAGATGAATACTTCTTATATATATATATTGAAGGGAAATGTTGAATGGGTTTCTGAGTAGAAGTAATGGGGTAGGTTTTCCACATGCCTGACCAATACATAATTCAAGGTCCATAATGGGAAATTATGACAATATTCTTGATTTTTTGGAAGATAATATAAAGGAATATGTCGCCATCTTCATCAATAGTCTTAGTCTCTTACACCTCCTAAGCTTTTTCCAAAATGTGAAGGCTCCAAATCTCGAAAAGGCTCTCTACCCAAACCGAAGACAAGTGGTTCGACTAAAAAAGGAAATCCAAAATGTTGGCAATCATACTACTCTTATCTACATATAGGACAATGGATCATCTGAACCCCCCCTTAATCTAATCCCCAAGTCATTGATAGTAATGGATGGCACTAATGTAGTCTTAGATAATTACCCATTTGATCCTTCAGAAAAAGATTCCAAAGGAGCTCTCTTTTGTGAGAAGTGGAAACTCTTGCTATCTGTGTTACCCATTTTGATGAATTGGCACAATTTTTTAAGCATTTTCACATTTCTAGGTTTGATTTCAGAATGAGCTAGGTCCTTTAATCCCTATCCAATCATAGATTGGAAGTAAAGTAGTAGGAAATAAGTAGAAGGTAGCTCTAAAAAAGTACATAAAGTAGAATGTAAAACTCCTATTGTTGTTTGGGGAGGATATCTACATAAATTAAATAGTGGATATGGCATCTTGAGCTCTTACTAATAGGTTCTATGGGAGTAGGGTTTTCAAATATAGATTAAGGTCATGGATTAAGAAAACTTGGAAGCCATAGTTGGGAAATGTCGGTAATTTTTATATCCTTGACCATGGCTAGTTGACCTTCATTTTCCAAAAAAACGAAGACATAGACACGGTACCTAATAGGCACTGGTGGTGGTATACCTTCCTTCTGTTGATCTCTCACTAAATCCCTTACTTCAACCTAAGGATAAAGAAATTATATCTATAGTTGGTTTGGGTTAACCTCCTTCTTACCTTTGGAATTTTGGTTGAAGGATTCCCTAAGAGATATTTATAACATGATTGGCTCATGTTTTTATAATGATGAATCCTTCACGCACTCCAACCAATGAATTATAATCAATATCATAGTTGAGGTAGATTTGTGAGAGGGTTTAATGAAGGAAATCCTATTAGAATCTAAGGGAATGACCTTATACAAATCCTTCAACCGTATAGGTTTTTCCATTAGATGTGCTACATGTCATGCCCGTGGATAAATCACAAATTAATCTAGTGTTGATTTCACAAGGAAGAAGTGGATTAAAAAAGAGGTTTCCTCTAGGGTTCCAAATCAAAGATTTGAATTCAATTTAAAAAGTAAAGAGCCAATTGTAGATGAATATAAATATTGATGAAGAATTTCAAGAATCTTAAAGAGAGAATTTTTAATCCATTAAACCACTAAAAGCCTTAGATGGATATTCCTTTGATTCCCTTAACTAACCCATAAAATCATCACATGGAGTAACAATAGTGCTCGTCATGTGGTATTCGTTTAAATTGTCTATTTTAGAAGTATTCTAATTTTAAAATTTTGTCTTCAAAGAATAAGGAGGGTAACCCTCTCCTTCCTCCTATATCTCCAAGTATTAAGGAAGAATATTCTAGTAACCAAGGGTTAGGAAGTAAATAACTTGCCTTGTAATCCTTGAAGATAGCCCATGCAACCTTATTATCCTACTTATCTAAAATCCTACCAAAAGGAGTGAAGAATTTATTTGAATCCAAGCAACATCAATGGATGGAGGAAGGCCCTCATCATCTAACATTCCTTGATACCTATTAAAATATAGGTAAGTCCTCATAATTCTTTCAAAAGAAGGAATATACTGAGATTAGGTAAATTTATAGATGAGAAGAATGCCCTAACTTTTAAATATTGAAAAATAAATATATCCATAGCTTTAAACAATTCCAACAAATAAATTCTTTAGGGAAAATAGAAAACCCTAAATCAAGCCCTTTATGGATTGGGATTTCATAAGTTTAGATTTTGAAGAAATATTAGGAGGTATAATCAATGGTTGTAGAATTATTTTAGTCTAGCTAGTTCAATATCTTTTGAATTAAGAATTTGGATATTCTTTCTACATTATCAACATTTATTACCCTTATGAAAGCAATGTTGATTATTGGGAAAAAATTTGGCTCTTAAGTAGTTTTAAAAAGAGAATATAATCTTCAGAGGGGACTTTAACTTCACTACTAGCATAGGGGGAATGTGGGTTATGTAATCTTGAGAATATCCTCTAGTTGGTTTCTTTCTTCATAAAATGGAAGAAATTGAATTGGTGGATGTACTCCCTTGCAAGCTAATTCTCACTTGGATGAATCAAAGAGTGAGTGAGACTAGAATAGACAAGAGACTCGATAAATATGTTTTATCCCACTCTATTATCTTGAAAAAAATAAAAATAAGAACCTAGGTGAAAGTAGGGTTGGAATTTTATCACCATCTAGTTCTTTTCTAGATAGCAAGAGAAGATGATAAACCTCCAAACCTGCTTAAATTCAACCCAAGTTGATTATAACATGAATATTTTTTCAATTTGGTTAATCTATATGGAAAAATTATGATGATAGATAAAGAGAATATGTAGGTGTCCAATTTATCTCAAATTTGTAGGATACCAAGAAGAAAACATCATGGGATTTTTCCAAGAGATCCAAATATTTTTTTTTTCCTTGGGAAAAAAACCATAATTTCATTTCAACTATTGATAAAAGGAAAAATATTATGTTTTATAAATGCTAAAATCATTCAGAATGTGCATATTTACAACTCATGGGAATGGAAAAAACTAAAAATACAAAATAAAAAGGAGAAGATTAAATGATATAAAAATCATGGATCTTCTCTTTCTTTACTTTCTTTCTCTGAACCTTCTGCCATCCCCTTGCAGGATGGTCTACAGACACCATTTCCAAATCATTCTAAATTACCTTTGGTGGATTTTATTTGTTATAATATCATCTTTTTGAAATGTGAACTCTCTTTATGCCTACAATCCCATCTTCTTTCGATCACCGTGTAACAACCTCGAGTTGATTTTCCATGTAATTAGAAGGACATTATAAAGGAAAAGATAAGACCAAGGTCATGGGACATGTATTCCTGGATGAATGGAGGGGAAAAACAATAAAGTGGGTATCACTTATGGTTAATTAATGGCTATGGAAATTGGCTTTGGCAAAGGCAAAAGGCATTAAATGGAAATCAATTCAAGGAATAAAGGAAAACAGGAGAAAAGGAAGATGAAGGGACAGGAATATGTGTGCAAGGGAAATTAGAGAGAAAATAAGGGAAAATGAAAGAAAAAGGAAAATGAGAGGAAGAGACATCATACATAAAGAATAAAAATGCACTTGAGAAGCAATTAATAGCTTTTGCTAGCTATATCTTTTGACAGTTTTTGGGGCAATCAAAGGAAGGCAAGGGAGTGCAAGGAGAAGATTGGAAGAGTGTCTACAACAAGAATATTTTGCAAGTAACATGTTGCATGTGTGATTTTCTTGTTGGAATTTGAATTCATGGTGCATGCATATGGTTTACATGTTATTGTTTTTGTCATTTTCATGGGATTCCTAGATTGACAATGGTTTCCACCTTGCCTTGTCATTTCCTGGATAGCCATGGTGTGAGGGGATTCATTCTTGGTTGAGATTTTGTTTTCCGGAAGATTTAGGATCCGGGAGAGGTGGTCTCAGGAAAATCCCAAGGGTGGGGGGTTGGGATGGTTTTCTCTAGGAAGCCCTTGACATGTGCGTGGAGACAAGAAAATTCCTTTGGGTATGGTGAGGAAATTTTGAGGCACCAAAGCTTGTGTTGGTTTGGTGATTTCTATACCAGTTTAGGTGAAATCACTGTGGTTGAGGATTGAGGTGGTTTAGCCTCCGGATTCCATGGTTTGTTTTTTTGGTTTATCCCATGATATCCAACATTCATGCTTGGAATATGGCACGAGAGTGATTGGATGAAAGAGAGATTTGGTTCAGCCCAATTTATGGTCGGGCTGTACATGGAAGTCCCTGACTTGGTTAGAATTTGCATATGTTATTATGTATTTATTCTTATTGAGAATAACGAGCACGAGTTCTGATTTTATGTATGATTCCATGACTAGTTTTTCATGGTTTTATTATGTTTAAGTGTTTGTTATATGCATGGTATATTTCCTATTTTATGATGTGCTCTTGTTATGAATCAATTACATGGTTTAATGAGTTATTGGTTACTTGATATGGATGAATATGCTAATGTATGTTATTGAAGCTAGTAAGACAGGGGAGCAAGCCTTATTGGTGATTCTATGATGAAACCATGCATTTATGGCCTACAGGTACCTTCACCACAAAGTGTTTGTCTAAATGATTTTCATGTATTTGATAAGTTTGAGCAGGAATTGAGTCAAAAATAGTGAGTAATGACTCTTGTAGGTGATTAAGGTGATTCTAGAGAATTTTGGGAAGTTCTAGGAAGATTACCTAGAACTCGTCCTAAAAATCCAGATGAGGGTTTCTAGTCGCACCCTTTGAATTGGAAAATTTTGGTTGCAACCCATTGAAGGAATATCTATGTGTGCAGCTGGAGATTTCCAACTGCATGCATATCTTGGAATGTTTGTAGCTAGAAGGTAGAGTTCGGTATGAAGAAATTTCCAGCTCAGGGTCAAATCACCATTGATTGTTGTCTGGCACCTAAGTGATATGGTGTCCTTGAGAGGTTTCAGTCAGTTTCTGGTTAGTATACCCCACTTCCATAAATAGAACTTTGATGTCGGGTCATGTCATAGTAACTCTCAGCTTATTTTTACCCTAAAGAGCTTGTAAAATTGGGTAAATGTGGGATGGGGTTTTACACACCGCTTCATGATGTTCTTCTGCATGGACCAATTCTATTTTTTATGTATTCTGCATATGAGGTGCATGTTCATCATGAACCTGGATAATCTTATCTTCTTATTTTGTAAAATCCTCCTTAATTTTCTCTTCTTCTATCTTTGGGTAAATATAATCAAAATTTTGTTAGCCTTTTTTGTTATTGTCCTACCCCTTTTTTATTTTTTGGTGGATTTTTTGCTATAGGGCATGAGCCCTACTTAAAAACATGTGTGGCATCTAAATTTCATGTTTTCATAGTCCAAAATTGAATCCATTGGAAATATTTATATTTCTGCAAGATGTGATAAAGTAAATCCTTGCTTCGGTCTATTTCTACACATAAACGAGCAAAGGTGAACAAACCTCTATGTTATTTCACCATCCATCTTTTTAAAGGAACCCAAAGTGTTCCCAACACCCTATAGAACCTTATGATTCCAAAAGGGGAGAGGGAGGTTTAGAAACCTTACATAGACTGGCATCTTTGTTACCACCATTATTGTAGAATACAACTCTGGGAACTAAGGGGTAATGAAAAGCCCTGCTCTTCCTCAAAACCAAGGCCCTTCCTTCAAAAATTTCTCTAGATCTTCTTGGGAATCAAACTGAAAAATGAAAAAACCTTTTGAAAAAAGGTAAATATCACAAATTTTGGACCATGTCATAAAAACCCATTGATGTAAAGCTTCATACCTCGACCAAAAACTATTAAATATGAAAATCACAACCTTTAATTGAAGAACTAAAAAGAGTTGATTTACCTCTTTTAGATTTATTTCCAGAGCTAGCACTTGTTCTGACTGTTCAACAATATAAGGTCCTGGACTCAAATGTGATCATTCTATTATAAAAGGACATTTTCCCTAAGTCACATCCTTGTAAGAAACTGAAGCACCTAGGTTCCCAGAACCTGAAGCACCTCCACACAACCTCAAAAGCAATAAAATAGTGGAGTTACTAGTTACGTTGTAATCACACATCTGAGAAAAAAAATGCAACTGCGTCCCTTCACATATAAGCCACTACATGAATGCTAGGATCCCCAACTATATCTCTAATATATTCATTAGATTTTCTACATACTCCTCTTCTGAAACCCAAAATTGGATCAAGGTCCCATTTAGAGCCTTTACACAAATATGGAAATCTTTCACGTTGCTTCAATCAACCTTGACCATATTCAATTCTTTTATCTTTCCCGCCAACACCAACGGAGGAGAATAAGGGGTTTTTTCAATTATGTTTTCTCTAATTTGAGGGTAACAGAAGGAAAAATCATGAATATTTGAACATGCAAGCCTTAAGATACAAAGGGAGGGAGCTAAAATGACGAATTCCAACCCATAAGCTCGCTTGATCAGATCAACAACTTCACTCATAAATGTAGAAATAATCAAGATCACAATTGTGGAAGGCGATGAAGACTTAGAATCAGACTCCTTAGCAAACTTATCCTAATTGTCCCTGGCACGCCACTTTCATTTACAAACTTTGATTAGTAGGAATTTTTGCAACATTATAGGATCCATGGACTGCAACCTGCTCATTCATACGAAATTTCCATAAAGATGGTTGTGAAGCCTGATATCCCTTGAATTGTCTAGAAAAAATATGATTGAGGTGAATTCATAAGAAGCTCGATTCCAATAATGAACCTCATGAGTAATCCCTAGGATTTGAAACCCTAACGTGATGTTTTTGACTGGCTAGAGAACTTAATACTCCACTAGTGTTGCTTGTATATGATTCTACTAACAAAGGTGTAGTCACAGACATTGTGGGAACAATCAACATTAGTGTTTAGTAGAAACCCCATGGATATCCATGCATGATCAAGCTTTGAGAGAAATTGAAGTGAGTATCATTGATCTATATAAGAAGGAATTGGAAGGATTTTAAAATGGTGAGTTGAGAGATACTTTGAAATAGTTCAAACAAAGAGGAGGGAGTTTCATGCAAATAATAAAAAAAACTGGAGGAAAAAATGTAGCGCAATTTGGATATCCCGGGAACATGAGAATTCAAGTTTTTTTCCATAAATTTTCAAATCATAGACAAAGTATTAATAAAATATGTGAGATGAAAAAATAGGATAGTTCCAAAGCTAAAAGATTCAAAGAGACAATAGAATTGGGAGTATCTTATTTTGAAGGTATCTACAAATTCTAGATAAAATAAATATAAAAAAAGTGGTCAACCAAAATTTGTGATAGAAGAGGAAAATGAAAGGCTATTGGAACCAATCCCATAGGAATAATTCTTGAAAATGCATCAAGAAAGTCTCAATTTTGATTTTTTCCTTAATCAAATTGAGGAAATCCGAAATTCCACATCAACAAACAACTTGGAGGAGTTAACTGAGGTGACATGGCTCTTGTCACTCAGTTAAGAACACTTATTTTGACTTAATCAGTTGAAGTTTAGTTTACTTAAGTTGATTCCTAAAAACCTATTCTAGCTCAGTTAATTTAAGTTAGGGATATGAATTTCAGTTGTGTGCAGTGGTTTACTAAATTTTAGGAGCCCAGGTTGAGTTAATTTCAGTTGTAGCATTTTAATTCAATTAAATTGAGTTATGGTCAGTAAAACTAGTTATAATGGTTGGAGGAACTAGTGGAAGGTCAAGTTGTGGAAGTGGAACTTCAACCACACTCAATGATCATCCAGATAACTAATCAATTAGCCTAAATTAGCTCATGCATGTAGAGAATTCGAGTTACCCAGTTGAGATGGAGATTCCAAGGTAGTGTACAATCATTTGTAGACTATTCCAACGTGTACAGGGGGTGAATGCAGTCAGGGGAAGAACCTAAAGTAATTGTGCATCCAGATGAGAGAATTTCCTAATTAATAAGGGCCTAATTCGTCAAGGAACAACAAAATGAAAAAAGAACTTGGAGGGCTTGAAAATTGGATAAGTGTTGACTAGAGTCAGTCAGTTAAGAAGATAGATATATTATGCACTTGTAGGTGAGCTCATGCTTGAGAAGGCACATGTATCCATCTTTATTCTTTGATTAATGCAATAAATATAGGAAGGGGTTTTGAGCAGTTGTTTTCCCCTAGATAAATATTTGTGCATGTGTGATGTTTCCTTTTGCATGTATATGATTTGTGTTCTATATCATGAATTAACTTCCACAGATCAGAAGAGTGGCTTCAAGTCGTGTGATTTAGTAAATTTCATGAAAATTTTTGAATCTACACAATAATTTCTACATGGTATCATAGATGGATTCAATGTAGAGCAGATATTTCGAAGTTGTCATTGCAGGAGGATCTTATTTGCAGGATCATTTCTTCAGATCTAGAAGGATCACTATCTATGGACTAAGACCCGAGTATTCCCTTGAGGGAAGCATGAATTATGTTGATTGGAAGGACCACATGGAGTCAGTGCTAGAAGATAATCGATTGAATGAATTCATCGATAATGATATCCTGAAACCAAGAACAAATGATGCTTAGGATCTAGCAGAATGGAAGAAGTGTGTATCCAAGGTGAGGAGAATGATATTGGAGGGAGTATGAGACCATATTATCTCAAATATCCATGGGAAAGAGACTACATATGCAATGTGGCAAGCATTGACAGATTTGTTCCAGAATATTAGTGACCATAGGAAGATGGTGCTCAAGGAAAATCTTCAAAATATCAAGATGCAGAAGAACAAGACTATTTCGCAGTACCTGAGTAGGTTCACATAGTGTCGTGATGAAATTGGCCAAGTTGGTGTTATTGTAGTAGAATATGATTTGGTAATCTATCTCTTCTAGGCCTTCCCAAGAGCTAGCACAACTACCAAGATTCAATGAACGGGATTGAGAAAATACAAAATTAGGAATGCCTATGGTTTGATTTGGTACAAGAGGAAATAAGGAGAAATACCAAACATGGGACCTCATCCAAAGAAGAGGAATATGACTTTGCATCAGTTAGCGAAGGAATGAAGGCCAAGGGGATGAAGTCATAAGGTGAGGCTAATTTTAGCCAAGAGGAAAAGAAGAAAGACTTGTCCACAATCAAGTTCTTTCACTGTCATGAATTCAGGAACTATGCCACGAAGTGTCCACACAAGAAGGAAAGCAAGAAGGAATCTACAGTAGCAGCATCAGGTGAATCTTTGGTTTCACAATTCAAGATTGACTTCACTCTCATCGCATGCATAATGAGTATAGTGATGGGGAGCATGTGGTACTTTGATAGTGGTGCCTTGTTCTACATGACATGGAATAGAGAATTTTCTAGTGACTTGGAGGAGAAATATCTCTAGATGAATATTGAGTTTGGAGACGGTGGAAGGTACAACGCGATCGATATTAGTACAAACACCTTTCAGAGGGAGTCGGGCTCCCCTCTCAAACTCAAGGATTTGATGTTTGTTCCATTCTAAAGAAAAATCTCGTCTCTGTTGCAGTTTTTGAATACCATGGTTACGATGTGATCTTCAACAAAGGGAAAGCATTCTTGAGACACATAGCCACGGGATAGGCGAAGTAGATCGGGGTTTGATTTAATAACTTTTATGCACTTGAGGTAAAAGATACATGCAAAGACTTACAGAGTAATGAATAGACTAGAGATATGGTGGTTGAGAGGTAGCATGTTATACCTCTCAACATGCAACCGCATAAGAAGCCTTAGGAAGTTATGGAGCAGCAAAAAATGGAGAAGCAGAAAAGAGGTAGAGTGGAGACACCCACTCAAGTAGATACTTCTCGCACGGGGAGAGTTCAAGCCATGTGAGTAAAGGGATCACATGCAACTATACCTCCAGGGGCGAGGTGGAGCGATGTAGATCCTTAGTCCAAGAGTTACAGAAATTTGGGCAGTTCCATTGAGGCGTTCTCCTCATGGATCATTATGTAGCTATGGGGGCCCATAATATTCAATAGAAATAGGATCAATTTCAGTCATATATTGAGGAGTGTAGAGGAGTTTTGACAACAGAGTAGGAGGCTCAGTAGCAGAGTCATCGACAACACAATTTTCCCAATAGATAGTTGCATACACAGTTGATTCAGTCTATTTTTTTTGGATGCTTTTCAGCTACAGATATTGCAGTAGTAGCAACAAAATTGAGAGGTGTTTCATGTAGTATATTCCACAAGTGAAAGATAGGTTTGGTTGATAATCATGTTCTTGCTGAGAGGGAGTGTTGAAAATGTAGTAATAAAGTCTCAATTTTTATTTTTGCCTTAATAAAATTAAGGAAATTCCAAATTCCAAATCAACAAACAACTTGGAGGAGTTAACTAAGGTGACATGGCTCTTATCACTCAATTAATAACACTCAATTAGAGTTAATGAGTTGAATTTCATTTAATTTGAGTTGATTCCTAAAAGGTAGGAGTCTAGCTCAGTTTATTCGCAGTTTGGGTCATGAAGTTCAGTTATATGCAGTGGGTTCCTAAATTTTAGGAGCCTAGGTTGAGTTAAATATCAGTTGTAGCAATTTAATTTAGTTAAATTGAGTTATGTTCAGTTAAACTAGTTCTAACTGTTGGAGGAACTAGTGGAAGGTCAAGTTGTGGAAGTAGAACTTCAACCACACTCAGTGATCCTCTAGATAATTGATCAATCAACCTAAATTAGCTCATGCATGTAGAGAATTTGAGATATCCAGTTGAGATGGAGATTCCAAGGCATTGTACTATCAGTTGTAGATTGTTCCAATGTGTAACGTGGTGCATGTAGTTAGAGGAAGGTGTTGAAAAATGGCAGCAAGAAAATCCTGATTTAATTTTCCCTTGAATTAAATTAGGAGAAAATTGAAATTCCACATCACAAGACAAATTGAATGATTTAACTAAGTTTTTATCACTTAGTTAGCTTAGTTAATTCGAGCTGAGGGCCTTACTTGAGTTGTGTACAATGATTCCTAAATTTTAGGAGCATAGGTTGACTTTAATTTCAGTTTTAACAGTTTAATTCAGTTAAATTTAGTTAAGGTTATTTAAACTAGTTTTGATTGTTGGGGGAACTAGTAGGAGGTCTAGAAGTGGGGTGCAACTTCAATGTTAAACCAGTTAACTGATCAATCAACTAATAATTAACTCATTCATGGATGAAATTTTATTTACCTAGTTGAGATTGGAGTTCAAGGGAAGTGTATTATCATTTGTATAATTATCCAAGTTGTACAGGTGGTGCATGTAGTCAGAGAAGGACCTATAGGGATTGCCCGATTCTATGTGGGGATTTCCCTAATTAATAGGGGGATAATTCCTTGAGATAAAACGTAAGGAAATAGGAGCTTGATAGACATAAAAATTGACTAAGCATTGGCCAGAGTCAGTCTGTGAGGCAGTGAGATATATTATACTAGAGCAGAGGTTTCTTAGGCTTGAACAAGCATTGTGTTTCCTCTCTATTTTCTAACTAATGAAATACAAATAGGAAGGGGTTTTGAGTAGTTTCTTTCCCCTAGATATATCCTCATGTATGTGTGTTAAATCATGATGCATGCTTTTGATATATCTTCTCAATCATGAATTGCTTTCCATATATGAGTAGAGTAGATATGAGTCTTATGTTTTAGAACATTACATGAGAAGTATTGAATTTACAATTAATTGCTACATGGTATCAAATCTATATTCATAGTAGAGAAGATAATTTGAAGTTGTCTTTGCAGGAGGTTCGATTTTCAATATCAGTGTTGCAGGCTTTCTCCGGGACTGAGAAGATGGCTTCCAACAGACTCAGGCTCGAGTATGCTTTGGAAGGAACCACAAATTTTGTGGCATAGAAAATCTGCATGGAGGCAGTATTGGATGACAATGGGCTGCTAGAATACATCAAGATAGATGTAGCAAAACCCCCAGAAACTAATTCCTAATATCTCGCTCAGTGTAAGAAGGATGTGGCTAAAGCAAGGATGTGCACTAGATCAATGAGATACATGCAAAGGGTGTACACTAGGTAAGTACACCAAAGCCACCTTTGATGATAAGGATAATATAGAGTAATAATTCCTCAAAATATTTCACTCGAATGTCTGTGGACCTTTATTGACAACCTCCACGAACAAGCACATGTATTATGTTATATTTGTAGTTGATTTCGCATGCAAGTGCTGGACTTTCTTCATGCAGAAGAAATACCATACATTCTCCAAATTTTCTGAATTTAAAGCACTTTTTGAGAAATAAAATAGAAGGAAAGTGAAGGCTCTCAAGAGTGATAACGGTGGAGAATATGTGTCAAATGAGTTTAAGAAATTCTATGCAAAGGAAGGCATTTGATAAGAGTTAATAGAACCCCATAACCCACAACAGAATGGGGTGAATGAGAGGAAGAACAAAAGTATTGTCGGAGTTCTATAGGAGATGTTTCATGATTAGCGCCTATTGTTGCACTTGTTGGTTGAAGCATGCAACACAACAGTATATGTGTAGAACATGAGTCCTCATTGGATTCTCGAAAAGATTACACTAGGATAATATTTTTCAAGGAATAAATCATATGTGTCACACTTCAGGATCTTTGGTTCATCAGTTTAATGTCATGTTTCCAAGGATGAAAGGATAAATATAGAGCTTACAATTGAGTTGGGCATATTTTTGGGGTACACCGATACACCTCACAACTATCAGGTGTACATGCCATCTCACAGGATGATAGTTGTTTGTAGAGATGTGAATTTCGATGAAGAGAAGGCCATGATATTTTCCCCTTAGAGGGAGTTTCAGTTGCATGCAGGTGAGGAGCGTTTGGCTCCAAAGGAATAACCTCGGGATATTGTTGAGTAGCCATAAGCATAGGAGCAGCGAGTGGAGGAACCCACTTATACAGAGATATTTAGAGAAGGAAGGAAGCACACCAGGGAAGATGACATATTATTACATGATGCTAGAGAGAATGTGGGAGCACTCACATCACAACGTAGGAAGAGGAGGTCACTGGATCGGTACACTGGGCACATGGCTATGATGAGTGATCTAGTTGAGACATAACCATGCTCATTTGATGAAGTAGTGTAACAACCAGTATGGGTTGCTTCCATGGTAGAGGAATATGTTTTGGGAAGTGGTCCCAAGACCACAGAACAAGTCACTAGTAGGTTCGAGGTGGATCTACAAGGTGAAGAAAAAAACAAACGGAAGCATTGAGAAACACAAGGCCAGGTTTGTGGCCAAGGGTTCTCTCAGGCGGAGGGAATTGATTATGAAGAGACCTTTTCTCCAATAGCAAGGTACTCTTCTATCAGATCAATTCTAGAACTTGCAGCGCAGATGGGATGGAAGATCCATCGTATGTATGTAAAGAAAACATTCCTCAATGGAGTGATTGAGGAGGAGGTGTACATTGAAAAACTGGAAGGATTTGAGACCTTAGAAAGAGGGTCACATATTTGCATACTCAAGTGAGCGTTGTATGGATTGAAACAAGCACCCTCTGCTTGGTACACCAGGATCGACAACTATTTCACCAGGTTGGGCTTCACCAAAACTGAAGCAGATGAAAACCTTTACCATATTGTTGTTGAAGGTAAATTGTTGATTATAATATTATATGTCGATGATTTGATTTTAATCGGTGATGAGAATTTTATCAAATATTGCAAAGAGGATCTTGCAAGAGAATTCAAGATGAAGGACATGGGACTCATGCATTACTTCCTCAGTTCTAAAGTATAGCAAGGAGATGGGGAATTTTTTGTCTCTTAAGTCAGGTATGCCAACGAAATACTGAAGAAGTTTTTCATGGAGAGTAGCAAACCCATGGACACTCCTGATCTGGAAGGAAGATGCCACTTTAGGTGAGGAAGCGGAGGCCACTATTTACAGGAAGCTTGTGGGTTCACTTATGTATTTGGTGGACACATGACCATACATGTGTTATGCTTTTAACCAGCTTAGTCAAGAAATGGTTAAGCCAACCAAAATGTAATTGAAGGAAAAAAAAACATGTGTTGAGATACCTCAGAGGCACTACTCAGTATGGTGTTCTATACAGTCGGATAGAGGGAGTGAAGCTTTAATGCTTCACAGATGTATACTGGGTGGGAATTCTATCAAATTGGAAGAGCATTTCAAGAGGAATTTTTAAGTAGAGATCAATTGCACTCAGTCCAACAGAAGTAGAGTACATGGTTACAACTCAAGCAGCGTGTGAAGCTATCTGGACGAGGAAGATTCTTGTTGGATTATTTGGTCAGATGATGGATCCCGCTGTGATCTACTGTGACAATTATATTTGTATCAAAGTCTCTATGAATCCAATTTTTCATGATTGATCCAAGCATATCGACTTCTGGTATAACCATTTACGAGATTGTGTGCAGAGGCAGATCATGTTGTTGGAATACATTCCTACAGAGGAAAAACATGCAGATATTTTGACAAAGGATTTGTCAAGAGGAAAACTCAAGTTTCGTAGAGGCAGGATTGGGGTATCTGATAATCCCTTTCCTACTGAGAGGAAGTGTTGACAAATGGCAGCAAGAAAAACTTGATTTAATTTTCCCTTGAATCAAATTAGGAGAAAATAGAAATTCCACATCAAAATACAACTTGAATGAGTTAACTGAGTTGTTATCACTCAATTAGATTAGTTAATTTGAGTTGAGGGCCTAACTTGAGTTGTATACAATGATTCATAAATTTTAGGAGCCTGGGTTGAGTTTAATTTCAGTTGTAACAATTTAATCCAATTAAATTGAGTTAAGATCAGTTAAACTACTTCTAACTGTTGGAGGAACTAGTAGGAGCTCTAGCAGTGGGGTGCAGCTTCAATGTTCAACTAGTTAACTGATCAATTAACTAATAATTAACTCATGCATGCTTGAAATTCAAGTTACCCTTTTGAGATTGAAGTTCAAGGGCAGTGTACTATCAGTTGTATAATTATCCAAGTTGTACAGGTGGTGCATGGAGTCAAATAATGACCTATAGGGATTGCGTAGTTCTGGATGGGGATTTCCCTAATTATTAGGGGGCTAATTCCTTGAGAAACAATGTAAGGAAATAGGAGCTTGGTAGGAAGAAAATTTGGCTAAGTATTTACCAGAGTCAGTTTGTGAGGCAATGAGATATATTATACTAGTGTAGAGGTTTCTCAAGCTTGAGAAAGAATTGTATTTCTTCTCTATTTCTTGACTAATGCAATTCAAATAGGAAGGGGTTTTGAGTAGTTTCTTTCCCCTATATGTATCCCTATGTATGTGTGTTAAATCATGATGCATGCTTTTTATACAACTTCTCAATCGTGAGTTGCTTTCCGCAGATGAGTAGAGTATATTTGAGTCTAATGTTTTAGAACATTAAATAAGCAATATTAAATCTACAATTAATTTCTACAGAAGGACCTAAAGGAATTGTGTAATCCGAATGAGGGAATTTCCTAATTAATAGGGGCCAAATTCCTCAAGGAACAATGCAAGGAAATAAGAAATTGGAGGGCTTGAAAATTGGCTAAGTGTAGGAAAAAGTTAGTCAGTCGGGCAGAGAGATAAACTATACACTTGCAGGTTGTGCTCAAGCTTGAGCAAGAATATGTATTCATATTTATTCTCTGATTAATGCAATAAATATAGGAAGGGGCTTTGAGCAGTTTCTTTTCCCTAGATAAATCTTTGTGCATGTTCAATTATTATTCTTTTTTCATGTATATGATTTGTGTTCTAGATTGTGAATTAACTTCTGTAGATCAATAGAGTAGCTTCGAGTCTTGTGATTTAGTAAATTTTAGGAGGAGTTTCAAAATTAAACATTAATTTCTACAAACAAATTTTTAAAAATATAAAAAAAAAAGGACAAATTCTAGGGCTATATGGTTGTACCATAAAAGTTTATTGGATTTTTTGGAGCTAATTGAAGATGTTATTCTAAGGGTTATAGAAGAATCTAGAACCTCATATAGGGTTCTTGGTGCTTTCAAATCCACTTTCTTGGCTCTTGTCTTGAAGAAAGACAAACTATAATATTTTGATGATCATAAGCCTATATATTTATGTAATTGCATCTACAATATCATTTCAATGCCAATTGCATTTAGGATCAAATGTTTTTGGTAGAATCAATCTCTTTTTGACAATTTGGGTTTTATCTAGGTGGATGAATTCATGGTCTAGTTGGAGTAGTTGAAGAAGGTATGAATTCAATATAAGAAACATCTAATAATGATATTAAACTACACTTCTTTAAGGCCTATGAGCAGACAAACTAGCCATACCTAAGACGTATGCTTCTTAAGGTTGGATTTCATACTTATTTAGTTAATTGGATAATTAATTGCCTTTTATTTTTTCTTTTGTTTTATTCATTAATGGCTCAACCTTCCCTCTTTTTGGACCATCTAGAGATTTTAAATAGGGATGCCCTTTAGCTCCTCTTATCTTTTTAACCATAACTAAAATTTTGAGTAGAGTTATATATGAAGTAATAAGATTAGGAACTCTAACAGGGATTCAAGTTGGTAGAAACATGTTCCTAACGCATTTGCAATTTTTTGATGATGTTTTTATTTTTTGGGGATCCATTAAGAAGGGATGCAAAATTGGAATGTTAGTCAATAAACATAAATATTCTATGTGATTTTATAGACTAGAAGAGGTCTTGTCAACATAAATCCTTTAGATCCTCCCTTACAATTGCATTAACTTTAAGGGTGACTTTGAATATTTAGGTTTTCATATAAATCTTAATAGTTATATTCACAATTGAGTCCTCTCAAAACTAGAATGAAAAATTAATCTCATGTGCCACTAATGGCTATTCAAGGGTGATATACTTGTTATAAAGTCAACATTGGAAGAAATCCAGGTATATTGGCACCCAATATCTTATATTCCCAAGGTCATTCTAAAAAATATCAAATGTGAGAGTTTCAAATTTAATAGGTTAGGGAATAAAAAAAAAGATCGTATAGCTCTCATTAAATGGCAGAGAATCTCTAAGCCAAAGGATATGGGAGGACAAGGGTTAAAAATATATTTTAGTTTGGAAGATCCCTTGTTGCTAAGAGTGTATGGATACTAATATCAAACGATGGTATATAGCATAAAATATATTTCCCCAAGAAATCTAGAGGATTGGATCAAAAGCCTATCTAAATCCATTAAAAATGTATCCATCGTACCAAAAGTAATGATTTAGACCTTCCCAATGGTAGGGGTTTGGCTTGCTTGGAAAGCAAGAAAAGGTGATAAGTTGAAATTTGGCATGGACCACTACACAAGTAGCGATGAGAATTTTAAATTGTAAGAAGCTATAATCAATGTGTTACATAGAGAAGGAATTATCACTCTTTCCTCAACTTCTTTTGTAAACACCTCTTCCATTTGACAACATGATTGGAAGAAGTTTAGTCAACTAGGTCTTGTGGGTGTCAATTAGTTCGAAGGAAATGCATATATAGCCAAGTTTAAGAAAAACCGTGTGAGAATAAATGGCATAAAGGATGATATAGTTTGGTCCAAGAACCAATACTCAAGATATTACAATAAAATATTTAGCTACAAAGCAATGTTCAATCTTGGAGGGATAAAGGTTTCTTAGTGGTGGTGGAAGGATAAATGGAAGATTAGATCGCCCCTAAAATCTAGGATCTTCAATTGGATGGCTATAAAAAATAAGGCTCTGACTCAAGAAGTTATTCATAAATCAAAAAAATCAAGCCCTAGTAGATAACCTATCTCTCATATTTCGATCACTTGTCCCTACTCTAGAGAAGTATGGAGTGAGATGGACTATCGATATGTAAAAATGATTATTGGTTTATGTCTTTAGTGGAAGAGTGTCTCAAGTCACAAACTGAAATCCAACTTATAAGGAATTAAAAAGACTCCCTTTAATCATCTTATGGAGCATATGGTCAGTGCATATATGAGGATAAACTCATCCCTCACTTTTAATGTGCATCCCAATCAAAATCAAGCTTCTTAAGTTTCAAATATGTAACAAAACTTACAACTCCCAAGGAACACTCTCATCCATAGATAGACAAATTTAGAGTCTGGGGGTAGTAATGTTCCCATTTTAGCACATGGCTAAAAGGAAAATTAGATTTTTGATTTTATAATATTGCAGCTAAATAAATGGGTAAGGAGGCCCATGATTATGAAAAACATCAATAAAATCCCTCACATTATGAAAGAGGAGCATTATTGGAGCTTTTTTGCACACCCCATGTGTGAAAAGGGTCAATTGCAAAGAGGGCTAGGTCATGTTGACCAAGTCAAACTGCGTAATAGATGGAGGTGTGGCTTGCTTTGGAAGCCTACGAAATTTCATGAGGAGGAGGAAACCCTAATGTGTGGGGTCCATGGCTAAGGAGCCTTCATTTGCATAAAAGGAGGGGAAAGCAACCATTTTGAGCTAGCTTGGTTATTTCGAATTGCTTTCCATAGTTGCACACTGTGATAGTTGTGCTGCTCAGCACAAGGGATTTCTTGTTTAAGAATTCCCTCCCTTCTTGAGAAGCTCTTGAAGGTTTGATCTTCATCTTCTCCACATCTTGGCTCAAGGCCAAAGCTATTCCTTTCAGTGCAGTGATTCTTGCAGCAAGAGCCATTGTGTTGCTAGGGTGGCAGTGGAGGTTCTCACACCATCATTCCGGAGCTCAGATTTCAGAGGAGGAAGATTTTATGCATCCAGGAGATCCATAGGGGAGACATCAGCTCCATTTCTCATATCTTGGCAAGAGGCCAATCTCTTCCCATCACCTACAGCGCAGTTCCTCTCCTAGATTGTGCAGTCTTTGAGTGCAATTACAGTGAGGGGTTGCACCGATATTTTGGAGGGTGAATATTTGGTGAAAGGATCATCCTTTCACTCTAGATTTCCATTGGAGGAGGCATATACATTTTACGCAGCATTATTCAGCCATCTCCTTCATGTTCTCATTTTAGAGTTGTAGCTGCTCCAGCAACTCTGACATTTCTGCAGATTTTCCATTTTGTATGTATTGTAGCCAATCCCTTGAGGGATTGTTTATTATAGATTCTAGGGATTGAGATCCATATCCCCCTTCTTTATTTGAGCTCCATATTTCCATATCTCATTGTATCATTATTTTGCAGTAGTTCTCCTTCATTGACTGCGCAATCATAGTTGGGCATAATATATGTAGCAGTGTATTTCATGTTCTTTGTACATTGTGTCTTTAGAGAAGGAATTGCTTCAGATTGAGTGATCATCTCCTCAAGATATTGTACACATTTTTGCTACCATATTATCAATGAGAAACTATGAGGGTTTATTGCATTTCTGAAGTTTTATACATTCACTTCTATTTTCCAGCTCATGTTTATGTATTGCTATAGCTCATCATTTGAGCAAGATCTTCCTAAAGGAAGAAATATTTGCATAGCTATAGGCAAAGTCTGAGAAAGGGCCAGGAATCCTCCGGTTCTCACCCTCTCCTTAGAGGTGAAATAACTGGTAAAATCCCTCTCATTCCATCTCTGAAATAGCCTTGTTCATATTTCCGACGAAAGGATTGATTCAGTGGTGTAAAAGCTGTTGATTTCCATTCTGGGATATTACAGTGGTATTAAGGGAGAAAGACAATGGTCCCTCAATTGTAACCAATGCAGTTTGCCCCTCAACTGCATAAGAGTATGACAAAAGGTGTGGCCTCTCAACCACTTTCTTGTTGTTTGACTCTCCTCAAATGTATGGAGGAAGTGAATGATATATGGTGCAAGGTGAGTAGGTCCTCCAAAATACATTTCCTCCCCAAGTCCTCCTAGGGAGTGGTCACCAATGGTGCTCACGGCCTCAAGTAGACCATGGGGTCCAAAAAGAAGAATGCCCCTCCTTGGAGCAACATCCTGTACATATATGGTTAAGGGATGAAAATATAAATCATCATGCAAATAAACAATTCCCTTACCATAAGTCCTGCTCATGCAAATGGAGTGGCTCAAAAATGAGTCTCCCCTCATTCTTAAAGAGAAAAGAGGTGGTTGTGCTGACTCCTCCATCTGCACATGATCTATGCATCTCCTCATATGTTGATTTGTCAATATCATGCAAGCAAAATGATCCTAGGAATACTCCACCAACAATCCGGAGCTCCCCCATGGATCCATCCTCCATAGTGACAGCGTTGATGATCCCTCATGAAGATAATATATCATATGGTCATCTCCTCCTTTGACATTTCTCATGCCAAAGATGAAAATTGGAAGGTTGCTAACCTTCCCTTGTTGCTTCTGCCTCAACGCAAAATCTAAAATGAGAGTGGGTACAAATGATGTTGAGAGAGTGTGCCTCTCCTCCCTGAGTCTACCCAAGACTCTCAGCACTGTAAAGTTGTCTCCCAAGGACTTCACCCTCCTGAAATCAATGAATGGTGCCCCAACATGTGAAGCATCTCCCATCAACTGGTGATCTAGTGGTCTCCTTGGTAGAATGTCTCCATGCAGTGAGACATCAACCTCAAGAGGTGACTTCATAGATGAATGAACAAGTCTGTTCATGCTTGTACTGCGCAATCCAATCACCCTCTTAGGTGCATCATTCTCCGAAAATGAATAGGGATGTGTGCTCCTCATCACAAGATGTTGGGTCTTCTCCCTACTTCCTCCTTGTGTCTCAATGGTGATACACCTCCTCAACAATGGCACATGTGTGCCTTGATCTCCATGCATGAGATCCTGGGGACTTCTTTGCAAGGATGCAAGAGTCCTTCTCCTTGGAGCAAGAGCTCCTCCTTCCTCTACATAAGGCACTAGATAGTCTTTTGATAGCACGACGTTGTTTCCCTCAGCTCCCTTAACATAAATGGGCAACCCTCCAACAATTCTGCTACAAATATGGAATCTCTCCCAAAGTGGAAGCAGTTCCTGATCATCAAAAGCCAAGGAGTACCCCCTTTGCACCATGATAGTGCCATATCCTACTCCTGCAACATTGTACATCCTTTGAGAGCACATAGGCCTTTTCTCTCTCCAACACCATCCAAGCAACAAACCCCCTTGCTGCCTCCTCCTACTCCTAAAAAGAGAGTATGCCAAGTGATGGAAAAACTCCTTCAAGAGTAACCAGCGCAGCCAAGCCTCTTGCTGCCCGGTATCATAAATCTGCAAGTGGCCTACTAGCCCCTTGCTCCTCCTCCACCACATCCACTCAACCATGTGTGGATGTCTCTTCCCTTCCTTCATCCCGGTATTCCTCCTTTGAGGATTACCCTCATCCAAAATCAAACCCCTGCATTTCATGGGACTTTGAAATACAGATCTCCTAAGGATCAATTTGACCCTATGAGGATCCAAATAGTTGGTAGGAAAAAACCTCCCATCATCATATGTGTGGCACAAGGAATGTCCACCACATTCATGAGAGAAGTTATCGATCCAAGGATGTCCCCCATCTCCTATTTGCTCCTGTGAGAAGGAAAAACCCTCCTCCAACTGTTGAAGAACCTTGCACTCCAAAAAGTGTGGGAGTGCACCTCCATTGAAATCTCTCTGTGAGATCTCCTTTGCATCACTGCTCTCCCTAGACCCATCCAAGGTGTTTGCTGAAATGACAAGAAATGGATCTCCAATCATACCTTGGTGAAATTTGGAAGCTCCTTGCAAGGCTGCAAGTGTTGCTTCCCCATGAGTATTGGCCTCCCAAACTACTGAAGATGAAGACTGCTCCTCCATGGCCTCAACAGCGCTAGTACATGCCTCATCAAATGGTGTGAGGGCTCCTTCCTCTTTTTTCCAAATCTACAGATCAATCTTTGAGAAAACTCAACAAGATTTGAAACCCTTGCATGGTCTAGATGGCTGATCCACCAAATCTTTGCTTCACCTTCTAAGTGCAGTGCTGCAACTTCTACTGCCTCTTTGTCTACTATAGTATGTAGCAAAAAAAAGGCCTCTAGCTTCTTTGCCCAAACCTCTGTTGCACATGTGAGTGATCCATCAAATGTGGACAATAGAAATCTATTGCCTCTCATCATCCCATGGCTGTGGGGTCTTTCTTCTTCTTTTTGCTGAATAAACTGTGGAAAATATAAAGTCTCTTGGGAGACTCTAGGGTTTTCTCGGTATTCAGCTAGGTACTCACTTAGAATTTAGAATTCCAAGTGTCTTCCATGCTTCTACTCTGCCTCTCTGTGAGAATAGGAAGTGCATGGTCCTTCCTCTTCTCCTCCTTCATTTTTCTTGACCTCTTTGGAGAGGTCTCTTCTAGATATGAAAATAAATGAGAGTAAACTCATCTTCTTCATCCTTGGGCTCTCTGCTTCTGAAATTCGAACTTCACAGGCTGTGCCAAGTTCGATGCTCTGATACCACTGTAATATCCCAAATGAGGCATTTTCTTCTCCTTCGGGAATGTCTTAAGATATTCCAATTTCTTTTTCTTTTCAAAGGAGACATCACAAGTCCATTAGAGGACTGACCGCTGGGGCATTTACAGATATGTCCTCTAAATAAGGGAGAGATCATGGGACCTGGTGGTGCGTAACGAAGTGGAATATTGCATATCCATAGACAAGTAGTCCTGTGAAGGGCCGCCTAGCCTCGTGGATCTCTCCCCTTTTCTTAAGGAGACATGTCCCGTAAATGCCCCCAACAAATAATCTCTAAAATGGACTTGATGTTCAGATCAAGAAGGAATTGGAATGTCTTAAGATATTCCCGAAGGAGAAGAAAATGCCTCATTTGGGATATTACAGTGGTATCAGAGCATCGAACATCCCTCATTTGGGATATTACAGGGGTATTTTAATAGGGCTAACCAAGAAACTCCAAATAAGAGTGAAGTTGGTGGATTAATCCATTTCAATAACTCCACTTTATTAAATTCAAATTCAAGTTAGGCTGAGGCTCAAATAATTATGCAAAACTTCTTGCTTTAAAAATTCTTCTAAAACAAGCCCCTAAGGGGTAGCTCAATTGGCGATGGTTGTGAAAATGAAGTGTTATGTACAAGAAGGTTTGAGGTTCAAATCCCCCTGATTTACCCAATATATGAAACTCGCCCAATTATCAATTACTTTAATTAAAAAATAAAAAATAAAATATTATCATTCTCCTAAAACAATAACTTAACATAAAATCCAAATTTTATTAAGATTAAAAACTCGAAAATGAAGTTTTTATGTACAAGAAGGTTTGAGGTTCATCCCCTGATTTACCCAATATACGAAACTCACCCAATTATCAATTACTTTAATTAAAAAATAAAAAATGAAATATTATCATTCTCCTACAACAATAACTTAACATAAAATCCAAATTTTATTAAGATTAAAAACTTGAAATTGTTATTATTAAAGAAAGTGATATAATTTAACAAAATAACAAATTTGCTTCCTCCTAAATATTTTATGAGATTTAAAACTCCTTGAGTATTCTTATCATTATCATTTCATCATGTAATCAAATAACTTAACAATGAAGCAAATGTTGAATCCAAAGCTAACTTAAAGATAGATTACAAATAAAGGCACATGGTTATGTTTCGAAGTTAAGGATGGAGGAACCACGCTTAATATATTCTCATAATTCATCCTTTGTTACCTCTTCTTGTTTAGATATGTTTGCACGGTCATAATTTCTCCTTTGTTTCTTTTTCTGTAGATGATATATTTTCTCACGATGGAGTTGTAATTATTCTCGAAAAGACTATTATAAAATGGCTCACATTAATGTAATTTGTTTTACGTTAAAGTAGATGCAAACCCAATTTCTTTTTATAATAATGAAGCTGCCATATTTAAGTTTTGTATTGATTAGATTTCTCACATTTTTATTCTAATAAGGAGACTAATAATTTCACTTTTTCTCTTTGTATTTTCAAGCCGTTTGTGATAAAGCATGAGCAGAGCCTTCTTCTTCATGCTTTTTGTATTTATAGGTTCTTGTGGTTGCATGGCTAATTGACAATTGTTATGAGTTTTTGGATCTTAAAAAGGGTAGAAGAAGATCTATGTAATGAGTGCACGTTTTTGTAAAGGGAATATGATGGTTAAGAATTAATGATTCGAGCTTTTATTCGTCTTGGCCTCAAGCATGATTGGGAATATTGTAATTGATAAGGCGAAGTTAGCATTAGTCTTTGTTGTTTGTTTGTCAATGTTGATCACCGCTAACCAAAGTTTTTAAATAGACAATTATTGTTAATGATTTATAACCAAATTTTTTGAACAAACATTGATTTACCATCTTATTGGCCTCTTCTCGAGGCGGGGAGGCAGAAACATAGATTATAATTACGAGTTTATTTCATATTTTCAAACAAGTAAATGCTATCTCGACTAATGCTAGCATTAGTCGAAGGCATTAAATGCTTAATGCTTATACATGTTGCCATCAAAGTTTGAGAGAGTGCCATCAAAGTTCCACTCAAACTACCAGGGACACCGCTCAAACTGCCACATACACCACTATGCGCCTACCTCTCATGAAACCATACATTTATATTGACAACATAGAACATTAAATTGATCTAGAAAAACCCACAGTGTAACTGGCATATGGCTATGATTGCATTTCAAAATGGTTGTGTCCATTTACGCACTAGATGATGGCTACAACATTGCAATTTGGAATGGAAATTTGGAATGGGCATATGCGATGATGGAGTATGTGGGCAGAGCAAGCTGACAAACAACGATTTGGAGTTCGGGCAAAAAATGGTGGAGGTTGGACGGTGCAGTAGGAATTGATGACAATCTTCTAGGGATTCCGCTCTCTTGAACCTCATAATACTTTCTTGCTTACCAGAGCCTGGGATTAATGAAAATGGTGGAGGTTGGCCAGTGTAGTAGGAATTGATGACAATCTTTCGGGGATTCCGCTGAATCTTGAACCTCATAAGACTTTCTTTCTTACCGGAGCCCAGGATGAATGCAGAAATGCTCGAAGACTTTGTTGAAATTGGGCGTCCCTAGTTTCGAACCCTTGCCGTGGAGCCTAGCCTTGAACCCTTTCCATGGAGCCTCATCTTCCCTCTCCTGAACGCAGGAGTACCCCTTCTTGGCTCGCACCGATGTGGGTTCTAATGGCGTGGAGTAATTGAATTTCACAAATCCCCTATATCAGGGCTTGTTGGTCAACAAAATTGCGGTTGCCCCTGCCCTGAACAGGCAATTGGTCATCATCATGGATCTCTCATTCCCAGCTTACGAGCAGCAACATGGGAAGACTCAGGCAGATTTACAGCCTTACATACCCATGTGCTGATTCGGCTAGGGGAACTTTCTTGCAACCGATCTAACTGATATGATTTTCTCTTTCACTCACTCACATTCGGTAGGCCATCGTGCGTAACTGCTGGTTGAATAAGTCTACCCTTCCTTTCTAATGAATCATCCGGGAACCTACCTTCTAGCTCACGCTTTGGAGAAATAGGCAGTGCAGGAAGGGCCAGAGGGGTGTGGGCAACCGCTGGCTGAATAACTCACTGGACTTCTTCTATATTTACTAGAGTGAAGGCAGTAAAGGTAAGTACATGTCCTTCCCCAACAATGGAGTCATTCATGCATTTTGGAGTTTGTGACTACAATATACCTACGTTGCTCACTTAGTTGATGGCAGAGGTATACTTGTCTAAAGAAAATGAACAAGTGGGATACATGCAAGCTCTGTGTTTTACCAACTAGCTTTTTGTTTTTTATTTATCTGGTTTAATGGTTTTTTATTATAATTTAATTATTATTCTTATTTGTAAAACAAATACAAACAAATACTTTATTGGTTAAAAGAAAAAATGTTTTTTTAATTATGTTTGTGATAATTATCATACTGATAGGTCACTGCAAATTATAACATTACCAGAAGCATAAGGGCCTTTGCGGTTATAACATTTCAAAACCAACCGTGTTTCTTTGCTATTGTCCTGATGGTACCACGAATTCAGACAAATGTCAAATGGTATTATTACTATTCCCTATCGCTTTTGATTACAAATTATTTTATTTTATTTTTATTTTTTTTTCTTCTTCGAACCGACCAGCTCCTTTTACCAGTAATCTTCAATGCGGATATGTATTATAAGCAATTATATATAGAAAACCCGATGAAATGTGTCCCAATATAGAGAATAGTGCTTCGTTCACCATAGCTCGATCCAGTCTTTTGGCAATGAATTCGTCCCCCACGCGACGGTTGTTCCATGATGGCTCAATAGGCGATGGCCTTATATCCCATAGCTGTGCAGATTCCATAATCACCCCAATAGACCCAGCCAAAGGATCCATCCTTGCTTTTTGGCCCCATGATTCATCAGATTTCAATGTTGCATTGAAATCGCCCATTACCACCAAATTTTCAAGCCTGAGAATGCCTGACATATTAAGTTTATCCTAGAAAATGGCCCTATTGTGACATAGAGCGTACAGATTTATAATTTTAACATCAACATTCACACCTCTAATTTTCCCGGTCAAAAGAATGCCCCCAAAAAAACTATAAGCCTGAAACACTGCGCATTTTGGGTCCCAAAAAGCAACAAGACCCCTTGCATGACCCATGGCATGAACCCCCGCAGCCCTCCATCCATGGCATATCGATAAAACAGATTTAATATATATTTAAAGCAATAATTGCTCTATTTTTTGTGATCCATACCTATTTAGCGAATATCTTTCAAATTAATCACATTATCAACATTTCAAACCATCTAATATGCTTCATCCTAAGGACAAAGTTGAAAAAAATCATTCAATCATTAAGAATAAATAACATAAACAATAGAGATGCGTCATATTCCAACAAATAAACACTAAAAATAAAATAATTTAATTGAAAAACAAATGTTAAAAAAGATCATAGTAAAAGGTCAAAATATTATACACATATTAAAAACCAACAATTAGTTTTGAAAACTAACTGTTATAATAACAAAAAACCAAAACTAGGAAAAAAAAAAAAAAGATAATATTATATTATATTATTGATTTTTTTTATTAATTCTTTTTATTGTTATAAAAAGATATGTTAATTTTTACTTTAAAAAAATTAAATTGTATATTCAAATAATATTTATGTAAATGGAATTTGGATGGAGCCTTCGTGGAGTTTTTGCTCATGCGCTCTGCACTGTTTTTTCTGTTGGAGTTAGGGTTTAGATGTGTTAGGGTTTCTTGAATAGATGCAAGATCTCGACAACCGCAACAACTCCATCACGTTTCTCTCGGAAAACAGACAAGGAGTCACTGTAACCGCCTTTGCACCTGGTTGGAATCTACGGTGACAGGAAGGCATAGATCACGAACTGTCGGTTATCTATGACAGAAATGGATGACGAGGTGGTTGATTATTCACCGGACCTGCTAGAGGGTGTCGACATTTGGGGTTCTCCTTCCTACCCCGTGCCACCTAGTGCCCCGTTGGCCCTCAAAATTCCTGAGGTGGCTTCTGTCAGCCCCTGTTTCTTCCCCCCCCCCCCCCCCTCACCCCCTCTGTGAACCACCTTTGTTCACCAACTCCCCGCCCTTCTCATTTGCAGACCCCTCTTCTCTCCCTCCGAGCTCATCACTGACATCTAGTTCGATTGTATTATCGCCAAAGACTCTGCAATTTCTCACCACTTGCCTTCAAGGAACTTCTATTTCCCATCCACATGGCCCTTCTAGCTCTCTTCCTCCCACTGCATTGGATGCGCCCCCGACTAACCCTATTAATGCGGCCCCATCCAGGCCTGGACCTTCTTCTTTTGGATGTTTCGATGCCCCACCCATAATCCAATCCTCGAAGGAAACGATCCCTACGGCCAAAAACATTGGATCTGAAGCCCTTTCGACCCAACAGCACACAAACCCTCCGCATAAAGGGAAGCGGCGCTCAAACTACATCAAGAAAGTCAATTGAAATTTTGACCTAAATATCGGGGAAGGGCTTCACATGGAAGATGTTATGGACATTGCAGATAGAGTTTTGGTAGGACATGTTAGGGGACGCAGATACAACCTCACATGCCTCCCCAATTGGATGAATGAGATATGGAGGCCTATCATGGAAGAGCTGCCCTGGGTTTTCATCCTCCCGCGTGGATGGTTTGCACTCTGCTTCCATCGATCTGAGCAGGTTTCTTAGGTCCTCTCAAAACTTTGGCATATTAAACAAGAACCAGTCATGTTCAAAAGATGGAGCCCCCTCTTTGACCCAGAAAGAGAGCAGCTAGGAGCAGGACCAATATGGGTTTGGCTGTCGGGGCTTCCCTTGCACTTTTGGTCTGAATATATCATGAGGCACATTGGAAACACACTTGGCACCTATCTGGACCACGATAAAACCTACCTTACCTCTGGCATCATGACAATGGCAAGAATATTGGTTCACTTGGATACCAAGGAAGGATTAGAAGAAGCCATCACTTTGCGATGGAAACACTTTGTCAGCATTCAGATCCTGGATTACGAAGGGGTCCCCTATAGATGTCGAATATGTCATGAGGTAGGTCATTTATACAAGGATTTTCCGCTACTTAAAGGTTTTGAAGCGAATGACAGTGTGGAACAGGTTCAAGTAAATGTGACTCCATCAGTTCCTCCACCCGAAAACGCAGCAGTAGAATGTCGCAAAGGAAAGAAGTCTGCGTCGGGGCCCAAGCCCGTATCTTCTCCCCTTGGACCTCCCTCCCCCCAGATGACAAGGGCTTGGGCTGCTCTGGAAAAACTTGCATCGGTTATCTCCTCTCCCTCTCTCCCTGTTTTTCAATTTAACTCATCTGCATATGTTTCTACAAATTCACACTGCACATCATCCACCTTGCACCATGCCCCCTACTCCTCTATTACTTGCCCTCCCACCTCCTCCATACCCTCCATTGCCGAGCTCCCTCCATTTCTGTACCCACCCTTCCTCCCCCTCTCTTGGCACCCTCCTTGGACTCTCGGACCTCGCATCCCTATCATCTTAGATCCCTCACCCAACCTCACGCTCTCACCTCTAAGACTGGTGGACTCAGGCTGATTGACCATAGCTGAGCTAAACCTAGTAGGGGATACACTCTAATATATCCAAGGCTATTATTCAAGTTGAATTGGATATAGTAAACGGAAAACAAAACAATCTTGAAGGGGTCCTTAGAGCGCGGTTGACCCAGCCCATGGTTACCTAATGAAAATCCTATCTTTCAACTATTGTGGGTTGGCCATCCCTGATAAAAAAATTTCCCTGCGACAATTATTGCACAGCTCTTCCTCTGACATTATATTCCTCCAAGAAACCCTAGACACATATGAACATGTTATCTCTACTCTTCAATCCATATGTCCGAGTTGGAATTACCATACATTGGATGCTCATGGACGCTCTGGAGGAATTTTAATTGGTACCAACCCTCGTACCATTAGGATCATGAATCAATGGGGTGGGGAAGGGTTTCTTGGGGTGGATGTCTTCTCCTCCGAGCTCGGATCTGAATATCGGCTTATTAACGTCTATGATCCCTTTTCCTCCCGTCTTCCCTACTGCAACAACCTCCTCAACGCCTCCCTATTTTTGGCTCAAGACCTCATCATTGGCAAGGATCTCAACTTCTCTTTGGGACTTGCTGAATCATGGGGGCCCCTTGCACATGCGGACCCTATGGCAGTTGATATGGCACATATCATCGAGACTCATCATCTGATTGATATCCCCAAGCCTCTAATCCATCCCACTTGGAGCAATCACGGGACTGGAGAGGCCACTATCGCCGGAAGGCTTGATCGATTTCTCATCCACGAATCCCTCATAAGCTCTGGAATATTGTATCGTCAATGGGTTGGATCAGGTGGCATATCTGATCATCTACCTATTTATTTGGAAATTTCTTCTGGACATGGGAAGCCATGTAGTCCATTCAAATTTAACTCTACTTGGCTGGAAAATCCTGAGTACATCGATATGGTAACCAAGTATTGGACTTCCCACCCCATTGAACCTGAATCCTCACCTTCTACTGTTTTTTTTGTTAATATGAAGGAAATTAAGAAATTAACGAAAAAATGGGCTAGAGAGAAAAGGAAAAAGGATGAGGTCACTTTTCACAAAACTGAAGAAGCTATAGCAAGGATTGAATCGACATTACTGATTGGGCCATGCACTGGAAGCATCAGAATACAACTCTCCCATCTTATTGCTGATCGAAACAGGATACACAAGAACCAAGAGGAAATTTGGCGCCTCCGAAGCAAAGCCATCTGGCTGAAATCTAGGGATGAGAACTCCAAATTCTTTCACCATTTTGCAAACGGGCACAAAGCAATCAACACCATCTAGTCTCTGAAGGATCAACATGGAAATCAAGCTCATAATTTCCATCAGCTGGCACACATGGGGGTTGAACATTTTCACAACTTATATAAAGCCCTTGATAATACAAAATGGGTTGATATTATAAGGGTGGCAAGATTATTCCCGAGATTTGTGGAACAGAATGATGAAGATCAACTGATGAGACCAGTCACTTTACAGGAACTCGAGGATACCCTGAAATGGTTCCAGAAAGATAAGAGCCCTGGACCAGACAGATGGCCCATCGAATTCTATTTGGATTTTTTCAACATCATGTGTTATGATAATCTTAACTTGGTCGAACAATGTCGAACTTATGGAAGATTATATGATGCCTTTAACTCCACTTTCATTGCCCTCATCCCCAAATTTGATGATCCCCAACATTTCTTTGACTTTCGACTAATTTCCCTTTGTAACTGCCTTTACAAGATCATTTCCGAAATCATTGCAAATTGTATAAAACCCATCCTCTCTAAACACATATCACTTGAACAATTTTCCTTTTCTCAACCATCGCCATATCCATGAAGCCATAGGCACTTCTCAGGAAGTGCTCCACTCAATTAAGCTCAAAAAGCTCAATAGTATCATCCTAAAACTGGACCTCGCTAAGGCTTTTGATCAATCTATTTGGCTCTACATCTACATGATACTTATCCATCTGGGATTTCCTTACAATTTCATCAAATGGATCATGTGTTGCATCACCAATGTCTCTTTTAGTATCCTCATCAACGGCTTTTCATCTCCGTTCTTCCACTCAGAAAGAGGACTCTGACAAGGGTGCCCCCTCTCCCCTCTCCCCTTCCTCCTTATAATGGAAGCTTTGAGCAGATTAATTAAGAATGAGAAGAATCTGGGTCGACTACAGGGCACCAAAATCACTGAAGGATGCACCCTCACTCACCTCCTATTTGTAGATGATGTGCTCATACTGCTTAACGGATCCATTGGTGACATCCTATCCTTTTCAGCTGTTCTAGCTGATTTCAGTATAGCTACAGGTATGGCATGCAATGCATTAAAATCGACCATCACTATCAACATATTCTCCCCTCAGGAGAGAATAATAGCCCTGAATCGGTTTCCTTTCCCCCCCTTAAATACACAGGAAGGGCTCAGATATCTGGGGTTTAGAATTAAACCCTTTGACTATCGCATTGTAGACTGGACCTGGCTCATTTCCAAACTGGAAAAAAGAATATGCATTTTACATAATAGATGGTTGTCTTGCGTTGGTCGGTTAACTCTCATCAAATCTGTGTTGGAAGCCACACCAGTTTACTGGATGTCTCTAGCTTGGATTCCTCAGGCCATCATCAATCAAATACAACATCTATGTAGCAAATTTCTATGGAATGGGAATCACAATGGAAAAACTTTCGCATGGATTAAATGGGACAGCATTTCTCTCCCCAAAAATGGGGGAGGATGGGGAATTAAAAATCTAGATATATTTGCAAAAGCCCTTGCTGCAAAAATGGTATGGTCGATCATGACATCCAAGAATCTATGGATGCAGTTGGTATATATGAAATACATCTGACCACTACACATCACTGATTGGATCCGACAGCCTTCTTGGAGTCACCGCAACATATCATCCATTTGGAAGGTCGTCATCACATCTCTTCTTCACATTATAAATGGTCTATCTTGGAGGATCAGCTATGGGAATCAAGCGCGCATTGGCATTAATCCCTGGTTTGGGAGCGGGAATGCACACTATCTTCCATAATAAATAATCAATCATTTGACAGAACATGGCATTCATTATATCGCACAGATTGCAGACCCTTAGAATACGACCCTTTTCTTGAAAGGATGGAAATCTGCCACACAGATTGGTCTCCCGAGGACAATGCACCAAGCTTGGCAGACATATATATCTGCGTTAGATGAATGTAAAATCTGCATTGGAACAGGGGATGATGAAATTATCTGGGCTCCCACAAAATCTGGAATTTACACACCTAAGGAAGGATATCTGCACATATACTCAGATCATCTTTCATAGAGATAGGAATGGTGGTGGCATCTCATTTGGAAGCTCAAAGCACCTCCGCGCACCAGAATTTTCATGTGGTGCACTCTAAATAACATCGCTCCCACCTTGGACAACTTACACAAGCGATTCATACATGGTCCCACTTGGTGCTCCCTCTGTAGGAATGAATCTGAATCTATTGATCACCTCTTCATTCACTGTAGATCCACCAATGCTCTCTGGACATCCATCACATTTGATCCAGGCATTAATCAACAATGGCATGGATTGAACTTAGGGGAGGCATGGAAACTCTGGTGGAACTCGGTCTCACTGCATAAAGCTAGAAACCTACCTCTCCTCATCTGTTGGGGAATTTTGTTGGCCAGGAATGCCTCCATATTTAAGGAGCATATTCCCAACTGGCAATTGATCTCTTCAAACATCATCTCTACCTACTCCAGCATTCTGGAAGACGATCCTCCCAAGCCACCTAGAATCATCACCCCCGAAACCATTAACCTGAACATACCTTGGGCTTATTCAATGGATCAGCTCAACCCACTGGTTGCGGGGGAGGCACTCTTCTACACCTCTCACAGAAGCACTATTATAAAATCAAGATGGGTCTAGGATATGGAATAAAAAACTTTGCAGAACTAATTTCTCTCTACCACCTCCTTCAGTTTGCATTAGAACATGATATCCAACACTTACAAGTATTTGGAGACTCTAAAATTGTCATAAATTGGTTCAATAAATCCGCAATATGTCACGTTCACACACTTCAATCTATATTGTAAGATCTTTGGCACTTGAAAGATCAATTCTCATCCATTATTTGTTCTCACATATATAGGGAATGCAACTGCATTTCCGACAAAATTTCCAAGCTGGAAACGATCCAACATAGGGGGCTCTGGCATATAGAGGAACAGAATGACAATCAGCATTACACCTATTATCACCGCCCATTCATGGACCAGCCAGTTTTTGCGGATCAACAACACTGATTTTGACAAATTTTTTATTTTTTTCATGATATGCACAAGCTAATTTATGGTATTTATTGTACTTATTTTTAAAAACAATCTATGATGTACACACCACTGGGGAATTTTGAAGAACTTTATGGTGTGACTACAGTCACAAAAATGCATATGCAATGCATCTACAGCATGTAATTTTCAATATTAATGAAAACTATGATTTTTCCTTGGAAAAAAATATATATTTATGTAAATGAATTAATCTATTGTAAAATATTGAAATTGTTTTAAAATAATATATATATATATATATATATATATATATATATATAAAGGTATATATAAAATAATATTTTATATTATTATGAACCTAGTTCATTATCAATGAAAATAATTAATATAAAAATATTAAAAAGTAAATAAGTATATATAAATTTTTAAACTGAAAAACAAATTTAATTTAAAGAACATAATCAAAGAGCTTAAAAAAAAAAGAGGGTGAAGAAAGAAAGAAAAACACCTTGCAACATTATCAAAATCATTATTCCATTAAGTAGCTATAAATTGGGGTATATATTCCACCAAAGTTGCTCACTTGACCCAAATTATTTTGTGCAATTATATGGGCACATGAGTATAACTAGAAACATGATTTTGGAGAAACTTGAATATTTATGGAGGAAATAATAATACCCCACTTTATTTCTTTCTTTTTCCTTTTCAAATTAGGTTGAGCCTAGGTGAGGGCTAACTCGAATGCTGGTCTGCCCACCAGTGGGATGCTATCACTAGGATTGTGTGAAGCTCGATCCCCAGTGCTGGTCTTCCCAATAGTACCAACATTGTGCGAAGCTTAGTCGAGCTTGGACACCCATTGGGATAATTTAATTCCCCCAAAGGTGGCTCCCATCCTCAACCCCTCCCCATGAAATTTGAACCTATGACCTCGTGGGGACTAAACTCCACAGAAATAAATTGGTCTACACCTCATGGGTAACAATACCCCACTTTTATTGATACTATTGTTAACACAATCATTTTACCTAATAAATGTGATAAAAAAAACCACTTATCGAGTTACTTGGTCACTTATATTGAATAATAAAAAACCACATAAATGTGGGATATTTCATTCCAGGGGAAACCTAACTAATATAAAAAATGACTTTCTTGGTCGAAATCCAAGAATACAATCTCGAGCAAGATTGTGTGTAATAACCCTAAATTTAACATGCAATTAATTATATCAAATATGCACTTAATAATCAACACAAAAACTGTATAACTAATCATCACAGAAATTTTCAAAAACACAAGCAAAGCACTACAAGAAAAAGACCCTCTAGCGGATGTTTTTGAGGAACCCCTTATAAAAATACCCCATAAATCCATTTATAGTGGAGGTTACTAGAGGAGGTTGGTGAACGGAGGGTTTTGCGGATGTTTTCCGCTTAGTGCGCTTATCACATCGCACCGGTGCTCCTTACAAGAGAAAGCACTGATGCACACAAAACATTGGCACACTAGACACCGTGCACTCCGTACACACCCACCCGATGCGTTGTATTATTTTAGTGCACTGATGCTTCACAACTCTTCCGCGCTGGTGCATCATAAAACACCGCACCAAAACTGAAACCGCCCAGTGCTATATTAAGAAATTGCACCAATGCATCATAAAACAACGCGCCAAAATAGAAACCGACCGATGCGTTTGTAAGAAACAGCACCGGTGCACCTATAAACCACACGCATCGGAAAAGGGTTAAATAAAAAACAAAATTACGGCAAAAAAACTTAATTTTTTCACTTTTTTCAATGCTCTAGAGATCTCAATTACCGGTGCGCTCCATCCACACCTACCCGATGCGTCTTATTACTGTAACGCACCGGTGCTTCACAACTCTTCCGCGCTGGTGCATCATAAAACACCGCGCCAAAACAGAAAGGGACTAGTGCATTCGTATGAAACAACACTGATGCACCTATAAAACATGCGCACCGAAACAAGGTTAAATAAAAATCATAATAATAATAAGGCCAAAAAACCACATTTTTCACTTTTTTGCTCTCTATCACCGATGCGCTCTCCAAGAGAAAGCACCGGTCGCATAAAACATTGGCACACCAGACACCGTGCGCTCTGTACACACACGCCCGGTCCATCCTAATAATGTAAAGCATCGGTGCTTCATGACTATTCTGCCCCGATGCATTATAAAACACCATGCCATAACTGAAACAGCCCAGTGCGGTATTAAGGAACTGCCCCAGTGCATCATAAAACAACGCGCCAAGTTTGAAACCGCCTAGTGCGGTCTTAAGAAACTACACCGATGCGCCTATAAAACCCCGTGCACTGGAACAGGGTTAAATAAAAACAAAAAAATTATGGCCAAAAAACTGCATTTTTCACTTTTCTCAGTACTCAAAATCTCTCAATCACTGGTGCAATTTATCCTTCTCTGAGTCGCCCTGACATCAGTGCTCCCATTGCACCCATTGCACGCACTTTTGTTGTGCATTGGCCACCAATCTCCAACTTGCATTTTGCAAAACAGTGGCCAAATTTTCTTTTGCAAATTCTATAGCCAATATGCCTCCTCGACGGCGAAATGTACAGGTATTTTTCTATTTTTTCCATAATTAAGCTTTCTAGCATATTAGAATTTGAAATAACCTTTAAATTAACCATTAAAAAAGAAATTTTTTTTTTTGTCGCGCGGTGCGCATGAGCCATTCGGCTCGCACCAGTAAGCAGTGTTGTCTGTAAAATTTACAGGCCACACTACAACCGATGCTAACGGTATCTGCACCATGTCCGGAGTGGTAATGAAAGGTGCCCTGCATTATTTTAAAATTTTAAAAAAATTGAGGTGCGGTCATGTAGCCGGGCGCACTGTTGACCATGGGAATATAAACATGGTGCGTTGATGGATATATTCGCCCCGGTGTCTATTAGCACACCGCATTTGGCATTCCGACAGGGTCAACGGTGTGGCCGAGTAAAATACCGCACCATTGACTGTAATTTGTCAGGAAGTCGGTGCGCAGACACGAATATACACGCTGGGGCATATATTTTAGTCAACGCACCGCTCTTCTGACACTATATATAGTGAACGGTGCTTGAAAAAAATTCATGTGCACTGCATACAGTGTGTTTTATGTCAACTGGGGCACCGCCTCCGGTGCTCTACGAACAAAAGTAGCACCGGAACCGGTGCATGACTGTTTTTTTGGTGCACCGATTGGTCTATTTTTTTTTTTCCAAAAAAAATTGTATATGTATATTCCTAAATACATGCCTAATTTAATAAAAAAATTATTTAATATGTCAATGATTCAGAGAGAAGAGGAGGAACAACAGCAACAACAGGCAGAGCAGTATGACATGCTTCGCTAGTGAGAGGCACAAGATAGGGAGAGAGATGTGTACCCTCGCCCTATTATAGCAGATTACTAGGGGCTTCTAAGGTAGGTAGGCCTCCTCAAGTTCTATGAGGAGGCTACCTCCCTAAAGGCCCATAGTGTGTTTTTTAGACATCTTATCTGCAGGTGGAATGCCCACCAACAAGCTTTCTGGGTTGGTCCTGACCAGTGGTACACACCCACTGAGGAGGATATTTATTTCATTACAGGGCTATCAAGGAGAGGGGTGGATTTTCCCTCATTCCCAGAGGTTCCAGCTGGTTGTGTAGCAAGGAGTCAGTTAGTTTACCCCTAGAGATACATTGGAGTAGATGTATTGTCTCCTTCAGAGTTTCAGGTCCTTAGAGGTCAGCTACCTATTGGTGCATTTGGTAGACAGGACGTGCAATGCCTCTTACTTCTCATTTCGACCATTTCACAGAACACATGTGATGAGAAACGTATAATTTGCCCACTTCTATATTATGTTTATTCTTTAGTACAGGAGCCACAACTTGTCAGGTGGTCTGCCATTTTTTTGCGGCAATTTTGTACAGCCTTAGATAGATGTCGTGCTCATGCACAAGGGAGGGTCAACTTCCCTTTTGCTTCAAAGCTTTTTTGTTTATTTTTTGAGAGGTTTCCAGAGATGATGCCTGCTTTTGTTCAGTATCCTCGTAGGCCGATGTTGGAGGCCCGGATGCACATGCGGGGGTAGATGATGCCCAAGAGGGGAGAGACTATGTTTCCAGCCAGGATATCGCGTGATGCACTGGACTTACTAGCCAGTGTTGACGAGCTGCATCCCTTCATTATGGTCCCCTAACCTTATGTTGGATTGGATTGGCGAGGGTGTGCCAACATCTTCTTCACATATGATGAGCCGCCAGATGATAGAGGTAATATTACTGTTTTATTTATATTTATTCTAACATGTTCTTTAACTTGTTTTTATTAAATTATGTAATGAAATTGTCTAATTATTGTTGTGTACTTGTATATGTTTTGCAGACATTGGCTCTTTTGATGATGAGCAGATGCCGGAACCACCACATGATCCAGATGTGGATCCTCATGAAAATCAGGACATGGCAGATGCCGAGGATCATGATCAGGAAGCCAGTGTAGAGAGACATGCTCCTGCTGGTGCGTCAGTACCGCATTTTGCTAGGTGTGGTCATCCTGATACTAGTTACAGGATGGAGTTCGGCGACCAACTCAGTGCATTGATTGTTGAGACGAGCATCAGGCCCGCTCATTACAAAGACATACAAGCTGATGATAGGCTATTACGGATGTGGAGAGGCATGTCGCATGACATGTACAGCCTGATGTGGCATGTCGTAGGAGCTACGACAGTTGTTATGCGACTGAGGAGGACTATTGCACGTTATAGGCGTGGTCGAGCTGCAACACGTGATGGACAGTCCGCGAGCAGCGACTCATCTCATGATCGTTCACCTCATGTCACGTCTGATGAGCATGAGGCTCCACTAGCATCTAGCAGTCATTATGGAGATGAGGTTGGACCATCGGCCATGTCCAGTCAGCAGCGTGCAGCATCCATCAATACTAGTCATGATCATGAGCAGGTTGGACCATCGAGTATTGAGGCTGCACCATTGACTGAGCAGGCCTCCACTAGTACTGATTATATTGATGTTGTACTACCACCAGCAGATCCATCCATCAATACTAATCATGAACATGAGCAGGCTCGACCATCGACCGTCGAGGCTGCACCATTGACTGAGTAGGCCTCCACTAGTACTGTTATTGATGTTGTACTACCACCAGCTGATCCATGACATTTATATTACAGTTGTATATTTTTAACATTATTCATATATATATATATATGGTCCATGTTTTTTATGTTCATGTTGCAGTAGTACTTAATTTACATGTTGGTGATCATCATGATGTGTATATTGTTAGGTCATGTTCGATATGTTCATTTAATATTTAGCTTGCAGATAGATGTGTATGTGATAGCATGAATTATTTGACATGAAATGTATATTTGATGTTTGTGTTGTGATGATGTTAATATATAATTTTAATTTGATGTTTGAATGTGTTTTTTAGTCGAATATGATGTTTTTACGATGGTTATCATGATCGTGATGTTTATTAATTACTTTAATATTAAATGACCATGATATTTATTAAATATTATGTCGTGATTGTAATTGAAATTTTAATTTTAATTGTGTGTAAAATTCTAAAATTGCATATGTATTTGTAATTGTAATTTTAATTGTAATTGTATGTAAAATATTTAATGTAAAATTTTAATTGTAATTGTAATATTTAATTTATTGTGAAATGATTGTAATTGTAATTTTAATTGTAATTGTATATATGACAAATTGTAAAATTGTAATTGTAATTCTAATTGCATGTAAAATTCTAAAATTGTAATTGTATTTGTAATTGTAATTTTAATTGTAATTGTATGTGAAATATTTGTAAAATTGTAATTGAAATTGTAAATGTAATTCTAATTCTAATTGTATGTAAAATATTTGTAAAATTTTAATTGTATTATTGTGAATTTGTTGTAATTGTAAAATTTAAATTGTAAATGTAATTGTATGTAAGATTAAAATTGTAATTGTATGTGAAATTGTAAAATTCTAATTCTAATTCTAATTTCAATTTTAACTGTAATTGTATGTAAAATTTTAATTGTAATTGTAATATTTAATTTATTGTAAAATGATTGTAATTTTAATTTTAATTTTAATTGTATATATGACAAATTGTAAAATTGTAATTGTATTTGTAATTGTAATTTTAATTGTAATTGTATGTAAAATATTTGTAAAATTGTAATTGTAATTGTAAATGTAATTCTAATTCTAATTCTAATAGTAATTGTATGTGAAATTGTAAAATTGTAATTGTAATTCTAACTCTAATTGTATGTAAAATATTTGTAAAATTTTAATTGTATTAATGTGAAAATTTTAATTGTATTAATGTGAAATGATTTTATTAAAATATTTAAATTTGTAAATTTGTAAATAATTGTAAAATAATAAATATAGAATAATATGAATTTTTGTAACATAATAAAGTTTAGAAAATAATGCAAATAAATTCATGTACTTTAGAATTATCATTATTTTATTATGATCTTACATACAAAAAAAAAAGAACTTTATACAATCTGGTGCGCTTATCATCATAACATGCACAGGTCCGTCTTATTACTCAGACGCAACGGTGCTTCACAACTCTTCCACACCGGAGCGTCATAAAACACCGCACCAAAACAAAAACCTCGATCTTACAAACCGCCCCAGTGTACCTATAAAACAACGTGCACCGGAACAGGGTTATTCTATAAAGTGCAGTATTGGAGCAGTGGAGGGTTCGAACCGCAGGCAAGAATTTTTCTGAGGAGATGAGGGTTTGAAAATACGAGAGTTTGAATTTCGGCTGAGAATTTTATAGAAGATAAAATGAGTGATTCAAACAGAAAGACAGACAAAGACGCTTACAAGGATGCAGACGGCTACAGAGCTCGACAGAGTACAAAAGGAGTATAGGTTGAGACTGACATACAGCATTCAGTTGAGGTCGGAGATAGGGTTAAGAGGTCCCATGATGGAGAAATGGAGAGCAGAGTTAATGGCAGAGAAAGATCAATTGAGGCAGTTGATAAAACCAAGAGGCATCATGAAGGGAAGGACTCTCATTCCCTTAAGGACAGCAGAGAAATATCAATTGACGTTGTTGATCGGGCTGGTAGGTCCCATGAAGGGAAAGATTATCCAGAATGCATTTAAAGCAGCTGGGAGTATTGTCCGAGCTTTGATTGGCTTACATAAACTTTTACCGGCAAAGTTGATGTCGCATAAAATCACATCTTCTGCTTTCAATTGAAACTGAATGGCATCTCTAACTTGTCTGAGTTGTGGTCCTGTGGATGAAACCAGTAAAAAATTCTACTTGTATTATAAATGGAAATCCAGTGTCCATTTCTGTGGGAAGAAAAGCATAGATACCTGCAGCTACCATATTTCCACCCACAAATCGGTTTCTCATTGGAAAAGCTAACATAATAGTGTATTTTGCAATGTCCTTCCTCTGCTCAACCCTATACTCATTTTCTAAGGGAAACCATTGCCTCCACATGTAATAACTACATCGTCTAGTCAAAAATCGATCTTCTTCTGCTAACAAATGCCGAATTAAGGAATCGTTGTCATTACTCCCAGAACATTACCCTTCTACATATTATATGTACTAATTTTTGGCAGACAATCTGTCTATCTGCAGATTTATTCTAAAACATATTAGTTGCAAATAGTTAAGTGCCAATTATAACATGTTCGCATGCCACAATTGCCCACTTGGGCCGTGTAGTATTGCATCTTCACAGGCCCCACATTGCATTATCTCCACATAATCAGTGGGGACCTCCTGCAATAAACAAAATCCATTGGAAGAATAGTTATTTCCATCAATAATTTATCCAATTCCAATTCTCAATTTTAATTCTAATTCTAATTCTCAAGAATAAACAAAATTCTAATTTGCAATTTCTATGCTTGGAGTTCACTAAATTTTGGTGTACACACCTAAAATTAATTTCGGTGCCTTAACCACAAACCGGTGCTAATGTACATATAACCGCACCGGTGTCGATGTTACAACAAGATGCACCGATGCGGTGCTATTAAGTGACGCACCGGTGACGAATAAACGCAAATAAAAAAAGCGCAACTCTATTTTATTTTAAGTGAAAAATGCGACAAATTGAAAAATAGACGGCAAAATATTTTCGAAAATCTAATTTCATAAAATAATTCTTTAAATTCTAAACACTTTTCATTATTTCACTATTTTTGCTAAAATTTTCAGCCAGATATTTGCAAGAGACATACCTGGAGCAAGAGAGCACGAGGGCACTATGGAGCAGCGAAATACGTTCGAACATAAGTATTCAGACAATCAGAAACCAAACCTATGGTGATTCAAACCCTATATCATAGAATTTCAAACCATATCATGATTAAATTTGATTATTTTTTTTACTTTTTCTACATTTTTATCCATTTTTACCTTAAACCCTTAATTTTTTTGTTTTTTTCTCTTTTTTCTCCCCGTTTCTATGATTTTAGAATTAGGGCTTTTCATTTTATTATCTGGTGCACCCTGCGTAACCTAGCGCACCAGTGCGCTGTATTATAAAGCGCACCGCGCAAGTACTGTGTAATAAAAAAATTGAATTTTTTTTTTAAATCAGTGTGCCATATCTGAAATAGGGCACCGGTGCTCCATGTTACGAGGATAGCACCATACGGTCTATTACACTGTTTGTGCGGTACGTTTATAATACCCCACCCACCGTACGATCTATTATACTGTTTTGCGGTGCGTTTTTAATACGCCCACGCACGCAGTGCGTACATCATTAAAGGCGCACCGGTGTCTTGAGATTTATTTTTTACCTGAAAAGTTGACAATTTATTTATAAATATATTAATGAATGATATGGTACAGGTTTTAGATTGATAAATAAATGACTGACAAGAGATCAAGTAACAAAAATATTGATAACACATCAAGAAAAGCAAAAATGCAAGTTCTTTGTAAATTCTTTATAAAAAATATTATTTTTGAACTATATGTAAGTTTAACTAATATGTATTGTTTACTGTGTATCATGCAGAGCCACAAAATGACGAAGCTTGATAAGATTATTTTTGATCTAGGACTAGAAGAGCGTAAAATCTTGATGGAAAAATTACAAAAGGATGAATCACGTGAATGAAAAAATATTATCGATCCAATATGAGTTTCTTTTTTTAATTATCATTAATAATATACTTAAAATTTTTAGATAACATGTGTCAAACAAACTACTAATTCACATCTGTTTAATGTTCTACATAGACCAACAACTCAGAAAAAGAATGTTTTTCTAAGAAAAGAAAAAAAAATAGAACATGCAAATGAAAATGAATTGCTCCTTAGCTCATCTGGAGTGGCGCTGAAAGTTAAAGAAAGGGGGAAAAAATTTTACAAAAGTTTGAGGGATCTAGTGGAACGAATGTATAGACGTTCTTTACACTTACAATACAAAAATCAATCCAATGATTCCAAGAACCAAATTTTATCTAAACTACAGGAAAAGTTTCCAGAGAATTGGTCAATGAGACATGTCAGACTTTTAATAGCAAAAATGTACAACAACAAAAAAGAAGGAATGAAAAAGTAATATTCCTTTAAAATGTTTGTCTAGAATTATTTATAAATATCACTTTTGTTATATTTACTTTTCAAATATCAATATAAAAATTAAATATTTTATTGTCATGTTACATTTTCAGGAAGATTATGAAAATCTCAAAAGATGAACGAGCTGATATCAGAAATATGCCAGTTGAAATGTCCAAAAAGGTGTACAAGGAGATGGTCAAAGAAATGGAAAAAATTGCATCGCAGGAGGAGACATCTCAACAACAACGTGCTTCAAATGTAATATGTAATCATTGAATTTTTCGATCATTAGGTACAATAAATAAACAACTTAGCATTAAATATTAATTTTCTTGCAGAAAAGAAAAGAAAATGGAACCCATTCAGTACATAAAATAGGACGACAAGGAAGAAAAGGGTTGATATCTAAGTTTGTGAATAACTGTTACTTCCTTATAACAACTTAACTAGATTTCATTTTTGTATTTTTAAGTTGTTTTACAAAAAGAATCATTGAATGTCTTCAAACAAGTGCTAATATACAAAGAAGAACCATAAGACAAATTGATTGAAATTGGGTTAAATATGGGTTGTGAGTATATGTTGGCATATCAGTTTTTAATTGTGGAATTTGTAAGCATCTATCAATCTTGTTTTACTTAGATACATCTATAATTAATAGAACAAAAACATCTTTTATATTAAATATATGATTTGTTATGGGGTATAAAACTTGTAGGAAACAAAGTATGGAACTGCTCCAACAGATGAAATTTTGAAAGATGGCATGGTACATGGTTTTGAAAGAATGTGTATAGTTTATGAGTCAATTGTTGCTATGGTACGTCATTTTTCTTTTCGATTTACATTGATGTATATTATTTAATATTGCAATTTTCATAATTCTCACCAATGAATATCCACTCATTTCAGTTTATTTTTATGTTTGTAGATGGAAGGTGAAGAAGAAGAAAACAATCAACACCGTGAACAAAACATTCCTGAAAATAACCCCAAGTCATGGAATTAGCTCTAGCAGTGACAGTAGTTCAAGCGAAGAATGATGATCACTATGTTTGGATATCAAAGCAAGGCATTGTATTTTTTGAAATATGGCTGTGAAATCAGACATTTTGTTTAATGTAATGGATATAGTGTCCCAATTGAAAGACAAGGGATACCAACAACTGTCCCATTTTGTATGATAAAGACTGTATTATTCATATATATTATATATCATAAAATATGTTTTAATTTATCCTATTTCGTTCTCCATTGTCGTTCTCAAATGCACTAATAAAAATTTAATTCATATGAATATTGTTATAATATATATATGTGTCAACTTTTGATGAATAATGAATTTTAAAAAACCACAATAATTATGATATGATATAACAAATTAATCCAAACATCACATTCAAATGCATTAATAAAAATTTAATTAATATGAATATTACTATAAGATGTGTCAACTTTTGATCAATAATGAATTTAAAACAATCACAATAATTGCACTGTCACAGGTCGATGTTTCTAAAAAATACAAAATGAAAACTGGTGTGTGTCAGTAACTGTACACCGGTGCGTTTGTATTAAGAAGTGCGCCGGTGCGTTTCTACAACCTATGGGCACCGAACAAGTACCAAAACCAATTAAAAATATCAGTATGTTTCTGCGATACGACGCACTGGTGCGTTTATGTGTCTATACACACCGGTGTCGTTGTATGATCTATGGGCACCGCACGAATACCAATACCAATTATAAAGCTTGGTGTGTTTGTGTGGTACTATGCACCAGGGCGTTTATGTGTCTATAAGCACCGGTGCATTTGTATGATCTATGGGCACTGCACGAATACCGATACCAAATATAAATCTCGGTGCCTTTCTATGATACTACACATCGGTGCGTTGATACGACCTATGGGCACCGCACAAATCCCAAGACCAATTAGAATGGCCCCATGCGTTGTATCACCAACACTACGCCCGATGCGGTTTTATACCTTAACAACTCGGTGCATTCTCCTTCGACCACCCTGGGGCGCCTTCTACATGTATGCACTGGTGCGTTAAAGCCAGAGTAGTGCACCAATGAAAAAACCATCCGTAATAACCTTCGGCCGCCCATTTTTTTTAGTTGTGTTGAATTTCCATTAAAAGCTCTGCCAAAACCTCCGTAACCATAAACGGATGTTGTAGAAATTTTTTTTTGACAATTTTGGCCAATTTTATAACACTAAAAACCTCCTTTATAACCTCCGCTAAAGGGTCTTTTCCTTGTAGTGAAGACTACTTACCTGTAATGGCAATATTCCTTTCTTGAGACTCCAAAGTTGAATGTTATTTTAATCCTGCTAATTGCAACAAAGTTTTGGAGACAACTCTCCACCCAACCATAGGCTCAGCTGCACATAATTTGTTCATATTTGGCCACCCCCGAGCCCTCAATCAACGTACTACTGCCAGAGTATCCTTTGCCTCAAAATACCTTTCTCTCCAGAGAATGGATGAAAGAATGATCCATGAATCTTCCTCAATGTCTATTAAATAGACCAAACAATGGAGTGGGAACCACATGCACACATTCACGATGTCAACATGAAATTTTTATTTTTTTTAAGTTTTACTTAATGTGTGTTTCTCTTAGTTTAACTTACTTTTTGTTAACTTTACTTAATTTAGTGTTCCTCTTAGTTTAACCTACTTTTTGTTAACTTTACTTATTTTTATAGTTTCTTAGTTAAACTCTTTCTTAATTTATTCCTTTTTACTTTTTTTAATTAACTCTTTCTTAATTAACTCTTAACTTGACTTATTTATTTACTATTTAGGACTCCAGTTTATTATTTAGTATTTTATTTAGAACTCCAGTTATTGTTTACTATTTTATTTATTATTTTTATTATTATCTTGACTTATTATTTATTTAATTATATTATATTATATTATTTATTATTTTATAATTATTAGGGGACATTACATACTCCCCCTCTTCAAGGAAATTTGTCCCAAAGTTAAGTATTTAATTATATTATATTATTTAGTTATTTATTTATTACTTCATATGTGACCAACACCCTCTGCTGAAGTAGTATAACTAGTAGGCATCGAAATTTCCCACAACACTCGAGAAATCTCAAGGAATCTATGTCATTTTTCCCACTTTCAGAACCAAGCATAAGCCTCCCTGGTCTGTACCCAAGCCAAGGTTGGTCCCAAGGATCGCGCCAGACTCAGACTTCATCTGCCCCAAGGCAAGCATCCGGTCCCAGTACTCAACGACTCCGGGCATCTCAAAAGGTTGGACCACTCCCTCCACACTCACTAAGGTGAACATCCCCAGGCATTAAATTCTTTACACCCCCTTCCATACTTCTACATCCCAATCCAATACCAGGCACTTGGCCTACAATATCAGGCCCTTGGCCTCCTCAAGATGGTCCCACAGCCCTTCAAGAGCTATCCATCAAGAGTTATACAAGACAAAGGAACCACTGGCATATGTAGTGTTGATGAGTTTGTCCCCAGCCCATATGGTGTTAAATATTATCCCTCGTAGGTATGGGCTCCTACAATATCATCAAATCATCCAGCCCTCTCGGCCCATTTTTGGATTTCCTGTCAATCACCACATCGCAACATACATCCAATGCATTAGCCATAAAATCATAATATTATAGAAAATAATCTACATGCTAGGTCTTTCAAGTAATCATGATAACATAGTATCATTGTTAATCACCACATTCTAATATTAAATAACCGCATGCTCACGCATGTCACAAAAATCTACATGTAATTCCACATGCTTCACCTTATGAAATACCATCATAAGTTATAACATCAACATATTTGCATCAACTATATATCAAGACATTACATAATAAACTAACCACATGTCAATATAGCCTCAAATCATAACATCATAATCCCTATGCATATCATATTCATCATGAGCATATAATATCATTATCATAACAAACAACATGTTCATCATTATCCTCATACCATCATATCATGAAACATCATCAATATGAGAATCATATCAATACTTATCAAATATAAAACAATAATACACTATAAGCATTCTTATCATGATTCATCCGAAAATCAATTTCATTTTTTTGTATAAACATTGAATACCTACTATGAACTAATATTATTCTACATGCATCTAGGATGTATGTTATCTCATCACGACTATTAGTGTCACATTTTCATCAAGATACCAATTAATTTTCAATAATCATTTCTTGTTCTTTCTATTAGGAAGTTGACCATTTACACCGTAGGTATACTCAACTAAGTACATTATTAAATTTTAAATGAGCCTCATCATCTTGGGCCTTAATCTCTCATCATATATTCTTCCTTCTCCAAGGAAATTTTAGTGAAATTAATTGTTAAGATGTTACTGGTTGTACAATCATTTAAATCATCAATATCAAATTAAAATCCCATGATCACTATACATGTTTTGCTTATCCAATGGCACCCATAAACGAGGTCATCCTTATTTAAGTCTTCTGTTTTGCTCAATCCACCCGTATGAGGGCTTGTTGTCCCTTGGTGATTTATCCATCACTCACATATTTTTCATTGTTCATCTTTAAAAATATTTTCTTATCTTATCAAGTTCCCACTCGATCTCTTTTATCATATATTCACTCATCTTCAAGTTGGACTAGGGATTCGTCCACCTTAATTTTCACTCATTAAACCTTTAGTTTAGAATTTGAAATTCTTGTAGCCACTACCGCCATTATCATCCATGAACGATTTGGTGTGCTCATTGTGTTTGGCACTAAATTCTTTCAATACTAACAACACACACTAGTAATTTGTTCAAGTACACACTTTATTAGTTGATTCTCACTTCTTCTGTCGAATTATGTGCAATCATTCTCAACTATCAATGAAGGATTTCCAATAGTATCTATTCTCATTGTTTCTCATTAGTTTATGATAATGCCTTTTTTTCCAAGAGTTAAAAAATCATTATCCTTGAAATATTTTCGTAGTTTATCACAAGTGCTCAAAACTTCCTACCTTGACACTCTTAAATTATATAGGTCATCCCTTACCCTTACCAATCATTTTGATCAATCCACTCGTCAATATATTGAAGAGAACTAACTCCTTGATAGAATCACCCCTTCACTTCCTCATATAAATATTTATAGATATTTTTTATATTTTTTCAATAGTCTCAATTTCCTAATATTCCATGTCTACTAGCTACAAAGATGGAGATATTATAAAATTGGTCTTGATTTCTCACCTTGAGTCATCATGGTTTCTTTTCTGCCTCTAGTAAATGCATAAAATTGTTAAACTTGTAAATGTTGTTACTATTCCTCTAATCACATAATTTATTTTCCTCTAATTGATCAATTTTAATTTTATTATGGATTCACTTCTTATTCCAATGTTGTCATACCTTTGAGAGCCCTTGAAATGACCTTCTTTATTATTCAATTTCATTAGTTGTGTTGATCATTAGTTAACATTAGTCTATTTTTAAGGTAACCCTTGAGTAGTCATATACCAAATTCATGACGGGCGATGAAACATTAAAATAATGGTTGAAGGGAAACGATGATAAAACAAATCACGTGCCTAAAAACGAAACATATGTTCGGAAAGTGTACAAATATAAAGCAAAAAGGCAAAGGTATAAAGCAAAAAGATAAAGGACTCAAAACGAAAATATTAAAAGGCTTGCCGCTTTCATAATGCGCACGTGAGGGAACTCCCCTTATGGGAAATTCCAAGGGGGTCAAGGAGTGGAAGGGGGACGAGACCCGTACCCCCGCGGAGTTATGGTGACGTAGCACAGGGCGAACCCACGATAAGTGTGATGTGGTAGAAAGAATTATGGGTAAGCGTGATGTGGCAGAGTGAAGCGCGGGCCCTAGAGGTCTGTATGTTTTTTATTTAACCAGTCTTACGAAGAATATTTTTCAAGAACCAGATGGCTTATGCAACAAAAAGGTAAGGTAAGTTTCTAGGTGATCTGGTACCGAGGCCCGTACCAGTATTAAACTCAACACATGTTGTTCACCTGCTTCCAGCTGACACCCAATCCCTATACGCCACATGCTCCACTGTTAGTGTCCTTACGACACTTACCCCGCTTATTTCACCTCTCCGCCTTTTACCTCAGAACTTTCAATCTTAGATAACGGTCCTCCCATATTTTACTGCAATAAAATTTACAGGTCTTCCAGCTACGGTATAAACTAAGTGGGAGCTAGTGCCAAGTCTACCCGGTCACTGTCAATACCCCCGCGTCGTTTTCCCGAGCAATTTCATACTGCACAGGTACTCTGTCCCTCATATTCCCTCTACTTTCCTTTCGTTTTTAAAAGTTTTGTATGTCAGTCATGGGAAGAGGCACACCCAAGAAAACTGAACCAGAAACTCCTCAGGTATGTGAAACCAGAAACCCTCCCGGGTTCGAGCCCTTCATTGACCTGCAAGCCGAAATCTACGATCCCCAATACCCTTTTCCCATCAACAGTATAAAACCCGAGCTCTTTAGGCGACATGTCGAGAATAGGGATCGATATCGAGTGGTTGTATCAGGTTTATATCATCATATTATCCCCCCAGTCTACCCGGTGGTCGATTTTATTTGTTGGCTCAGGGATGCCTACGATGAGCGTCGAGGCACGTTTACCTTGGCTCAGGGGAATAAGATTTTTTCTCTTTCTCCCGACATCATCAGGCAAGCCCTTCGCTTTCCCACCAGCGCCATCTATACCAGTTTCAATGAAATAGCTTTAACCTCCCAGTTCACTAAATTTCCATGGGAGCAGCAAGAAGACTTCGTTTCCTCTATAACCAGCAACCAGGCTACGTCTCTTCCTTCTATAGAGCCTTTCCTGTTGAGTCTATTCAAAGAAGAAGTGCAGCCCATCCTGACCCTCATCGCAGGTCTTCTAGGTGTAGGCGGTTTTGGGGAAATTTCCATGGCATGCGTTTATTTCTTGTGGTTAATGTCTCAAAAGGGGGTAGTTCTGGATATCCCTGGCTTCTTGGCTGCTAACATTCAGAACCAGTTCCAAGAGATTTCGGAAACTGGTCACTTCCGCTTTTGTTCGATGGTCTTCTACCTCTTCTTATATCAGCATGCTGATAAGTTCGAGGGTTTGGGTTTAGATAGGGTATACAAGGTAAACTCTCAACCCCGGCCAGTCTTCGACTGAAACTTTGAAGTGCGCCAATTACCAAATGGGGTGGGTTATTCCAGGTTTCTAAATGATTTCATGCCTATTGTCTACACTATCATCCATGACTCGCCCTCGCCCAGGGTTTTTCCTGAAATGAAGAGTTGGCTACAAGCTAGTAAAACCCAGAGCACTGTGGATTGGTATCTTTTCGACAATTACACTGAAATTCGGGTCTATGGAGCCAAGGCCCCCCCTTACCAGCTGCTTGTGTTTCCTACTCGACGATTTTACGCTCTGGAGTATATTCGGCGGACTCTCAAATCTGACCAACTCCAATTTGTCCCCGCTAAGAAGGGCTTCATCCTGAAACTCCCTATCACTATCAGCCCGTTTATTGTAAATTCAAGACACGCCATTCCTATTGTTGAGAAGATGTTGCAAGGCATGGACTTAAGACAGGGGAAGACTTGGGCCTATGATCCCCGGGGGATTATCTCTAACAGAAGGAGGAACAAGTCTACTCCTTATACACATGAGTCGAGACCGTTTATAGAGTGGAGGGCTAATCTTGAAACTTGGCCTTTGATTTCGTGGATGGAGACAGATTCATCTGCCACAGGGGAAGAAGGAGAAGCCAAAAGAGGCCAAGAAGAAGAAGTGGGACCCTCAGGAACAGGTTCCCCCCTCCGCAAAAAGCAGAAAACAATCTCAAGCGAGGCAGAGGTCATAGGGGAAGAACAGTTGCTTGAGCCATTTGTACCATACGGCCAACTGGACGAAAGCAAAGCAGGGCTCAAAGTGCTGAGAGACAGTATCACCTCCTCCGACTACTCTGAGGTCTCACAGGAAATTGGCGATATTGCTTCACCAATTGTAATTGAAAGGAGTCAGAAAAACAGAGCGATCAGGGACAAGTACAAGGTCACGCTAGAAGGTTATGTGGAAAAATATCATACCAGGGTTTCAGCTTCCATGAATGTGGACACAGAACATCTGGTATTGTCTATGGCTAAGGCCATCTTGGATCCTAATGTAGGTACCACTAGTTACAAGGTGCTCGAGTATGCAATTGACATGGCCAAGGTACCAGCCCTTGTCAAGTGCAACCTGTTCCAGGTGGTTGGGGACATGCTGAAGGATGAGGTAATGAGGCTCACCATCACACTGAAGAAGCTGGAGACTAAGCATGAACAGGTGAGGGTGACCCTAAAAAATGAACAGGCCAATTCCCACTCCCAGGAAAATCAAATACGCGGCCTCATGGATTCAATCAAAGGAAAGGAAACTGGAGACTCCAACCCATAGCGCCATCTGATAGATCAATTGTAGAAGGAGGTTGCGTCATTGAAACGCAAGGTCAGCATACCGGAATCCCACCATGTTCAGACGGCTGAATTGGCACAGGCGGAGAAAGAAAAAGCAGACTTGGTCGATTCACTGGCGAAGGAGAAAGAGGAAAAATAAAAAATGGCAAAGACAATAACTATTCTTCAGGGCAATCTGACGGAGCTGTAAACGACTTGGGACACGCACAGTTGTGTGCCCTCTACCACTCCATCGAAGCCTAGTTCGTTGTCCAAGCAGCTAACTAGAGCAAAGGTCGCAAATGATGTACTAGAAAAGCAGGCTTCCACCGCGAGGCAGAGAATCACCAAGTTGGAAACCTCCTTGGCTGAGAATACCAGAAAAATAGATATATTGCAGAAGGAGATCGAGCAGGAAAAGAAGGCAAGAGCCGACCAGCAGAAAACCATCAATGACCTCAACAGCCGCTTGAAGGGTAATATCACCCTCAGTGATGTGAGAAGGATAATTTGGTTAGAGATAATCTCGGCGGTGACAGAACAGTGGGGTTTCCTGAAAATTATTGGGGAAACCAAATCTGTTGTACTCTATCTCAACAGGAAATTTCAGGAGACAGACTTCAACTTGTCCAGCAGAGCCCAGCACGCCAGAAGCTATATTTCTTTCTTGAAAGAGTTGGAATCTGATGAGGTGGAGAAGCATGGCATACCAATTCGGTTCATGGAGGCCTTTGAATGTCAGAAAATCATCGACAAGGAGGCGGCCCGAGTTATAGCTTCGAGAGACTTGCAACAGGTGACAGCAAACGTGGATCGGTTCGATGTAGTTTGGGCCGAGATTACAACAGCTGGACTTCCATCTTGCTGGGACCCAACCACTCCTTCCATGCTACGGCCGTTAACAGAATATAAAACACGCCTCCAGGAATAAAGAGACCGGATGGACATCTTGTCAGATAAAACCACTCGGTTAAAAGCTGAGACAATTGTTTCATCCCTCTGCCAAGAATTCGTTCTCCTTCATCTGATAAAACACAAGCTCCCCACCGAGGCAGGTTTCAACATCCTCACAGAGGCCTATATCAAGGTGGAAGGATTCACAGTGATGCCTGAACCTTCAGCGGACAGCCAAAAAATATGCACTCAGTTCGCCAGCCAGATCGCCAACTCGTCAGCAAATGTTCCACCATCAGTGTCGGCGACTACCTCAACCCCTTCTCATCAGTGAAATACTGTCAACTCATGATTCGGCCCTAGTGGCCTTTTTACTTTTTACTTTATTTAATTACTTTTAAGTTTCAAGCGGAATTTATGATCCACTCCAGCATTTTACTTTTTACCAGACTGTTGTTTAATATTTTGCTTCAAAACGGCCAAGTGCCTAACTGCAAATGATGAGAGGCCTTTATTCCTCATCATAAGTTTTGGTTATTTTTATAAGGACCTCTAACAAATTCCTGGCATGCGAGGAAGATATTTTTCCAAAAATATCTTCTCGCTCATGTACGGAGGTCTCTATATAAGCAAGGTCCGAAGAGAAAAACGGGTTCCAGATTTTCAAAAGAATTTTGCTGTGAAAGAATTGTTGTATGCTTTTTGTTGAAATCTTAATAGAAATGCGAAGAGCTCATTGGGTCTCAGCGAGAAGGAGTTTTACTTTAAAGTGAGGATTCTGGTCTTGACGTTTTATAGTGTGTAACCTTTCCTTATGTGATTTTGTTTTACTGTTCATATTCGCTGCTTCCACTTCTTTTATATCATGTTCTGGAATGCGAGTGGCTCACTAGTTTTGATATAAATTTATCACCACTGATACTTATATTAAACTGGTCAAGCGCTTTAAATATGGCTCAGGCATGGTATGTCGTTTCATTCATCACTTCACTCATTATTCCTCTATATTAAATGTTGTGAGATGTTATTCTTTCAAAGCTATTGACATGTATGGATTCTTACCAATTTTAAGCCCATCTCATGTTCAGATATGTTTATGGAATTCCCTCTCATTAGTAATTAATATCCTTTATGTGCTTTTTACGCAACAAACTTCATTCAATTTTAAATATCTGTAAAGCATTTTAGAACCCAACCCTCCTTAAAGAAAGTTGTCTTTAAGATGTCTGATGCTTCTATATTAAGGACTCACTCCTTGCCTCTGCAGCATCCTGTTATTTTGCTGACTCTGAGAATATTTTGGTTCCATTTATATTACATCCCCTTGTAAAAGTTGAAGTAGTAAAGAACCTCATGCTGTTAAAATGTCTCGAATTATATCTTAAGCTCCTTACTGTATAAGATGTCCTAGGCACTGGTCTTTCACAACTCAAGGTTGTCTCTAGGATTGACAACAAGTTGATCACCAATGTTTCCTTCCTTATATCCATCATACTTAAATCAAACTTATAATGATTCCCATGATTTTCTTATTTGGAAATAATTATATGATTCCACAACCAATTTCTACCAAGTTGTTCCCTTGAAGAATACCTTTAGAGTACGAAGTTATGACTTCCAAAATATTCCATTATGTTCTAAAAATATGATAATCCTTCTTATTTATTTCTTACCCTTGTTGTAACACTTTCACTCAACGAACATAAGTATCTCCAACACTATTTTATGTTCATGATTCCAATTTGGTTAATGTTACAACAGTTACCATTACTTAGGGGAACTAGCCTACTATTTTCTCAATTATACATCTTGGTTGAATAATTATTGTTTTTATTTTTATTTTTTTATTTTACTTCCTTAGGTTACCTCGGTTAGTTTTGGGTATTATTGATTATATAACACTCATATCTAATGCTCTCTTTTCAATTCCCATGTCAAGCGTCTATGTTTACACTATTAGTAACTTAAAATACATCTTAATTTTCTCATGTACTCATCAATGCAAGTATACTAAGGTAATTCCAATATTTTCTTACTTCATTTATGAAATTTGGTTTGTTATAGGGCGAATATCAAGGGTTCCCTCATTAGTTGGTCTTGCTCATTTCCTCTCAATTTCTTGCAATGCATATTGTGATCGTGAGTTTCTATCCTCTTTCTAGGTCTATCAAGCCATGTTTGGGCTTAGTCTATCATATCCTTTCTTTCCATAATCTACTAAAAATATATTCTAGCTTATAATATCCACTATCCAGTTTCAAAATTCTTCCATGGTTGTTCAAAGCTCCCTTGGTCATGTATATCATGGTTTGTCCAATAGTCTCCCTAAGAAGAATTTCATACCCAAATGCCTCATGCATGACTAAATGTAAGCCTCACATTAAGACATGCTTGAGTAAATTTACAATTATGGTTTCAATAGCTATTATATAACATAGATGCATATATTTTTTAATAGAAAATAAATTTATGCATTTACAATTAAAAAAATTGAGGTAACAGAATATTTATTTATTTCTTAAATTACCCAAATTATTAAAAATAAGTAAAATTAAAAGCTATTTATTTTCATTTCTTATGAAAAGAAATCTAACAAAATGATTTATATAAAAAAAAATATTAACATCTCATAAACTTTAATTTAAAGAAAATTAATAATTCAATTTCAAACACCACATTCTACAACTAAAATTTACCAGTGTAAAAAGAAAACTCACATATATTAATAACTAAATTGTAATTAAATTTCATAACATAAAGTTGTAATTATATTACTGGTTTTAAAAATACCTCTACTCTTATAGTTCTCTTCCAAAAATAGCAAAGAAAAATACTAATTTAATTGACAAAAATATCCCCACCTTATTTGCATTATTCACTCCTCATAAAAATATATATGCCTTTTTTATAGCTAATATTATTTTGGATATTAGCTTGTATTCATAAAATTTGATCACAAATAAAAGTCATAAAATGGAGATTCCATATATATATATATATATAGCACTATTATATATTACCATTTTAGTTATTTATTAAAATGAAAACGTATTATTTTTAAACAAGAACGGGTATGTTTTTTAGTTATGAAAATAGGTTGGGCCGCAGCCTAATCAACCCCTGATACATATTCTTTTTCCCCAAAATTCCCTATGAGTTGGGTTCTGCTCTTACATAGCTGTTTCTTAGGGGATCAGAAACCAGATTGGGGCATCGTCGTTTTTTGAGAGATATCCTTGGGCTAAGAGGCAACCTGCATTTGCTTTTGCATCCACTTCGTTGTTTAAATTTGGGAGGATATGGAAGAAAGAGCTGGAAGTTTATTTTTGGAACACTTTTCTGAGTCTCTGTAGATTCTTGTTGAGGGATGGGTTATTGAATTGATCTCCTGTGTTCATGATCTTTATCAGGATTTTAGAGTCTCTGAAAACTTGAATGTCTTCTTCTCTGTGCTCTTGCGTGATCTGGCAGGCTTTGAGTGGTCCTAATAATTATGCTTGATATTAGTACTCTACCCAAGGCCCCAACTGAAACTGATTCTGTTTTGCCCAGACTGGGGATAGATGACTCCCCCAGCTCCAAAGGTACCCGAGTTTCCCTTAGAAGCTCCATAAAAAAATATTGTGGCTTTGTCATGAGACTTCCACCAATTTTTAAAGTCAGTCTCAGGAATCTGCAGCCTCCACTCTGGATTGTGATCGGGACGAGAGGGTGACTTGTTAGTGAGAGCAGGCTTCAGAGGTGCACCGATCCAACTTATCACGTCTGGGGAGAGGTTGTTGTCTTCCCTGTGGAGGAGGTTCGCCAAGGACTCAATAAGCAAGGCTTTCACTTTGGCTGCTACCAAAGTGGGGGAGAAGGATTTGATGTTAAATATGGCATCATTTCTGGACAGCCAAATTTTCCAACAAACTAATTTAGGAATGACGAACCAGATAGTATTCCATAAATACTTTCTACAAAGTTTATGAGGTGAATGTTCCATCCACGAGGTGAAAAGGTTTGTAATCGAGCCTTGTGAATGAGGATGGACATTAAACCCATGCAGCGCTTTCACCCATACATCATTTGTAAAATCACAGTCCAGGAACAGGTGTTCCATTGATTCCAGTGTTGCGCAGCAAAGCGAGCATTTGTGAGGGTCGACTATTCCTCTTTTGTTCAAGTTTTCGCCTGTTAAAATGCGCTTATGGATGAGGAGCCAGGTGAAAAAATTTACCTTTGGAAGACCGCCATGATCCCAAACCTGCTTCCACAGAGATGGGGAGTGGAGGGGAATGCTGGGTTGGAGGGCAGCAAACCCAATCGCAGCAGAGAACTTACTGGTCATGCCCCAGCCCCATATGTTACTTGTGCGTTGATGGATTGGAGCTAGGCCAGCAAGTGTTTCTAAGAAGAAATATAACTGAGGGAGCAGCCAATTTGGGGGGTGCGGTATGTTCTAAGCAAGCCAATGACTGGCAGCATCCCAGGACGATATGTCAGCCAATGTGCTATATCCACGATTTATGAGCCACTCCCGTACATTAGTTATTTCTTGTACTGAGTTGAATGGAGGGTGACCCATAATTTTGTCATCCCATAGACAAATGTTTTTCCCACTACCCGAAATTTTGAAGAGGTGGTCTTTGAATAACTCCCAACTGCAACTGCAGAGCTTCCAAAGTGTGGTACCCTTCCGAGTTGTTCCTTCATCCATATTAGACAAGGAGAGACCATACATATATTTTTTGATAAGGACTTGACTTACTGAATGCTGGGGATTCGAGAAGATTTTCCAGATCATCTTCCCTCCCAAGGCCAGATTGGCCAGTTCAGATTCTATTACTTGCAAGCCCCCATCTGAAAGAGCTCTTTTCACTATGTCCCAGCTAACCAAATGGAATTTTTCTGGTTTCCCTTGCCACCTTGTCATAGAAAGTTTCTTACACTACAAGGAAAAGACCCTCTAGCGGAGGTTATAAAGGAGGTTTTTAGTGTTATAAAATTGGCCAAAATTGTCAAAAAAACATTTTCTACAACATTCGTTTATGGTTACGGAGGTTTTGGTAGAGCTTCTAACGGAAATTCAGCACAACTAAAAAAATTGGGCGGCTAGAGGTTATTACAGATGTTTTTTTCATTGGTGCGCTACTAAGGTTTCAATGCACCGGTGCATGTCATCTAGAAGGTGGCCCAGGGTGGTCGAAGGTGCATGCACCAGGCCATCAAGGTATAAAACCACACCGGGTGCAGTGTTGGTGATACAACGCACGGGTCTGTTCTAATTGGTCTTGGGAATTGTGCGATGTCCATAGGTCGTCTCAATTCATCGGTACGTATACTTATAGAAAGGCATCGATGCTCCGTATTAGACAAACACACCGAGATTTATAATTGGTATTGGTATTTGTGCGGTGCCCATAGGTCATACAAATGCACTGGTGCGTAGTCCCACATAAATGCACCGGTGCGTAGTACCACAAAAACATCGATTTGTGACAGTGCAATTATTGTGATTTTCTAAAATTCATTATTCATAAAAAGTCGACACATCTTATAACAATATTCATATTAATTAAAATTTTATTAATGCATTCGAATGTGAGGTTTGGATTAATTTGTTATATCATATCATAATTATTGTGATTTTTTAAAATTCATTATTCATAAAAAGTTGACACATGTATATCTTATAACAGTATTCATATGAATTAAATTTCTATTAGTGCATTTGAATGTGATGTTTGGATTAATTTTTTATATCATATCATTAAATTTCACATCTCTTCATTATAATATTTAATCATCCATAAATTTAATGAGTGGTGTTACATTTCACAACGACAATGGAGAACGCAATAGAATAAATTAAAATGTATTTTATTATATATATATATATATAAGACAATCTTTGTCATACAAAATGGGACAGTTATTGGTATCCCTTTGTCTTTCAATTGGGACACTATGTCCATTACATTAAACAAAATGTCTTATTTCACACACACATATTTCAAAAAATACAACGCCTTGCTTTGATATCCAAACATAGTGATCATCATTCTTTGCTTGAACTGTTGCCACTGCTAGAGCTAATTCCATGACTTGGGTTATTTCAGGAATGTTTTGTTCACAGTGTTGATTGTTTTCTTCTTCTTCACCTTCCATCTACAAACATAAAAATAAACTGTAATGAGTGTATATACATTGGTGAGATGAAAATTGAAATATTAAATAATATACATCAATGTAAATTGAAAATAAATGACATACCATAGCAACAATTGACTCATAAACTATACACATTCTTTCAAAACCATGTACCATGCTATCTTTCAAGATTTCATCTATTGGCACAGTTCCATACTTTGTTTCCTGCAAGTTTTATACCCCATAACAAATCATATATTTAATATAAAAGATTTTTTGTTCTATTAATTATAGACGGAGCTAAGTAAAACAAGATCGGTAGATGCTTACAAATTCCACAATTAATTTCTGATATGCCAACATATACTCACAACCCATATTTAACCCAGTTTCAATAAATTCGTATGATGGTTCTTCTTTGTATGTTAGCACCTGTTTGAAGACATTCAATGATGATTTTTGTAAAACAACTTTACAAAATACAAAAATTAAATCTTGTTAAGTTTTTATAAGGAAGTATAAATTATTCACAAACTTAGATATCAACCCTTTTCTTCATTTTCGTCCTATTTTATGTGTTGAATGGGTTCCATTTTCTTTTCTTTTCTACAAGAAAATACTTCAAAATTAATATTTAATGCTAAATTGTTTATTTATTGTACCTAATGATCAAAAAATTCAATGATTACATATTACATTTGAAGCACGTTGTTATTGAGATGGCTCCTCCTGCCATGCAATTTTCTCCATTTCCTTGACCATCTCCTTGTACACCTTTTTGGACATTCCCATTGGCATTTTTATGATATCAGCTCATTCATCTTTTGATATTTTCATAATCTTCCTGAAAATGTAACATGACAATAAACTATTTAATTTCTATATTGATATATGAAAAGTAAATATAAAAAAAGTGATATTTATAAATAATTATAGACAAACATTTAAAGGAATATTACTTTTTCATTCCTTCTTTTTTGTTTTTGTGCGTTTTTGCTATTACAAGTATGACATGTCTCATTGACCAATTCTCTGGAAACTCTTAATGTAGTTTAGATAGAATTTGGTTTTGGAATCATTGGATTGATTTTTGTATTGTAAGTGGAAAGAACGTCTATACATTCGTTCCACCAGATGCCTCAAACTTTTATAAAAGTTTTTTTCCCTTTTGTTAACCTCCAACACCACTCTAGATGAGCTAAGGAGCAATTCATTTTCATTTGCATGTTCTATTTTTTTTTCTTAGAACAATATTAATTTTCTGAGTTGTTGGTCCTTGTAGAACATTAAACATATGTGAATTAATAGATTGTTTGACACATGTTATCTAATAATTTTAAGTATATTATTAATGAAATTAAAAAAAGAAACTCATATTGGATCAATAGTATTTTTTTCATTCACCTGATTCATCCTTTTGCAATTTTTCCATCAAGCTTTTATGCTCTTCTGGTCCTAGATCAGAAATAATCCTATCGAGCTTCATCATTTTGTGGCTCTGCATGATACACAATAAACAATACATTTTAATTAAACTTACATTTAGTTCAAAAATAATTTTTTTTTGTAAAGAATTTACAAAGAGCTTGTATTTTTTGCTTTTCTTGATGTGTTAACAGTATTTTTGTTACTTGATCTCTTGTTAGGCATTTATTTATCAATATGAAACCTCTACCATATCATTCATTAATATATTTTTAAATAAATTGTCAAATTTTCAGGTAAAAAAAAACCTCAAGAAACCGGTGTGCCATTCATGGTGTACGCACTGACATCGGTGCGTTGGTGTCTTATAAACGCACCGCAAAAACAATATAATAGACCGTATGGTGCTCTATGTCAAGAAGGAGCACCGTTGTGTTACATGTTAACCACCGCACCGATTTACACAGAGAAGATAATAAAAATCGTCCAGTGTTATTTTTTGTAGCATAAACAGCCTGCGCAAACAATGGACCACCATATGGTGCTCTCTGTCAACTAGGAGACCCGGTGTGGTGCGTTATATGTTACATGGTGCACCGATTAACACAATAAAACATTTTTTTGTGAAACAGCATGTTCGCAGTGCACCATAATGAAATAGCGCACTGGTGCCCTATTTTACATATGGCGCACTGATTTAAAAAATAAATAAATAAAATAAAATAAAATTATTATTATTATTATTATTATTATTTTATCACACAATACTTTCGCGGTGCGCTCAGATAATATAGCGCATCGATGCGCTAGGTTAGACCGGGCGGTCCGAAAAAATAAATAAATAAAAAATAATAATAATAATAATAAATAAATAAAATAAAAAATTCTTCTTTTTTTTTTATTCACGCAAGGGCCGACATGGATTGGGATCCGACTATGCAAGTTTTCCTGTGGGTTGGATGTCTTATGCCTATTTATACTAATACAAACCCTATAAATCTAAAATGAAAAGCCCTAATTCTGAAATCACGGAAAGAGGGAGAAGAAAGGGCAGAAACAAAAAGAATGTAGGGTTTAGGCTAAAAATGGATTTTTATTTTTTTTTATTTTGTTTCTGAAAATGAAAAAGAAATTGAAATTTTTTTCTTTCTGCGTAAAAAAAACTGCAGAAAAAGTAAAAAAACAATAAACTTTAATCACGAGATCGTTTGAAATTCTATGCTACAAGGTTTGAATCACCAAAGATTTGGAATTTTGATTGTCTGAATACTTTTGTTTGAATTTATTTCGTTTCTCCACAGTGCTCTTGTGCTCTGTTGCTCCAGGTATGTCTCCTACAAATCTTTAGCTGAAAATTTCTGCAAAAATAGTGAAATAATGAAAAGTGTTTAGTATTTAAAGAATTGTTTTATGAAAGTAGATTTTCGAAAATAATTTTGCCGCCCATTTTTCAACTTACCGCTTTTTTTTCACTTAAAGAAAATAGAGTTGTGCTTTTTTAATTTGCGGTTATTCGTCACCGGTGCGTCGCTTAATAGCACTGCACCGGTGTGTCCATTTATAAAATGACACCGGTGTGCAGTAACAAAAATGCACCAGTGCAGTGATCTGTACATTAGCACCGATAACAAGAAGTCCATTTTTAAGGCACCAAAATTACTTTTAGGTGTGTGCACTAAAATTTGTTGTTGATTTTGCTCAAATGCAGGGAGAAAATATCATAATTATATTGAATGGACAATTCTTCAAAATCCAGCTCATTCCATAATATTTCTCAAAGTCCATCGTGGAGTTCTCCCTATCCATCTCGAGACATAATATTTACTTTAGATTTTATTTATATTTTCATTATCTAATTGAATTTAGGTTTTTTATCCATGTCAATCATGCACAACTTAATTAAATTTATAATGTATACAAATTTGCAGGTTCATGCACATTCAAAATCGAGTTAAGATGCACAAAATATTCAAACAGCTCCAAAACGTCGAAAGCTCTTATCAGGAGTAGCATACCGCAAGGCGCATTTGGTAGATGAAAATGGATAGCCACTTCACCCTGCCAATTGTAACAATATTGCATCTTCTAGCCACAATCCTAGGACAATAATGGTAATAGTTATAATTGTTTGGTATATTGATTAATGTAAGTATTTCAATGTCAATCCAATTAATCATGTAATATTGTCAACGTAGTTACTAATTGATATCATATATTTTGTACTAATCATGTTCAAATATTTTTTTTTTAAATTATTAGGATTCTAGTGATGATGAGCGACCTACCTACCATCTTTCGTTGCACCCCACGACAATGTCAAATCGATAGAAGACTGAATTAAGAGAAAAAATTGGAGAGGAGCGATACCAAGAATGGTTGAATCAACCACCCATTCAATTCCCACTACATCCAGATTCACCAATTAGGAATGACTACAGCAATAGTAGTTCTTCACAAGCTGGCAATTGAGGCAATCAAATAGAAGTTGTTATGGATGATTACTTAAGGGATACGACTGCCATGGAGACAGTGTTGTTAGATGCATTCCAAAACGATGATCAGCTAGGGGATGATGCTCATATCGCTAACACCTTTTTCGAACGCCTTAAACTTTCTTCCACCACCCCTCTCTTCAGACCTAGCGGTCAGTCAAAGTCTACCCAGTTGGGGACAACGATGTTACTGTACAACTTGAAAGCAAAGTTTGGCTTGCCGAATGCATGTTTCTCAGAAATTTTGAGGTAAGTTACCATAAATTCCTCCCTTATATAAATTTGAGAAATATAATCAGTACATAATGAACATTACAAATGGTATATTTTATGAACGTTAATAATTATATTGGCATTAATGTACATTTATTAATATATTTTTCCATGATCACCAACTACAGGTTATTCAAAGATAAGGTTCTTCTGAGTGATAATGTATTGCCCAGTAGCTGCTAAGAGGCAAAGAAATTGTTGAAAATTTTAGGTGTTGAGTACATATCATATCATGCATGTCCAAATGATTGTATTCTATATAGAGGAGAATATGCAGACAAAGAGATGTGTCCGAAATGTGGACATGACAGGTATGATAAATAAAAAAAGAAGGGTAAATCACGTATTGGTCCTCCTCTTAAGATATTGAGGCACATGCCTATATTCCCAAGGATTCAAAGGCTCTTTCATTGCAAAGAATTAGCTATGTTGCAGGGATGGCATGCCTCACATAGAAGTGAGTTGGGAGTTATGTGAATCCCAATTGATTCAATATCCATGAAGCATATAGAGGATACATGGCCCGAAAAATTCAAGGATGAAGTACGAAGTCTACGACTCAGCATAGCCATGGATGGCGTCAACCCATATTCCCTCCAAAACACCAACTATTATGTTTGGCCTGTAGTAGTGATCAATAACGATATCCCCCCATGGTTGTCCATGAAGAATGAACATCTTAAGTTGGCTCTCATAGTCCATGGTAGAAGACAAGTGAAGAATATGGATGTATACTTAAAACCACTGGTAGATGAATTGAAGGAATTATGGGATGGGATAAATGTATATGATGTATCAAGACCCATTGCAGCAGAGAGGAGTTTTATGTTGTATAGCATATTTGCTTACACGACACTTGATTATCCAGGCTTAGGAGTTTTCTCTGGTAAATTACATGTTTAATTTATTGATTTTTTTATATACGTAACAATATTCTTTCACATATTAGTTATTTAATTCGTTGTAATTGTTCTGATCTTCATGATATTCTTTAACGTGCCATCCATATTAGTTGTATACAATAATCTCACAGGTATTGTAACAAAAGGGTATTTTGGATGTAAATATTTTGGACCTTCTCTGAAATCTAGATGGTCCAAGGACCTACAAAATCCAATGTATGATTTCGCCAGGGTATTCCTCCCAGAAGAACACCCTTACAGAAGATCAACATCTGCTTTCAATGGTAAACGAGAGAGAACCCAAAGGCCTCCAATAACGACACCAGCTGAATGGCTTAGAGCATATGAGAGAGAGAGGGAGAAGGAGTTCATAGAAATGTTCGATTCAAATGGGGAAACTATGTTCGATGATCCAGAATTATTCGACACCTATGTTGAGAAATTTCCCATTGGGATGAAAAGGAAATCTATCTTTTATAACCTCCCATATTGGGAGCATATTAAGATTACCCACTTATTAGATCCCATGCATATATTTAAAAATGTTTCATCTTCTTTATGGAGGCACATATCATCGAAACAAAGTGACACATTGGTTGTTAGGAAAGAGCTTATTACTTCAAAAACTAAAAATAAACATTGGCTAAGACGATTAGAAAGTATGGGATCATAGGTAGGTGTTGGTCCCTCTAATTCATGGTTTTTCAAAGAAGGTGATGTCCCATGGATTTTAAAAAAAGATGATATTTCTTTGGCAAAGGAAGTTATAATGGGTGTTGTTAGGGATCTGTAATTTTAGCAGATTGGTGAGACTAAAATTGCGGAAGCAACATTATTTCAACCAACTTTGGGATTCTAGGATCTAGCCCTCCTGAATCCGGAGAGGGATCTCTCCAATAAGTGCAAAGATGGATTTGTCTTTGAAGTTTGGGGTTATGATATTAGGCTAGTTATGAAGGCCAAGGGTTTTGTTTTGTTTTTTGGATGGTTGAGCATGAATATTGTTTGAGGTGGAAAGTCCTAAATGCAAAAAGTTTCAAAGGTGATAAGTTGCAAGTAAATGGAATAATTAGGCTAAAAAGATAGATATAACGTTGGTTTTTAGTCCATTGGGCTATGGAGTCATAACAGGGCTTTAATTGAACAGCAACACCAAGAATGATCCAAGGGGCAAGTCATCTACATCACAAGATTATTGAGATTTATAATGATGGAATGGAAACAATAAAGTGTTGGAGAGGTGGAAACTGATAATAATTTCACAAAGGATTTATAGTCAGTCCAAACAATAAAAGCCTCTTAAGTAACTGTTTAAAACCAACCAAGTGCAGGGCTAACCATTGACTTCTTGGGCAAGTTTGTATTAAAGCAGCTTAATTGACAAACAATCTAGTAATCCACATAATTACCTTCAGAAAGTATGAAAACATATAAGAGAAGACAGAGTGTAAACTTAAGATTAGATAAAGTACTTTTAAACCTAGTGTTCTTTCAGTCAACACCAAGGGAAACTTTCAGAATCTGATTTTGGAGAAAAAATAGGACCAGGGCACACCATATCTTCCATAGTCATCTTTAATAAGAAAAATAAGGAAAATAAATTTCAAGAACAATGTTTAAAGCAAACAGTAGGACAAGGGAACTCCAGCATTCCTAACTGTTTAAACTGTATTAAATCATTCTTAAATAAAAAAATTGGAGGAAAACATTGAGATAAAGCTTTCAATCAGAGAAGGCTACTAATATACAGTAGGTCCTAACTCTATAAATGTTGTTCTTTATCAGAGAATAGTGAACAATATGACATACATAGAAGGAAAACAATAACAAAGAAATAAGCACTTCACCAGTGATATAGACCAGGATCCCAAGAAACAACTTGTTTATTGATGTCAAACCAGTTACAGTACTCAGGTCCAATGTTTCAGTTTAGCAATCATCTTCACTATCCAACCTAACTAATCTATTACAAGCAGAGGTCCAAGGGTCAGTGAACACTATTTACAATCAGAAATTTAAGCTCAAGTGTATAACAAAGTTCTGCAACCAATCCCTCTCTCATCTTCTGCAGTAGTATATATAGAAGGATGAGGAGGTGAGATCTGATTAAAGATCTCAAATTACAATTAATACAAACTTAATGGCTTCTTGGCCTTTGAGGGGCTCAATGAATAAACTTACATACATATCCTCTGTATTAAATGGTTTACATAAATATTTAAGCCCAGTGGGAGCTTTTGTTGACCTTTGAGGCTCTGTGTGGCGTAGAAGTAACTCTGCAAATGTTTGTCATTAATTTCCTTGCAGAAGTAACTTTCTAGCTGCGCTGAGGCAAATATTTGATCCTGATCAATAAATTTGGCCTCTGATTGAATACTTTGAGGCACATGTGGCATCGTGGTAGCTGGAGGGATCAATTTGACTCAATTTTGTGGCGGTGGAGGGTTTCCTGTCGATAAAACACTTCAGATTTTCTTTAAACTATGTTTTAAATTGGGGATTAGGATTTTGATAAACATCTTAGACGTAATCCCCACAATAGTTGTCTTCAATCTTATGTTCTGGCATATTTCTGGTTTTCTGCACTCATACTCTTTCACTGTGCTTGATTCATGTTTTTTTGCTGGTGTGCAGGGCTGCGCAGGGTTATGTGGCATCAATGCTTGACGAATGATTGATGAAAACATGGATTTAACACCTGTGAATGATTTTCTTAAATGAATCGAAGGCAGGAGGATCGTCACCCTCTGCCTTTGAAATTTCTTCAGTCATGGCGGAAAAATCACTTGAAACCCTGCAAAATACAAAAACTATTATAAAATCCTGCATATAGGTTTACTGCTTCAGAAGGCACGTGGAGGAAGCATGGTCGTTGGATGGCATCATCCAACGGTCGAGATTGATTAGAGGAATCAAATGGAAGGCGGAAGAAACGTTTAAATCGGAGTCGTCGATCGCGCAGAGATCGACGGTCGGGAGTAGAAAAGGAAAGTCAAAGCATAAAATGTTTAACCGGGCGATCGAATCCGGACAATGAAATATGGACCGTTGATCTGCAGATCAGATCGACGGCGGAGATTAGTTGAAAGCCGCGTCGTAGCCTGGTTAACTGTCGGGCATCTTCAGTGAGCGATAGTCGTTGGATGGCCTGCCCCAGATCGGACGGTGTACGGCGATATCACTCGGGGTCCACGTCCGAACGTTAATGCGCGATGGACGGTGGTTTTATGAACAGTGCCCAGGATGCGTGTCAACCGATGAGTGGAATCGCTGGCAATCGGGAAAAAATCGTCGTCGCTGAAAGGCGATGTGATGAATACCGCGCGGTTTTTGGAAAGGTGAGTGGAATGTGGGGACCACCGGGAGATGGACTCCGCACCGTCAGATCTTCAGATTAGATCGACGATGCGGAACGGTTTAAAATTTGAACCGGCGGAAAATTAATAAAATAATAAAACAGACGATTTTTAATATATAACCAAGGTTTTAACTTTGGCCAGGAATTATTTTATTTGAAGCGGATAGGCGCCCGATTACGGGGCCGTGGGCGCCTGGGAAATGATGTGACCGCGGGTCAATGGGAAAAAGGGCTAGGACCCATATATGCCCAAAATGTGGGTTTTTATAGTTTTTCAATGATTTTCAAAGGGTTAGAGGGGTTCCGATAAGGCGAAAAAGGAGTTTTCAACCTTGTCAAGGGGTTTTGATGAAGGGGAAAGGAAAAAATCATGAAAATGAGGGATTTTTCATGTGAGATAAAAGGGTTAAAATGAGGTTAGTTTTGGAAGAATGGAAGGGGGAAAAAGGTGCTTGCAGCAGTATTCTGGCTTGGAACTCAGCAGGATTTCTAAGTGTAAAATGGGAACATCAGTGAAGTTCGGACAGAGGATAGGCATGAGGCCTTCAAGAGTCTTCAAGAGCCAAAAATTTTTGGTAATAAAATTAGTTCCTTGAAGGCTCAAAAAGTCTTAGCCACCTTTTGGTATAACAAATTTTATAGGTGGCTAACAGTGGCTCCACTTGGGGATGGTGCCTTCTTGAAGGCATCAAGAACTTCAAACTTGCATTCTCTGGGAGGCTGAGCTGTGCCACATCCATTATGTTCTCTGGGAGGCTGGCCTGTGCCTGATCCATTGGGCTACCTTTTCTTTGCTGAGATGACTTTCTCTAAAAACATATTAGCAACCATAAAAATAATGGATCTTCATCAATAAAAACTTCTACCTACCCAATCCTACAGATCTAACATTTTTTCTTCATTTAGAGTGCACTTGGATTGGAAAACTCTTTTACAACATTTTATTCTTTTGAAAGCATAAAACTAATCTAATTCTACTCCTTATTTCTCCCTAAACTCAGATTAAATAGTTGAGTTCAGATGCTTCTCTACCTATTCTACTATCTGTTGGGATTAAACTGTCCAACAAATTTTTATTCTCTAAATTATAAAACATAAATTTAAAAACAGTCGAGTCAAGATTAAACTGTTTGACTTGTTGTGGTCTATGGCATAAAAACAAGCTACACATAGACATTTATTTTGCAGAAAATTAAATAAAAATGGAAGGCTTAAGATCTAAAAGTCAAAGCACTTCCTTCATCTTTTTTACAGCTCTGTCTTAACTTTTGCTTTGAGTTGTTCCTTCTTTGTTCTCTGGTTCAGGTTTTGAGCTAATTAGAACTAGATTTACATCTTTTTTGACTCAGAAAATAAAACAGTTTTGAGTCGTTTTTTCTTTGGAAACTGAGGTTCAGATTTTGATCTTGTTTGAACCTTTAATTTCTATCCTAATCTATCTACTGATAAGCCAAGGTTAAACAGTTTGGCAAATCGAATTCACTATCCTATCAGCAGAAAATTTAAAACTAATTAGTCATGATTAGGTTGTTTGACTAACTAGAAGTGTGTTTTGTAGGAGTGGCATTTAAGCTTGCACACTTTCAGATTTGTTTCTCTTTTTTGGTATGGGGCTATACATTTTTTGTTTTCACAATCTGCCCTCTTTTCTTTCTTTTCATTGTTTTTGTATTTTTTATTTTTACAACTTTGAATGAAATAGTGTATGAAATATTTATAGTGGAAAAAAAGATAAAAGGGTTTTTGGAACATAACATGGATAAAGAGAAGTAATGCTTAAGCATCATGCCATTGACAGGACCCCCAAACAGTTTTGCTCCATTCAACTCCTGCAAGAAAAATTCATTGTTACCAGCAGCTGAATGAATAGAGTAAGGGCCAAGCCATAAGTTGTCAAATTTTCCATGCTTTCCCTTCTCTTCCCTCCTTGAGTCCCACTTTAAAACTTGGTCCCCAATTTTGAAATTGCTGGCCTTTGTTCTTCTATCAAAAAGCTTTTTAATGCTGATCTGTTTCTGCAATGCTTTGTTATAAACTTCCTCTCTGGTTTGCTAAAGATGAATGGTCTGGTTTATCCTTCTGATCATGTCATTATCTTCAGTTTGTAACTCCTGAATCAATTTCATTACTGGTACACCAACGCTGTTTGGAAAAATTGCATCAGTACCATACACAAGCTGAAAAGGTGACATACCAATAGATTTCTTCAAGGTCAATCTTTCAGCCCATAATGCATGAACCAGCTTTTTGTGCCAAGAATTTTTATTGTCCTCCAACAGTTTCTTGATTATGTTCACTAAGCTTTTATTTGAGGATTATGCAAGGCCATTACCCTGAGGGTAATAGACCGTGGAATGCCCCAATATTATCTGATATCTGTGACAGAAATCAACCATCTTGTTTGATCTAAATGTTGTTGCATTATCAGTGATAATCTTGGTAGGATAGCCAAATCTGGAGAGAATGTTAGTCTCCATAAATTTTATGATAACTGAATCATTGGCTTGTCTACAAGGTATGGCTTCTATCCACTTAGTGAAATAGTATGTGGCAGTGAGAATCCATCTATGCTGGGCAGGAGATGGGGGATGGATTTCTCCTATGAAGTCAAGTCCCCACTGTTGAAATGTAGCTTCAACAGTGATTGGATGCAGAGGCAGTGGTAGCAGTTTTCTTTTGCCTTCAAAAAGTTGACATTTATGACAGGCTAGGATCATCTTGTGCACATCATGAAAAAAAGTAGGCCAATAGAAACCAGCCCTCAAAATTTTGTTGGCTGTTGTCTTCCAGTACAGATGACCTCCACACTCTCCTTCATGGAACTGGTATTTAACCTTCTCTCTCTTACCATCTGGGTCCTGTGTTAGAATGTCTTTACAACTGAGTTTGGGACAGGCAATGATGTGTGAGTGAAGGATGTACACTCTGAAGTCTTTCAAAGCTTTAACCAAAGCAAAAGCTTGCTTCTCCATGATGTTATACTTCAAAGGTGCATCCCTCAATGCCTTACTAAAGAATGCAATAGGCTGCTCTTGTCCTTGTGGATTTTTCTGCAAAAGGATAGCAGCTATAGTATGTTCTGATGCAAATGAAAAAATATAAAAATCTTTTGAAAAATCAGGACTTATGAGAACCGGTGTTTTGGTTAACGCTTGTTTCACCAGCTCAAAGGACTTCTTTGCTTCCAAGGTCCATTTAACCCCTTGCTCCTTCTTTAACATGTTTGTGATATTCCTAAGGAGCTCAGCCAAGTTGGGGATGAACCTTCTCAAAAATTTAATCTTTCCAATGAAAGCTTGCAACTCTTTGATGTTTTGAGGATGAGAGATTTGCAATATGGCCTCAATCCTCTTTGGATCTATCTTAATACCCTCTTCTAAAATAATGTGCCAAATAAGTTTACCTTCTTGGATACCAAATAGTGTCTTCTTAGGGTTTAAAGATATCCCAAACTTTCTGCACTTCTCGAAAACCTTTCTTAAATGTTCTAAGTGCTTTTCATCTGTCTTTGAAAACACAGTGACATCATCAAGATAGATAATGATGAAGAAGCCCAATTCTTCCGAGAATGCTATGTCCATGGCTCTTTGAAAAGTTTCTCCAACATTCATTAGACCAAAGGGAATTTTCACATACATGAAAGTGCCCCATGGTGTAGTAAATGTTGTCTTTAATTGATCAGCAGGGTGAACTAAGATCTGATTGTACCCTGAATAGCCATCCAGCAAAGAAATTCTTCTAGACCCTACCACCCTTTGTAAAATATGGTCCATCTTTGGTAAAGGGTAGTTGTCTTTTAATGAAGCTTTGTTCAAGTCTCTAAAGTCTATGCAAAGCCTGATTTCTCCAGTTTTCTTTCTAACAGACACCAGATTAGACACCCACTCAGAGTATCTAATAGGGACAATAATACCAGCATCGTACATTTTCATGATCTCCTTCTAAACCAAAGGCAACTGAACAGAGTTTATTCTGCTCAGTTTCTGTTTGAATGGTTTTTGGTTTTCTTTGAGGGGAATTTTGTGTTGTATTATTTCAGTGTCATAAGATTTAAGATCTTCGTAACTCCATGCAAAAACATCAGAAAACTCTTTAAACAGCTCTATGTATTTAAGTTTAATGTGATCTGGTAAAGTTTTAGACAGTTTAATCATCATAGGTTTAAGTTCACTGCCTATATTGCACTCCTCCACTTCAGTCTCTACAGGTTCCAGTTTTGGTTTATTTGCCACATCGTTAAAATCGAACAACTCTTCTAAAGGGGCCAGACCCTTAGGCAAACTTTCATCTTTAGAGTGCAGAGTTTCTAACTCTGCATTCAATTTTGTTTTGTTTGTAAGTTTTCTTGACAGCAGGTTAATATTAACAGGTTCAGGAGACGATTCTTCTTCACCAAGAAAATTTTCTTCACTGCAGTCTGTATCATAATCTGAGTCCGAACTGTGTAGTTCAAATTCATTTCTGAATTGCATGAAGTCTTCTATTTGTTTGTCATTGTTAAACACCTGCCAATATTTCTCATTATCAGGAACAGTTGGTCTAAATTTTATCTGAGTTGTGCAGTCTTTGGTGTTATATGGCGTTAAGCATGTTCTAGCTGCAAAGGTTAAATTGTGGGCCGCAATATTTCTTTTTCTTGGGACAAAAAACAGTTTGGACTCCTCGAATGTTTTCAAAAGGTCCATGACATCATTTCGGTAGGCTCTGAGTCTGGGATGATTCGCATTATACTCCCCATTGACTTGCCTAATGACTAACTCTGAGTCCCCATGCACATTAATTCTTCTGGCTCCTAACTTTTTCAATAAATGTAAGCCTAAGAGAAGGGATTCATATTCCGCTATGTTATTGGAACACTGAAAGTTTAATTTGTAGGAAATGCTTTCTATGTGGTTGTTTTCAGTGTTAGTAATCCAGACACCTGCACCAGCATTGTTCTTAGTGCAGGATCCATCAAAATACATACTCCATAGAGGACTATTCTTGGTTTCATCCTGGTTACTGTCCTCTTTAACTAACGTGCTCGAGGGTTGTTGTGGAAAATCAGCACTTAGTTGTATTTGTTTTGATTCCCCAAGATTTGCGTTTGTTTGAGGGTTTTTTGGTTGACTCTCAATGTTTAAAAGCAAAGGACACGTGCTTCGTAGCTCAAGACCTGTGTTTTGTTTGCTAGATTTCACAGGTTCAGCAAACTGTTCATACATACCTACATTGTCTTGTTCCTCCTCTCTATCTGTCATTAATCCTGTTATAGTGACCTGTTCACTAAATGTTTCATCATTAAACATAATAAAAGAATCAAGGCCTGTATTTACAGAATACAGGGGAGAGTTTTGTGGTTTGTCTTGACTTGTAACTGTGAATTTGATATGGGACTCCCTATAAAGTCTTCTAGTTTGATTGAAAACAGGGATAGTCGCATAGGTCATGTCCATTTGCATAGTCCCTTGTAACTTAGCCCCCCAAGATCTTGATAATAACATTCCATACTTTGGGGGCACATCAGCCACAACAATATCCATAACTAGACATTTAGCTGGAATTTGGGCTAAGTTAACATAGAGGTCTTTGATTAATCCTAAACATTTTACTCTGCTGGAATCAAAGGAGTAAATGTCTTTGTAAGGTCTGGTGATTTCTAAACCCAGGCTCTCCATTACAGCTTTTGGCATTAAATTATGAGAGGCCCCGGAATCATGCATAGCGTTGTGAAAATTTTTGTCATGAACGTTTAAACTCACATAAAAGGGAGGAACAGGTCCCTCTTGATATCTACCTTCAATATTAGGACCAAAAATCAGCTTGAGCTGGTCATCATTAAGACTGACTGTGTCATCATTTTCTTCTATTTTTAAAGCCTTCAAAATTTGGGTTCATGTTTTGATCTTTGAAATTTCCTACTCCATGCTGAAAGGAATTTGACTCTTTAAAGTCTTGGTTTCAGCCTTATTAGTTGTCACTCTATCAACAACATCAGCTTGCTGATTTGTTTTATTTACACTTGAAAAAACTGTTTTCATAGGAGTACTAGCTGAAGTGTTAGTACTGCTAATGTCTGCACTCTGTTTTTCTTTGTTTTGAGTGTCTTTCTCTTTATCATTACCAGAATTTACAGCCACAGTTTTGTCCTTTTGTTTGACAACTTTAGGTTTGGTTGTAGTGCTGTTTTGTGAAGATTTATCAGAGGTTTTGTTGTTGGGGGTTTGTTGACTGGTTTTGCTTCTAAGGTCATATTATTTTTGAGGTTCTATGATGACATTTTCCATGTCTTGATAATAATTTTCATCATCATCTCTTCTGTCATCATAAGGTGTGTATAGACCTTGTTTTCTATCATAATGAATCTCAAAGTCATCATTACCTACCCCCATCATGTTGATACCATCTTCCTCTACTATTTCATCTATTTCCTCAACCTCACTTACATAGTTTTGATGAAAGGGAGGAGTGATCTGCTGATCATCTTCCCTAGGTCTGTTTGGAGGTTGGTTCCTTCTAAAATTCTGATTCTGGTTCTGATTTATATTTTGACGAGCAGTTTGGTTTTGGCTTGCTTGTGCTCTCTTAATTATTCTCATCTCTTTCATCATTTCTTCCATCATTTTTTCCATCTTTGAGTTGGAAATAGAAGGTGTGGATTCCTCTCTAAAAGACACTCTCTTTTAATTTTTCATTCTTGCTCTCTTTTCCATTAAGTTGACTTCCACAGAAAGAGCGCCTCTTTGCATATCTTCAAGAGTTGAAAAATCTCTCTCTCTCTCAGCTGATAGGCCATCTCAAGGTCAAACCATTCAGGAAACTTGTTTAAAGTTGAGCCCCGTGGAGGTTTTATTTCTGGGGAAAGTGCATTATACACACTATTGAATCTAGTGCAATAAGCTTGCACCCTTTCCCCAGTGTTTCTATGGAGGTTCTTGTAGTCAGAAAGGACTTGGAGAGGGTTTTTCTTTACTTCCCATTTGTTTAAGAATGTTTGATGGAAGGCTTGGAGATCATTAATACTATGGGGGGCTAAACCTTTGAACCATTTTCTTACTTCTCCCCCTAAGCTCTGAGAAAATAACCTAAGCTTGACAGAATCATCATCAATTTCATTTCTGTCAAAGTAGTCGTTCATCTTATCCACATGTTGTGATGCAGTTGTAGCATTACTGGCATCATATAATGGAATTTTGGACTGATAGTCCTATGGAAGATTGACTAATGGTGCAGGAAGGACTAAGGGGGCATACCATGTTGCCATGATATGTGGTGGGGGTGGATTTACAAGAGGTGGATTAACAAAAGGGAAAGTGGGCTGAAGTGGAGTGGTTTGAACAGTGGATGTAGGGTGAGCGGAAGTGGATGGACCAGGAATAGATTGCTAAGCTAATCTTGGATGAGAGACAACTAAATTATGAAGGAAATGAAAATCAGGAGGTGTTGTTTCTCTGTTGCCAATATGTTCACTTGTTTCAGGAGATGAAAGTGAAGACTCAGAATCTAACTGATCTAAGTCACTAAGAGACCTAGTTCTAAAAGGATTTACTAAGTCAACTTGTGATTTTTGTAGAGCTGAAAGATTTTCAGGGACTGAATTAGCTCTCAAGGGTGATCTGAAAATAGTTGATAATTTAATCCTAAGAGACTTCCTAAGAATACTTTTTGGGTTATCAACTAACTCAGGTGGATCAGGGTCAGGATAGGCTCTAGTGTGAATATTTCTAGGAGCCACTATGTTGTGTTTTTCAGACCCAAATAAACAAGAAAAGTTCAACCAGGTATGAAAATCTTTAAAATGTTAACTATTCTGTTTGAATTTCAATCCTACAGTCCTCTAACTGAGTTCGAATGATATTATAATAGTAAGGGTTCTTCCCAGTGGAGTCTTAAGGTCTGATAAGGATTGTGGAGTCGCCAAGTGGAAGTTTTTAGCTATTTTCAGAGGTAAAAGGTTTTATGTTCCACCACCATGTTTTTTGGATACCAATCTGAAATATTTTTAGGTTTTTCCAAGTTATTTTTCAATTGTATGATTTTTAAGAATATCCTAACTCTGTTTCAAAACTTAGCTATGGTTATGAGACAAAGACAGTTTGCTCTTATGGCTAAGCCGGCTAATTTTTCAAGGTTAGACAAAGCCTTAAGAGAATCCTAGGGTTTACCTAGTTTGTCACTGATTCAAACAAGTTTTATCATGATTACCATTCTTTGGTAGTGCTTGAAAAGGCTACTTTTTACTCACAAGTTTTATGAAAAATGAAAAAGATTCTGGGTTTCGTTCCCCAGCGGAGTCGCCAAAAATGTTAGGGATCTGTAATTTTAGCAGATTGGTGAGACTAAAACTGCGAAAGCAACATTATTTCAACCAACTTTGGGATTCTAGGATCTAGCCCTCCTGAATCCGGAGAGGGATCTCTCCAATAAGTGCAAAGATGGATTTGTCTTTGAAGTTTGGGGTTATGATATTAGGCTAGTTATGAAGGCCAAGGGTTTTGTTTTGTTTTTTGGATGGTTGAGCATGAATACTGTTTGAGGTGGAAAGTCCTAAATGCAAAAAGTTTCAAAGGTGAGAAGTTGCAATTAAATGGAATAATTAGGCTAAAAAGATAGATATAACGTTGGTTTTTAGTCCATTGGGCTATGGAGTCATAACAGGGCTTTAATTGAACAACAACATCAAGAATGATCCAAGGGGAAAGTCATCTACATCACAAGATTATTGAGATTTATAATGATGGAATGGAAACAATAAAGTGTTGGAGAGGTGGAAACTGATAATAATTTCACAAAGGATTTATAGTCAGTCCAAACAAGAAAAGCCTCTTAAGTAACTGTTTAAAACCAACCAAGTGCAGGGCTAACTATTGACTTCTTGGGAAAGTTTGTATTAAAGCAGCTTAATTGACAAACAATCTACTAATCCACATAATTACCTTCAGAAAGTATGAAAACATATAAGAGAAGACGGAGTGTAAACTTAAGATCAGATAAAGTACTTTTAAACCTAGTCTTCTTTCAGTCAACACCAAGGGAAACTTTCAAAATCTGCTTTTGGAGAAAAACTAGGACTAGGGCACACCATATCTTCCATAGTCATCTTTAATAAGCAAAATAAGGAAAATAACTTTCAAGAACAATGTTTAAAGCAAACAGTAGGACAAGGGAACTCCAGCATTCCTAACTGTTTAAACTGTATTAAATCATTCTTAAATAAACAAATTGGAGGGAAACATTGAGATAAAGCTTTCAGTCAAAGAAGGCTACTGATATACAGCAGGTCCTAACTCTATAAATGTTGTTCTTTATCAGAGAATAGTGAACAATATGACATACATAGAAGGAAAACAATAACAAAGAAATAAGCACTTCACCAGTGATATAGACCAAGATCCCAAGAAACAGCTTGTTTATTGATGTCAAACCAGTTACAGTACTCAGGTCCAATGTTTCAGTTCAGCAATCATCTTCACTATCCAGCCTAACTAATATATTACAAGCAGAGGTCCAAGGGCCAGTGAACACTATTTACAATCAGAAATTTAAGCTCAAGTGTATATCAAAGTTCTGCAACCAACCCCTCTCTCATCTTCTGCAGTAGTATATATAGAAGGATGAGGAGGTGAGATATGATAAAAGATCTCAAATTACAATTAATACAGACTTAATGGATTCTTGGCCTTTCAGGGGCTCAATGAAGAAACTTACATACATATCCTCTATATTAAATGGTTTACATAAATATTTAAGCCCGGTGGGAGCTTTTGTTGACCTTTGAGACTCTGTGTGGCGTAGAAGTAACTCTGTAGATGTTTGTCATTAATTTCCTTGCAGAAGTAACTTGCTGGTTGCGCTGAGGCAAATATCTGATCATGATCAATAAATTCAGCCTCTGATTGAATACTTTGAGGCACAGGTGGCATCGTGGTAACTGGAGGGATCAATTTGCCTCAATTTTGTGGCGGTGGAGGGTTTCCTATTGATAAAACACTTCAGATTTTCTTTAAACTGTGTTTTAAATTGGGGATTAGGCTTTTGATAAACATCTTAGACGTAATCCCCGCAATAGTTGTCTTCAATCTTCTGTTCTGGCATATTTCTGGTTTTCTACACTGATACTCTTTCACTGTGCTTGATTCATGTTTTTCTGCTGGTGTGCAGGGCTGCACAGGGTTATGTGGCATCAATGCTTGATGAATGATTGATGAAAACGTGGATTTAACACCTGTGAATGATTTTCTTAAATGAATCGAAGGCAGGAGGATCGTCACCCTCTGCCTTTGAAATTTCTTCAGTCATGGCGGAAAAATCACTTGAAACCCTGCAAAATACAAAAACCATTATAAAATATTGCATATAGGTTTACTGCTTCAGAAGGCACGTGGAGGAAGCATGGTCGTTGGATGTCATCATCCAACGGTCGAGATTGATTAGAGGAATCAAAGGGAGGGCGGAAGAAACTTTTAAATTGGAGCCGTCGATCGCGCAGAGATCGACGGTCGGGAGCAGAAAAGGAAAGTCAAAGCATAAATTTTTTGACTGGGCGATCGAATCCGGGCAATGAAATATGGACCGTCGATCTGCATTGAAAGTCGCGCTGTAGCCTGGTTAACTGTCGGGCATCTTCAGTGAGCGATAGCCATTGGATGGCCCGCCCCAGATCGGACGATGTACAGCGATATCGCTCGGGGTCCACGTCTGAACGTTAATGCGTGATGGACGGTGGCTTTATGAACAGTGCCTAGGACGCGTGTCAACCGATGAGTGGAATCGCTGGCGATCAGGAAAAAACTGCCATCGCCCAAAGGCGGTACGATGAATACCGCGCGGTTTTTGGAAAGGTGAGTGGAATGTGGGGACCACCGGGAGATGGACTCCGCACCGTCAGATCTTCAGATCAGATCGACGGTGCGGAACGGTTTAAAATTTGAACCGGTGGAAAATTAATAAAATAATAAAACCGACGATTTTTAATATATAACCAAGGTTTTTACTTTGGTCGGGAATTATTTTATTTTAAGCGGATAGGCGCCCGATTGCGGGGCCGTGGGCGCATGGGAAATGATGTGACCGCGGGTCAATGGGAAAAAGGGCTAGGACCCATATATGCCCAAAATGTGGGTTTTTATATTTTTTCAATGATTTTCAAAGGGTTAGAGGGGTTCCGATAAGGCGAAAAAGGAGTTTTCAACCTTGTCAAGGGGTTTTGATGAAGGGGAAAGGAAAAAATCATGATGCGAGATAAAAGGGTTAAAATGAGGTTATTTTTGGAAGAAGGGAAGGGGGGAAAAGGTGCTTGCAGCAGTATTATGGCTTGGAACTCAGCAGAATTTCTAAGTGTAAAATGGGAACAGCAGTGAAGTTCGGACAGAGGATAGGCATGAGGCCTTCAAGAGTCTTCAAGAGCCAACAATTTTTGGTAATAAAATTTGTTCCTTGAAGGCTAAAAAATTCTTAGCCACCTTTTGGTATAACAAATTTTATAGGTGGCTAACAGGTGTGAGGGTGCCAACTTCATACAGGTCTTCACTACGGTGCTGCTTCACCGTGGATGACCATTTGTGGGGGTTGAAATCGCATGACCATTTGAATCTTCTAAGAGTACGTATAATGTCAAAAGCATGATTTTATTATTTTTTATGTTAATAAATTTTATCCCATGTGGGGATCATAATGCATAACTAATTATGTATATTATTGCATGTGTTTATAACTTTGCAGTGTCATTATCCTTTGTTCGTGCTTGGGGGTGTGAAACATGAATTCCCTCAAGACCTAGGACGTGCCATATCCAAATTATCTGCATTTTTACGTTGGGTCACGTCAAAGGAGATTCATGTGGCAAGCATTCCACAGTGGCATCAAGAGATAGTTGAGATTTTTTGTATGTTTGAGAAGGAACTGGCGACGAGCTTCATGGACTTGCGGGTTCATATTCTAATCCACCTAGTAGATGAGGTTGAATTATTTGGGGTGGTTTCTTGTCGTTGGATGTTCTTCTTAGAGAGGTACATGAAGAAATTAAAAGTTTTTGTTCGACAAAGGGAAAAACCCGAGGGGTCTATGGCAGAGGAGTACATATCGTATGAGTCTTTCTATTATGCCAGTGAGTACATCAAGCAGATCGACAACAGACCAGGTGTAGTGATTTGGGACGATGAAAGGGATGAAGACAAAAGAGAAGGGGAGTTGCTCCAAAAGAGTGGAAAAAAGCACTTGATAAAGAGTAAGCAACTTATAATTTTTCAAATTTACACAAAGTAATATTCATGTTGAAGATATAATGTATATTTTGATCTCTAAGTACTATATAATTTCGGTTTGATTTCATCAACGAATGCAAAAATTGAAGCAATCAATAAATTCGTTCTTTACAATTCTGAAGTGACACAACTGTGGGTCACATTGTACGAACAAAAGAGGATGAAATGGGATAGTGATAGGAAATAATTCATACGGTTGAATGGTATAAGTGTGCCTTATCCCGATCATTTAAAATAAAATATGCCAAAAATATGCCCCAACAGTTGGGTTGCTGACCAAGTCAAAGAGAAATACGGTACAACTGGTCGTTACCCCGCGTGCTGAAGAGGATACGCTAAACGTAGGGATTGGGTGCAGCAACTCGGTAATAATATATTTAATTTATATGTAAATTTGAAACTTATAATACATCTATATTTCATACTTTAACTGTTGAGTTATTATAAGACACATGACACTATGATTTTTTTTACATTTTTATAATAGGTGCATTTGTTCCCATCTATGTGGGCATATGGACACCATTTTCGCACAAAAAATGTCGATGTTGGAAACATCACACAAGACTGTGGAGTGGAAGTCGAGTTCGATCAATCTAGTCAATCTAGCCACCGTGATCAAAACCTAGTACGAGGGACGTTAGGTTACGTCGGAAAGATACAAGAGATCATTGAAGTGGATTTCTCTTCTTTCCAATGTGTTATTTTTAGGTGCAAGTGGTGGGACACCTTTGATCGGAATAATGTAAAGGAAGATCGCAATAGTAGGCTGATATGTATCAACTCTAGAAAGATGTGGGATGAAGCTAAGGAGCCCTATGTTTTCCCCAAACACTGCAACCAAGTGTTTTTTTTACCCAGATGTGTTGGATAGGGATTGGTGGTTCGTATTGATACATGACCCTAGATCAAAACATATTTTTGATAAATATAGTGTTATCATGCCATGCGAGCTGGAAGATAATGAGGGTGATCATGAGAACCGAGAGTGATATGGTACATGTGTTATTTCATCAATATTTATACTTTTGAAGATGGGTTTTTCGAAACATTATAATATGTATTTTGAATTAATTGGTAATTTGCATTGTGTTAATGTTAAAATCAATATTTCACTTGATAATTTGTAATTATGTTGATCTCAAAAACATTGGCGTATTATATAAAGTTCTTTTTTTTATGTAAGATCATAATAAAATAATGATAATTCTAAAGTACATGAATTTATTTGCATTATTTTCTAAACTTTATTATGTTACAATAATTCATATTATTCTAGATTTACTATTTTACAATTATTTAAAATTTTACAAATTTAAAAATTTAAAAATTTTAATAAAATAATTTCATATTAATACAATTAAAATTTTCACATTAATAAAATTTAAATTTTACAAATATTTTACATACAATTACAGTTAAAATTACAATTAGAATTACAATTACAATTTTACAATTTCACATACAATTACAATTAGAATTTTGCATACAATTAGAATTACAATTACAATTTTACATATATACAATTACAATTAAAATTACAATTACAATCATTTCACAATAAATTAAATATTACAATTAAAATTAAAATTTTACAAATATTTACACACAATTACAATTAATACAAATACAAATACAATTTTAGAATTTTACATACAATTAGAATTACAAATATTACAATTTTACAATATCATGATTATTTAATATTAAATTAATTAATAAACATCACATTCATGATAACCATCGTACAAACATCATATTTGACTAAAAAACACATTCAAATTCGCTAACATCATCATGATCATGATCATCTAACAAAACACAATTAACATTATATAACATCATCATAACACAAACATCAAATATGCATCCCATGTGAAATAATTGCTATCACATACACATCTATCTACAAGTTGCATATTAAATGAACATATCTAACATGACCTAACAATATACATATCATGATGATCACCAACATGTAAATTAAGTATAACTACAACATGAACATAAAATACATGGACCATATATATATATATATATATATATATATATATATATATATATATATATATATATAACTGAATAATGTCAAAAATATACAACTATAATATAATTGTCATGGATCAGCTGGTGGTACACTATCAATAGCAGTACTAGTCGAGGCCTGCTCAATCAATGGTGCAGGCTCAACAAGCTCAGATACATGTTGATCATCACGTGCCTACTAATCTGGTACTGGTGCCTCATGCTGATCAAGATCAACTGTCGTCTACTCATCGTGATGATTCGACATGGTCAATGGTCCAGCTTGTTCATGATCATGAGTATTGTTGGATGCTGCAGGCTGCTGACTGGACGTGGCTGATGGTCAAACCTGCTCTCCATGATGATTGTTGCTCGATGCTAGTGAACGTTGCTTATCTGGCGCGACGCGAGGTGAACGATCATCATTTTATGCGTCGTTGCTCACAGACTATTGATCACGTGTTGCGTCTCGACCACGCCTATAACGTGCAACGGTCCTCCTCAACCACGTAACTAAGTTTGTAGCTCTTACGACATGCCGCATTAGGCTATACATGTCACGTGACATGCATCTCCATATATGTAACAACCTACCATCGGCTTGTATGTCTCTCATAGTAGTGGGCCTGATGCCCGCCTCAACAATCAATGCAGTGAGTTGGTCACCCAACTCCATCTTGTATCTGCTATCAAGCCTACCACGCCTAGAAAAAGGTGGTATCGGCGCACCAGCAGGAGCAGGTCTCTCTACACTGGCCTCCTAATGATTCTCGGCATCTGGCATACCCTGATCCTCATCAGGATCCACACCTAGATCATGTGGTCGTGTTGGCATGTCCTCACCATCAAAAGACCCAATGTCTGCAAAATATATACAAGTACACAACAATAATTAGACAATTTCATTACACAATTTAATAAAAACAAGTTAAAGAACATGTTAGAATAAATTTAAATAAAATAGTGATATTACCTCTATCATCTGGCGGCTCATCATCTGTGAAGAGGATGTTGGCACACCCTCGCCAATCCAAACCAGCATAAGGACAGGGGACCATAATGAAGGGATGCTCTTCAACACTGGCTACCAACTCTAGTACATCATGCGATATCCTTGCGGAAAATATAGTCTCGCCCCTCTTGGCATCATTTGTCCCCACATGTGCATTCGTGCCTCGAACATCGGCCTACGAGGCTATTGAACAAAAGTAGTCCTCGTCTCTGGAAACCTCTCAAAAAATAAACAAAACATCTCTGAAGAAAAAGGGAAGTTGACCCTCTATTGTGCATGAGCACGACATCTATCTAAGGTTGTATAGAACTTCCACAAAAAAATGACAAACCACTTGACAAGTCGTGGCTCCTGTACTAAAGAATCAACATAATATAGAAGCGAGCAACTAATGTGTTTCCCGTCACTGGTGTTGTGTGAAATGGTCGAAATCAGAAGTGAGAGGCACCTCACCTCCTGACTACCAAATGTACCAATACGTAACTAACCTCCGGAGACCTGAAAATATGAAGGAGACAGTATATCTACACTAATGTATCTCTGGGAGTACACCAAATGACTCCCTGTTGTATAGCCAACTGGAACCTCTGGGAATGAGGGAAAATCCACCCCTCTCCTCGATAGCCCTATAATGAAATATATGTCCTCCTCAGCGGGTGTGTACCATTGGTTAGGACCAACCCAAAAATCTTGTCGATGGGCATTCCACCTGCGGATAAGATGTCTCAAAAACAAACCATGGCCCTTTAGGGAAGTAGCCTCCTCATAGAACTTGAGGAGGCCTACCTGCCTTAGGAGCCCACGGGTAGCTACTGTACTAGGGTTAGGGTACGCATCTCTCTCCCTCTCTCGTGCCTCCCATAGGCGAACCATGTTATACTGGTCCACTTGTTGTTGTTGTTGTTCCCCCTATTCTCTCCTTTCACGTCTTTGAATCATTGACATATTAAATACAATTTTTTTATTAAATGAGACATGTATTTAGGAATATACATATATAATATTTTTTGGTAAAAAAAAAAACAGTCAGTGCGCCACAAATAACAGGCATGCACGGTCCCCATACATCTTTTTTTTGTCGCGCACTGGCGGCGGTGCACTAGAAAATATTCAACACACCGGCGGCGGTGCACCTGAAAAATTTTCAGCGCATCGGGAGTGCGGTGTGTTGACTAAACTCTATGCCCCAGGGCATATAGTTCGATCAGCGCACCGACCTCCTCACATAATTACATAGTCAACGGTGCGGTCTTTTACCAGGCGGCACCGTTGACCCTGTCGAAATGCAGAATGCGGTGCGCTGACAAAAATACCCGCACTGGGGCAGATATTTAAGTCAACGCACCGCATTGCCGCTATTCCACATGGTCAATGGTGCGGCTAGGTAACTGACCGCACCGCACTTTTTTGAAATTTTTAAAATAACATGGTGTGCCTTTCGATACTACCATGGAACCGGTGCGGATACCGTTAGCACTAGTTGTGGTGCGGCCTGTAAATTTACAGGCATCACCGCAAACCGGTGCAAGCTGAACAGCTCGAGCGCACCGCGCGACAAATATTTTTTTCTTTTAAATGGTTATTTTTAAGGTAATTTGAAATTCTAATCTGCTAAAAAGATTAATTATGGAAAAACAAGAAAAATACCTGTACATTTGGCCGTTGAGGAGGCATATTGTCTGTAGAATTTGCAAAAGAAAATTTGCCCACCGTTTTGCAAAATTCAAGTTGGAGATTGGTGGGCAATGCATAGGAGCAGTGCATGCAATGGGTGCAATGGGAGCATTGATGTCAGGGCGGCTTAGACAAGAATAAATTACACTGGTGCTTGAGAATTCTGGAGCACTGAGAAAAGTGAAAAATATGGTTTTTTGGCCGTAATTTTTTTTTATTTAACCCTGTTCTGGTGCGCGGGGTTTTATAGGCGCACCGGTGTGGTTTCTTAAGACCGCATCGGGTGGTTTCTTTTTTGGCACGGGGTTTAGGATGCACCGGTGAAGAATTTTTGTACAGCACCGGTGCACTACAGTAATAAGATGCACCGGGAAGGTTTGTACGGAGCGCACGGTATCCAGTGTGTCAATGTTTTGTGCGCACCGGTGCCTTCTCTTGTTGAATGCACCGGTGTGGTTTAGGTTGATAAGTGCACTGGACGAAAAACATTCGCAAAAACCTCTGCCCGCCAAACTCCTCTAGTAACCTCCGCTAGAAACGGATGTCTGGGGTATTTTTATAAGGGGTTCCTCAAAAACATCCGCTAGAGGGTATTTTCCTTGTAGTGTTAGGAGCCTTGAGAGCTTATCAGTAATTAATTTAGGGGCCAAAAGAAATGTTGCTTGGTATAAGGGGAGAGAGGAGAGGACAAATTTCACCAGAATAAGCTTTCCAGCTATGGTAAGCCACTGACCACCCCAAAATTTCATTTTAGTCTTAATTTTGCTAAGGATCTCAGCCCAATGAAGGGCCTTGTTAATGCCCTAAGTCAAATTCAGGCCCAGGTATTTGATTTTATCCCAGCTAGCAAAGCCCACATAGCCAAGAACTTGGGAAATCTGATTCATGGTTTGTTGGTCAATCTCCGAGCTATACACTACACTTTTTATCCTATTGACTAGGGCTCCAGAAACGCTGCAGAAGCTGTGGATAACCTCTTTAAATGCCCCTGCAATATTAAGGGATGCCCCCCCCAAGAGTATGGATTCATCAGCAAACAAGGCATGGTTGATTGGCTCAGCGCCTCTCGCAGCCTTGATTCCAAGGAGAGAGCCTTTAATCTTCTCTGCTGACAGCTTCCAGCTAAGGGAGTCGGCCATCAAGATATTCAGGAAGGGGGACAAAGGACAGCCTTGTCTGATGCCCCTCGAAGCTTTGAAGTAACCGGTGGCCTGCCATTTACCAACTAGGCAATCCACAGCTCTCCAATACAAGCTTTGATTAGCCTAATGAAAGCAGAGCTGAAACTGAAATCGGAAATAACTTAGAGAAAAGAATGTCTTACCCGATCAAAGGAGTTCGCCATGTCTAGTTTTATGATCATCCCTTTCTTGTGGCGTTGGAGACTGAAATGGATGGTTTCTTGCACCAGAGCCACATTGTCCAAGATGTGCCTTCCTTTGACAAAACCACCTTGATTGGAAGAAATAAGCTTTTCTAACAGGGGCTTGATCCTGTTCGCCAAGAGCTTGGAGATGATCTTGTAATAAGCATTACAGAGCAAAATTGTCCTGAAACAGTCAAAAGAGACAGGGTTCGCTTCTTTAGGGATCAGAGCGAGGAAGGTTGATTTTGTGCTTCCCCCCACATTGGATTTCTGCTGGAAACCCTTTATCATTCGAATCATATCAGCCTTTATAATATCCTAGCAGATTTTGTAGAAGTGAATGGAGAACCCATCCAGACCAGGGGCTTTGTCTAGCTCCATCGCCTAGATGACTTTGTTGATTTCCTCTTCCTTGAAGGGCCTCAAGAGACTATAGTTTTCCTCCTCCTTTATTAGGCTTGGGATGTGAGATAGGAATTCTGAATTTTCCTCCTCATTTTCATCTCCACTTTCTATATAAAGCTGCTGGAAGTGAGAGGTAGCAACCTCACGAATCTCAACAATTCCTTTATGCACAGTCCCATCCGTGGAGGTGACTTCTGCAATGTGGTTTCTCAAGAGGCGAGTGTGGATTTGCTTGTGGAAGAATGCAGATTTTTTTATCTCTAGATTTGAGCCAAATATTGCGTGATTTAAATCTCAAGGTCTCCTCCTCGACTCCGAAGGCCTGGAAAGAGATTTTTTGGGTAGCGTCCTCAAGCTATATTTATGAGGAAGTGATATCATGTTGTTCCATATTCATTTGCAGTTCAAGCAGCCTCTCAGTGGCCTACTTTCTAAGGCTAGTAGATGAAAAATAGGTTTTTTTAAGCCATTCTTTCAACGTTGATTTAGTGGCTTTGAGTTTTTGTTCCCACACATAGCTAGTCGATCCACTAACTAGGGTGGACCAAAATTTTGATATTGTCTCCAGAAACCCGTCCCTTTCAGTCCATAAAGGGTTGAACCGAAAAGGAATGGGACCCAAGTTTTCCTCTTCTTCTAACAGCAATAGGATAGGTTTATGGTCAGAGATCAATTTAGGCAGAATTTTGGAGGAAATTATATTCTTCTCAGAGAGGAGGGAGCTCTGAAAAAGAAATATGTCTAGCCAGGTAGAGATGTGCTCATTCCCAGTTCTATTATTTGACCAGGTGTAGAGACCAATTTTTTGTTTAAATTCTAGTAAGTCCCATTCTAGGATCAGCTCTTCTACAAGAGGGAGGATGGGATCCTTGCTTATATTGCCTCCTCTTTTCTCCTTAGGTTTGAAGACAAGATTGAGATCTCTAGCTAGGACTATATTCTTGGGTGAGTAGGCTTCAAGGAAGTCAGCGAGGGTTTTCCAACAGTCCTTTTTTTTTGGTATAGAGGACCGGAACATAAATATTAAAGAGAGAAACGGAGGTATTACTCACAATATGTTGGAACTCGGTGAAGATCCAATGTTGCATTTCGAAGGAGCTGACTAGATGGAATTTGTCATCCTCCCAGAGAGTGGCAAGCCCACCACAAGTACCCCTTGCACTGAATGATTTCCCAACTTTTGTTTTCCATTTGTCTTTAATAATCTCTAGAAGGGTTGCCCCTTCTATTTTAGTCTCTTGGAGCAAGAGGATCTCAGGGGTATCATATTTCAGGAGGTTTTCACTGCTTCCATTTTTTAGGGATTCCCCAAGCCTTTGCAATTCCAAGAGACTATACACATTATTTACTTGCAGAGGGGTGGCCTTTGAGAGGCCTGGGTCGATTATTTCTTCCTATGGACATCTCAATTGTAGACTGGTTGCCTTGCATTTTTTTCTTCTCAGCCTCTTCTTCTCTTGCCACTCTATGTGAGTTCCTCCTGACTCTTTTCAAGGGTTGTTCGAACATTTCTTCATCCAAAGATCCAAAGGATTCAGGGGGCTTCTTCTTTTTCATCTCTGCATAGGTCAAGGAAGTGGAGTCTCCTCTTTGGGATCCAATTTGTGTTGAGGTAGTTTCTTGCTGTCTTTTGTCTTCTTCTATTGGTTTTGGTTGTTGTTCTGTTACTTCAACTTCTAATGAATTTTGAAGTTCCTCTGCGGTGCTTAGGATGTCGAAGGGGTTGGAGTTTACATCTGTGCTAGGAGGGAAAAAATTTCCTTCCCCTTGGGTCACTGAGGTAGGGACAGCGCTACCTGTAAGCTTACTTTTCCTTTTGGTTATGGTGTTATGTTTATTAGAGGCAGATTTCTACACCTGAGTCCATTGTTCCTCTTTGGAGATCTCAGTCTCCTCCACTGTTTTATTTTTGCAATATCTAGCAAAGTGTCTGTAAGCATGGAAAAACTGGCATTTGAATGGGAGTTGCTCGTAATCAAGCTCTTGGATGTGAGTCCAGTCAGCCACCCGTGAGTTTAATAGCCTCAGGGAGGCCTTCCTCTAATCAACTTCAACACATATTCGAGCGCAGGAGTATTGATCTCTCCTTTCTCTTCTATCGATATACTTCCCAAGTTTTTTAGCAATGGTTTCTAAAGATTTAGGGTTCCAGTAGTGGAGAGGAAGGTGGGGCAAGCAAACCCAAACTGGAACATTCAATGGAATGTCTTGGCTCAAATCGAAATTCGGGGTCTATTGGTTCAAATATAGGCCCTGAGGGCCCATGAAATATGGGTCATTTCGAAATATCAGGTTCCTGTCTTCAGCTGCTTCAAAAAAAAAAACAAAGAATCCCTTACTGACAAAGTAGCTTCTAATGCCATATTTAATGAGAGGAGTCCAGTTCCTTTAGATCCAGGCTTCAATAATTTTTGGCGAGGACCAGAGCCTCGTGAACTGCCCAATGAGCCCACGTTCTGAAAGGTTTAGCGTCAATCTACAAGATTCTGCAGTCGGCAAATCCACTGTGGGGATCGTTTCCAGTCTTTTCACATTTTTTTGTTGCAGGTCGCTTGCTGGCCACTTGTTGCTGCTTGCCACCAGTATTTTTAAGGCCAATAGTTTCGGAGGTAGAGGGGGATCGGGCTTAGGGCCCACTCTTGGGGCCATGACGGCAGAGCTGTAACAAGAACACAGAAGAGGGTGTGGGCAGCCCAAAAGCCAAAAATTACGACTTCTGCTTTGACGATGGGTTAATTGGCCCAAAAAAATCAAGGGTTCACTTTTCAAAATGATCTAGCAATCCATGAAAACGTATTTTTAACTATATTATTTTTGTAAAATTAACTCTTTAAAAAAAAAAAAAAAAAAAAAAAAAAATTAACTTAGATTATACTTCATGATATTTATAAAGAACATAAATAATAGCCATTTCAAAACCAATTTGAACTCTTATAAGTTATAAATCTGCCACTTATGAAAAAATTTAAACTTCAATATTATACTTAAATATACGGGAAGAAAGCTACAATGATGTTGTTGATATAATCAACAAAACAAACTAGAGAATATATATCGTTTGTGCTAAAAATAGGTTTTATGGTAGGTTTTAATTTCTAAAAAGGTTAAAATTTATAAAATATTAAACAAACAAGTCTTTGTTTTAATGGTTTAAATTTTATAAATTATTGGATTACTACCCATAATAAGTAGAATTTTAACTTAATGAAAGATTTTGTATAAATAAATAATATAATTGAGAGCTAGTTTTTATTTTTATTTTAAGCCAAAAGTAAAAGTGAAAGCAAAGCACTGGCACTTAGACTGGTCGTTGAAATCTCGATAAAACAAGAAGGGTTGCGGATGCAGCAAGTCCTTGCCCCCACAACGCTTGTTATTCCCAGGTGTAATTGATGAGCTTGTTATTCTCAGCTGTAATTGTTGATAGCCTATAACGTCCACCATATTAATCTTTTAAATGGTTGTTAAAGCACAGACTTGAATTGGTTTTGATTAAATGAAGAATCTGTAATTGCTAATAGCCTATAACTTCCACCATATTAATCTATTAAATGGTTGTTAAAGTGCAGACGTGAATTGGTTTTGATTAATTTTTTATGAATTTTAAAATTGTGAATTGTGTCATCACAACCCGAGGCCACAAGTTTCGTCCATTTAAAGTTGTGAATTTTAAAGTAATAAATTATAGTGAAATGTTTACTAAATAAATTTATGGAAATGTATTATGGATGGATTTTGACTTATGAATATTATAAAGGAATTTTGTCATAAAAACAAAAACATAACATTTAGAAACTAAGGCCATCTATTTTAGATAACGATAATTGTTTTGGGTGTTTTATTTATTTTTGGGAGTAAAATTTGATAATAAGATAGCAGTTCAGTATTATTAGAAAAACAAATAGAAGATACAATGAACAAAGTATTCAATCACATGGAAGACTATGCTTCACCTAAACTAGGAATTAGGCGCATTATAGCTGACAGCACAGAACATTAAATTTCGATTAACTTTCTTACTTTTATGAGGATCATGCAACATGCCACCTGTGACTTCATCGCATGTATTACACTTGTATGAGTTGCTTGATAAGTTTTATTTTAATCGATGAGGTACCGAAGGAGGGAAACTGTCGCATGAAAACGGTTGGGAAAGCACTCATGGTATGTTTGTCTTGGTTGGAAAAGCATTCATGGTATGTTTGTCTGGGCAGTGAGCATTGCCGAAGGATTCATTGACCAAGGCAGACGAAGAGGGCGCATGCTATATGACCACCTCCACCTCCATTGCCCTGTGGCAGGGGATAGTTCTGGCAGCCCATCATAGAACCGCCACCACCGCTAGTGTTGTAATGGTGGTAATAAGGCTGGTGGGAGTGATAGGCATGGTGGGGAGGCGGATATGGATCCTGGTGGGAATTTGGGACATGGTAAGGAGCGTTGGCTGCAAACATGTAGGGGCCATTCTAGGGTTGATACCGTGCTGCAGGAGGAGGAGTGGGCCGAGGATATTCTGGTTATTCTACTTGTGAATGTAGAAATAAAATCAATTAAAATTGGTAGACGTCAACGATGCCAATGGCGAGGCTTCCAGAGGAAAACCAGGGTGTTATTCCTATAAAGATTCAATCTGTATATGCATGGAAAAAGCGCAAATTCCCCACAGGTATCCCAGCCTTGTAGACCTCGCGGCAAAATACCAAGAGCAAGACGAAAACCAGAGGTAAACGTCGGATTTTACAGCGCCTACGGCATCAAAAAATTACGGTTATGTATTTTTTACAGTGAGTTTTTCCTTTCCTTATCTGGTAAAAAGCCCTGCCTACCAAAGTAAACTTAGTCTTCAACTATTTTGAAAGTAAATGTAAGGTCAGAAATTAAAATGACAAATAAATTTTAAATTTCTATGTGTTTCTGTAAAAAACTAATAATAATATGTTAACTTTCGTAGAAACTTTCTAATCCCTATTTGGAGTAAAGTATATATATATATATAAGCATCCACTGAGACCAATATGATCTATCAAACCTTAAGAAAGTAAGAGATTAATTACGACTCTTTAATATTCTATTTCTATGATAAAAAAGAGGGACATAAGCGCTCCTATATTACTATAGTTTTGTTGACATAACAAATAAAAAAGGTTGGTAGTTTGGAACATGTTTTGGAATTGAGAACTGATGTGAGTAAGAGCCAGTCAATCCAAGAGAAAGTGTTTTTCATCTTCAACCCTCTTAGTATCGCAAATGTGGCAGATTATTTCATCTCAGGGTGTTTTGGGAATAGACCAACGTCTGGTTTCACTTCGAAGCTCATGAGAATTATTTCTTATCTTTACAATGTTCATTTTCTTCTTAGTACTGGTCAAGATTAAAAGATAATTCCGGTTAGCAAGAGTGGGGTTGATCACCTCCTTATAATACCTTAGCTTCCTTTTTCCCTCTAGCTCCTTATCATCCCACAACTTATCCTTAAATTTGGAGTAATAGTGTATTTAATATTATCCTTGTTCTCCAAGATGATCTCCTCCTTTATCTCCCAATGGTTGAGCCAAGACTGGGCATCCTTATGCCAATATTGCTTGAGATAGAGGTAGGGCCTTTGGCTAGAGTTAGAAGTAATTTTGGGGAACATCTTGGCTTCCATGTTGTAAATCTTCTTCTTATACATTAGATACATAAACATAGCCATATTTTCAATGGGGGGAAGTCTAGCTTCAATCAAGAGGATAAGATAGGGAGTATTTCATTTAATCTTGAGGTTGCACGTTATAAATTGTTTTTGAATAATCTCAATCTTCCTCCATGATCCTATGGATATATTGCAACCCCAAACCTCAAAGTCATATAAAATAACAGAGGTGACAAGAGTCTTAAAGGGGACCTTTTTTTACTACCCATCTAGAGATCAATCGACTTACAATTGTTTTCAAGCTTATAATAAGTTTTCCAACATTCAATAATCCATTTCTCAATGATATAATTCTAGTTGAGTTGTTGATGAATGTGAACACAAAATATTTGTATGAAGAAACCCATATTGATATATGGGTAAATTTTAAAGGCGTAGTCTAACTTATAAATGAAATAGACTTTTTCACCGGAATTGGATTAAAAACAATTTCAAGAAAGAATATGATTTTTTGTTGTTTAAAATGTATTTTTGAATTCATAAATGGATTCAACACCCTAAAATACTAGGTGCGCGGAATTCTAGAGATTAAACAACTTAAACTCTAGTTTCTAGGGATTAAACAACTTAAACTCAAGTTTTTAAAAATCTATGTCGGATTTTGATTTAAATTAACCAAAAAAATTGTCATGAAAAAGACAATTTCATCTAAACTAATTTTAAATATACATGCCAAATTGACGTTGTCATTAATGATGTGTAAAATTTAAAAATGCTAGTAAATTACCCTTAAATAAGTGAAAAATTAGTAAATACCCATCAAATTTAACCAACCAGTCAAAAATTGACAACTTGATTAAAAAAACCTTTTAATAATGCAAATAATCATAAATCTTAATTTTATAAATACAAATAACTTATAAATTTAACCACAACTTTTAATTGATAATATTAATTTTTATTAAATCTAGAATATACTATTTGTAATAAAAAATTATAAATTTTGACACCCTACACACATATCAATAGAATGATAAAAAATAAAAATAAATTTAAGATAATTCTTCTCATTTTCATTTCATATTATTATCATTATAAAATCTTTTTATAATAATTATAATTTCATATTATAATCATTATAATTTATTTTTATAACAATTTGGAGGATGTCCAATGAAATCCAAATAACTTAATAAATTCAATCACAACTTTTAATTAAAATAATTAAAAGATGAGAATTGATAAAATTATTTTTTATTATACTAGGTATTACTTTCCTTTTGACGAAAAATATTTGAAGCTTGTCCAAAGTTGAACATTATAAATTGAAATTTATTATTTTTAAATAATATTTATATTCATTTATCTAGAATATTATTTGATTAAAAAAAATTAAACTGGTCCAAAGTTTAACATTATGAATTGAAATTTATTATTTTTAAATAATATTTAAATTCAATTATCTGGAATATTATTGGTTCAAATCTTTATCTTATTATGTAATGATGGTAGAAAAAAATTTAAATGTACTCCATCATTAATTTAATTAATACACAGCACTGTACAACCCATCCTCCACTATGTGGACACATGACAACCCCAAGGTTACCTACCTTCCCAAGGTTTTAATGTAGCACTATACTAGTATGTATGACTACATGCTCAAGATTTCGTATGAAAGTAGTATTTAATGTGACTTTTTGGAGTTTCTGGTGTATTTTCTAGTCGGAATCAGTCAGAAAAATTTGAGTGTAATCTTGATTTGTGTTATTTAAAGTGGTTGTGAAATCTTGAGTTGTGTTATTTAAATTGGTTTTTTGACTAGATACATGGATTCAATGCCTTGAAAAACCCCTAGGGCACTTCGACTGTGCAAAATTTACCCATCGAACTTGTGATTTCAATGAATTCTTGCCAAATTTTCGACAAATTAGACCGCAAAAATAAATCGGAAATTTTTTCAAAAAGTCCAATTCATTTTGTCTCATAGACTACTTTTAGTCTCTTGGACGTTAAAATTTCATTTCATTTCATTATTTCCTAACTTAATATTTTGTTGACCCTTCCACAATTACCTAATTGACACACAATTAATGTAAATTTATCAATTATATATTATATTTTTTAATTCTAGGGCAAGGCCAACTATACTACTTTGTTAAACCTAAAATATATACGTAACATTTGTAATAAAAAACTTTAAAATTTAACACCCTACACACATATCAATAAAATAACTAGCAATTGCACCAAGAGGCGCAAAGGAACGCCAGAAGGTGGAGCGGTAGATATGGAAGGGAGTGTCTCGGTGTTTTACATGTGGGACATAATGAATGTTAACAGAAGAGGTGGAGACACTGACATTAAAGGGGGAATTTTACGAAAAGAACAAGTTTGTGACGATATGGAATATTGGCTTTTAAACTGTGAAACTTTTTTTCACTGACCGTCTTATTGGCATGGAAACTTTCTTCCCGTTGCAAATTATCCAGGGACTGCATTTACCAAGAGTATTGGTGATTGTACTGCCGAAATCATTGGTGTTATTGTTGTCTTAGAGATCAAAGTGCTCGACCTCACAACCGATAATCCTTTCTTTGTCATTTCCAGTGATGGGGTTTTTGAATTTCTCTCCAGTCAAGCTGTCATAGATATGGTAAGCTTCAAAGTCTATAAATTTGTTTTAAATGACTTCAAATTCTAAAAGCTTAGTTGTCTATCCAGAGAAAATAAGGTGCTTCCTTTGTTAAAATGGATTTGATTCCTTCAAAGTTGCTGTGTTTTTTTTTTAATTAAATGGAAATGATTAGTCAAAAATTTGCTAACTTTTTTGTAAGTGGTTTTTTTTTTTCCAAAAATGACCCAATCCTTTTATAAAATATAATTTTTTTTATAGGATTTTAAAATCTGAGACAAAAGTATGGCTTCACATTTACCAACTTTCATGTGGCTCGTTAAAATTTTCCTTCCTCAAAATCTTCATATTTAGCATTGATATTTCGAGAAGCTTTCTATACATACATGAAAATTTTAGACTTTGTAAATTTTTCCATGTTTAAAATGGTCACCCTAGTATTTGAAGAAATTTGCATGCAGATTCTCTGATTTTATTATGAATTTATTGAAGAAACTTTCGGATTATCCACAGTTTTAAAAAACATTGGTCGAAGTTTCTTCAATAAATGATAACCACAGAGGCTTGAAAACCACAAGAAATGAATAATCGATGTTAGACATCAGTTCGCTTGGATTCATCAAAGGTTGTGTTCCTTTTCACTTGGTATTGTGCCTCTTTTCAAATTCCAGAAAAATCAGAGCTTTCCTTCATTTTCTCTTTTCATATTTTTCATAAAGCATAGGATGAGAAGGGAGCACGAAGAGGAAGAATACCATCATTACTATGCCATTATTCTAGGACAATTATGTTAGTATTACTTTATGTTAGTGTAACTTTGTTTTTAAATTTAACCTCCTATTACATTCTTTAAAAGATATATAGAAACTAAAATTTCCATATATTTCACTTAATTATTATTTTCCACACTCTTAGCAGTACTTTGCACCTCTAGGTGCAAATGCTAGTAGTTAGTATATTGTTAACATAGTTCCAACTAATTCTAATCCTATCTTACAAAATTTATCAAAATTCTCCAACATACAGAAAATAGACATAATAAGCAGTTGTAAACCATGAGTCATATGGTAGTATTTCTATATTGTTTGCAGAGGTCTGTCACAGGACAATGCCATCAGAAGAAACTCATTAGCATTACAATAATATTTTTTTCCATTGTTCGTGCAATGATAGTTAGTTGATGATAAACTATATATTGTTAGTCCTACGATCAGAAGAAACTCATTGGTATTACAATAACAGTTTCTTCAGTTAATCCTGCAATAATAGTTAGGTTATGATGAATAAAATAGTTCAAACTGATTCTAAAGAATTTTCCTACTTTGAGAAAATAAACATAAGGAGTTGTGAACCATGATGGATGCAGTAGAATTTATGCATTGTTTGCAGACAATGCAGAGGACTATTGCGGAATATTTATATAGTTTACGTTATAAATAAAAATCTTTATGTAAGAATGAACTCAATACAATTAAGGTGATATTAGAACATATTCATATAACTTACCTTATAATAAAAAATAAGATCAAATAGGAATTAAATCTCTGCAATATCTTTTCTCTCTGAAATAAATAATTTAAAAATAGAAAGAACAACTATTTTCCAACTTATTAAGAATAAGCATTTAAAAAACCTCAGGTGCATTCCCTCACTCTTCTATTTAAGAATAAACTTATTGAAAAAAACATTTTCAAAAATTGAAGTGCATTCCTGACACCTCTATTTAGCAAATATTATTTGAAAATAAAATAAATCACAAGATACAATATTAGAGTTATCATGCTCTTCATGGGAAAATATTTAAGCAAAACATGAAAAAACCACCCTCAAAAGAGATGGGTGCTGAAAAACAAAACAACAACAGTATTGAGTTCACATTTTCTACAATGCTAGACCCTTTCACTTATTTCTGTCCTCTGCAACTCCGGTCAAACTGTCGAGCTCCTGTGAGGCAGATTTTATTGCATGGAGAATCATTTTCTTCACGTCTAACTTGTCTTCTTTGGCCCTGTGATCCTTGGGCAGCAAGCGGAACTCTTCAGTCAACTGAATACATTGCTCTAAATTCTCAGGCGATACAAAATCCATGGCAAGTTTAATACATGACTTGAGGTTTCGAACTTGATGAGGACACCCAGCTGGAATGAAGACTGTCTCACCAAGATTTTGTTCAAATGTCCATGCCTCTACTCCATATTCTTCTTTCAGCTTCCCCTTATGATACTCATTCAGGTTAATAGTATGATCATGAATTGGGTACTCAACCTGTTTAAAATGCTTATTTTCTAGGTGCTTGAATTCCCCCTTGTGTTTCATAAAATAATCATGTAACTTGGGTATATCCTCTCTCATAAAATATCCCAAAGAGCACCTCCAAATTCAAAGTCTTTGTTTTCAATCTGTAAAATTCCAAATTTTTAGCCTTCAAGCTAAATGGAATATTAGAGTTGTTTCATCACTAGGTAGGTGAATAAATGGGTAGGGAGGCCCATTAACCTCTTTAGAAGGATCAATAACACTCCTAATGTGAAAGGAGTAAGAGTAAGCAGCTAATTTGAGCACCCTTGGGTGTGAACAGAGATGGGATCATGTTGATACAATCAACTTTGACCAAGTCAACTAACCTGTCTAGATACATTGAACCTCCTTTGGACATCGCAGTTTTGGTGGAGGACAACTTGCATGAGCTTGGTGGCACATGTGGATGGGACACAATGTGGAGAGGTTCACTTGCTATATATGGAGAGGATGGGAGCCTTTTTTATTCATGTTTTTGTATTTTATCTTTGATCTTGTCTGTTTAGACTTGGCTTCCTCTTGCTGTTTAGCAGGGTTGTAATGCTGTTGAGCACAGGGTGTTCCCTAGCAGGAATCCCATCTCTTCCCTTGAAAGGCCTCTTGGGAGAGCTTGTCCTGTATTGCTCCACATCTAGGCTTGAATCCAAGCACCATTCTTCAATCCTAGCGTTATTTTTGTACCAGAATATTGTTGAGTTGCAGGGTGTTGCAGTGGAGGATTGTTACACCACTTCTGAGTCTGTTTCTTAGTAGAAGGTGCATTCCTTCTCTTGAGAGATCATCTAGGAATATTTCTGAGCATATTTCATATCTTGGTAGCAGGCCAGAGTACTCTTCATCTCCTACAGCGCAGTCCCTTGCAGTAACTGCGTCATTTTGCATAGAGTTGTTGCAGCAGGTTTAAGGCCCTAGTTTCTGAACTAGTTTCCTAGGGAAAGGGCCAACCCTTCTCCCGGAAAGCTAGAGGAAGGGATTTTCATCCCTCTTTTGTATTATTCAGATATATTTCTATAATTTTGCAGTAAGACTGCATTTTCTGAGCTGAATATTCAGATCTTCTCTTTTTGTACTTGTACTTTCATGAAACCCTTGCCGGGTTGGCTCTATAATGCAATAAGGAGGTTAGATCTTTAGTTTCTTAAAATAATGTTCCATAAAGTTCCAGATCCATGTTATTTTACCATTATACTGCAGAAACCCTCATTAAAATGACGTTGTACATGCTTCAGTATTTTTCTGCATAACGTAAGTCATGGGATTTGGCTAATTTTGAGTTGATAGGGAGCCGGGAGGTCTGTTTAACATATCAAAAGGGATTTATTTTTTATCCCCTTTTGTATGTGAGGGCCTAATATCATATGCTAAGGGAACCAAGCGTTATTTCACCCAGTAAAAACGCAGATATTCAGAAATAATGTTTTCAGGGTCTATTTGCTGCATTTTCCCCACTTGGGAATGTGTAGAAGTTCTTCTTTTGTTGTTGTTTCACTCATTTGATGGCTATGTGTTTTTGAACACATCGTATGAGTATATTTGTCACTGAACATCCATTATTATGTTCATGAGTTGCTGTAGCTCCAACTTTAGAATATCTTAAGATATTTTTATTGTTGTATATTTTCCCTATTTTGGGATATTACAGTGGTATCAGAGCATAGTCTTGGCTCAGCCTGTGGAAATTCAGCCATGATGCTATCAAGAGGAGGATAAATGAATAGAAATAAGGCTCCAGTATGTGGAGAAATAAAGGAAGATAAGCTTACAAAGCTTCTTCCAAAATCTATGCAGTGCATCAATGAAGATCTTAAGAAGATGAGAGGAGAGATGGAATCTCCTGAGGAGTTTGGATCAAGAGCCAGATCTAGATTGGCACATGATAGGTGTGAGCATGAAGCTACACCCTATTATGCACAACGCAGTCAAATGCCTAGATCTACCATGGAAGAGATGAAAGAAGAGGAAATGCCAGGAAGGGAAACTCTTAGTAATTTTCTGCAAGAGTATGATTCTCAAACTGAAAATTCTAGAGATCATATTACTTTCAAAGAGTTTTGGAAAATTAAGGTGGAGAGGAGCAAGCTGCATAACATGGATAGATTTTCTCTATCTACCTTTGATGGATCTCCAACTTGCTCAGCCAAATCTTGGGTGGAGGAGTTGTGTACTTATTTGCAACAGCACTAAGTTTCTGAAGAAGAAGCCATCAGAGTTGCAGCACTGCACTTTGAAGGTAAGGCCTATGCTTGGTGGATGTTTGAGTCATTTTCATTGAAAAATGTTAATACTTCTTCTTTTGCAAAGTTCACTAAAATATTGGTAGAAATATTTGATAAAAAACATGAGACAATCAAACCAATGAAACTTTTGCATAAGTTGGGAGGACCTGCAAACTCAAAACCACTTCATAAACCTATTGGAGGAGATCACATCTTGCATGATACCTTGCTAGAGGCAAGATCCTTGTTTCATAACCTTGGACAAGAGGGCATGAAGGTTCCTTTTGCAAAGAAGGATTCTCTTATTGAGCAGTTACCTCCTATTCATATTGAAGATGAAGAGAAGGATGGGGGTTACAACGCTGTCACATCTAGAGCATATCTAGTGCCTCATGCATAGCAAGGAGGAGCACATGCTCCAACCGGAGGATTTCTTGTGTCATTACAAGAAGTTCCCCAGGATCTCACATATGGAAGGCAAAGTAAAATCAATAAGCAACATGATTGTGAGATGATATTTATGGAAGGAGGAGGTAGGGAGGAAGGACATCATCATTTGATGAGGAGCACATACCCCTATCTATTTTAGAGAGCTGGTGCAAGGAGAAGGAAGACTAGTTTGTGTTGTGAGGGCAAGGGCAAGGTTTCCCAACCATATGAACAGTCTTCTCTTACCATTGATGTCTCACTAGATGGAGGCATTCCACTGGGGAGGCCACCAGATCGGAAGTTGGTAAGAGAAATCTTGCCATTTGATTCACCAATCTTAGATTTTGGAGAGGTGAAGAGTTTGAAGAGAGACTTTGGCATGGGGGATGTCAAAGTAGCAAGCAACAGCATGAGGAGAGCTTCACATGCCAGATCACCAGCGTTGTCTCTTAGGAGGATTGATCCATACTGGAGGTCTCAACTCTTGGTAGAGTACTCCAAGGATCTTGGTGCTTGCATGATCGTTGATGGCCCTGATGGAGATGATAGATATATGGTGGATGATATGGTCATCTATTCTTATGGCAAAGTCTTCTTGAATAGAGCTTCTAAGCTCAAGGAGAAGCTGCTACATGCAGCACATGAGGACTTCTTTTCCATGCATTTTGATGCATATCTTTCCTTGGCAGAGGAGTTCATTTGGGAGGGCATTCAGCATGACATATTTCAGCATATAGAGAGATGCATAGCCCGGATGGTGATAGAGAGGATGTCACAACCACTTCCCTACTCTTTGGAGGTGAGGGAGAATTTCCAGTTGAGCCATTTCAGCTCAAGACCTCAAGTACATGATGGAGAATGTACAATTTCACTTTATGTTTTGTACTTCTTTCCTTTATATGCGCAGCATATTGTACCAAGGAGGATTACTCCTTCTTGCATATTGTATAATAATGTACTTGAAGCCATTTGTAGCATTGAGATTGGCTATCTCATTGGTGGTTTGTGGGGAAAGCCACATGATTTTTGGTGTGCACCATTGACACCACTTTGTACTTTCATGTTTATACATTGTAAGATGATTGTGGCAGCAAAAAAGTGGCTGGAAAAGCACTTGTTTTTGTTTGATTTGATGCAGGCAAGGAATGCACTGCGCTGGCTCCTTGTGTGGGACCTTGATCCACTTTCCGGTTGTCATATGACAACTTGTTTCTATTGGTTTTTGCTTCCATGTATTGCTGATATTTCTATGTTCATGCGAAGCTATGTTTGGAGAGTGGGATATGAGTTGGAGATGCCCATTGGGAGTATGATTCTCCCTACATTGCATGAAGCATGTTTCAGGAGAAGCAATAGGCAGCCCATGATTGCCAAATTACATTTCTCTTCTTCATATGGGAGGAGCCATTTGGAGAACTTGAGTTTTTGGAGGAGGCACTTCATGGTTTATTTGTCTGATGGGGTAGCTTGGGCCACTCTTGGAGGTCATGATATTTTAGCCCAAGATCAGCAGCAACCCCATACTTATCACAAACGGAGAGAGAAATCACTTGGTTGGGAGGATCCAATCTCTCCATGCAGCCCCAACACATTGGATGAACCGGGGGTAGAGGATCTTTTTGAGCTAACTAGATTGGCTCATTTCATTTGGATGATAGCATGGGTGTGGGAGTCACTCATTAGGAATAATATTTCCCATGTTCATCATCACTCCTACCTTGAGGAGGCCATTGGACAGCAGGGAGGTTTCCACTTACATCTTCCACCTTTCTATGATGTGAGCCATATGGTTTTGCATGCTTAGGAGGAAACATTGGAGGACAGATTTGTAGCAGATCATGATGAGCAGTGGTGGAGAATTTTGATGAGGAGGCCACAAGAAGAGGAGGGGAGGATTTTTCTCTCCTTATACAGTTGCTTGAGGACAAGCAACATTTTGGAGGGGAGGACTGTAATATTCCAAATTTTTAGCCTTCAAGCTAAACGGAATATTAGAGTTATTTCATCACTAGGTAGGTGAATAAATGGGTAGGGAGGCCCATTAACCTCTTTAGAAGGATCAATAACACTCCTAATGTGAAAGGAGTAAGAATAAGCAGCTAATTTGAGCACCCTTGGGTGTGAACAGAGATGGGATCATGTTGATACAGTCAACTTTGACCAAGTCAACTAAGTTGTCTAGATACATTGAACCTCCTTTGGACAACGCAGTTTTGGTGGAGAACAACTTGCATGAGCTTGGTGGCACATGTGGATGGGACCCAATGTGGAGAGGTTCACTTGCTATATATGGAGAGGATGGGAGCCTTTGTTATTCATGTTTTTGTATTTGATCTTTGATCTTGTCTATTTAGACTTGGCTTCCTCTTCTTGTTTAGCAGGGTTGCAGTGTTGTTGAGCACAGGGTGTTCCCGAGCGGGAATCCCACCTCTTTCCTTGAGAAGCCTCTTGGAAGATCTTGTCCTGTATTGCTCCACATCCAGGCTTGAGGCCAAGCACATTCTAGCATAATATTTCTAAGTTGCAGGGTGTTGCGGTGGAGGATTGTTACACAACTTCCGAGTATGTTTCTCAGTAGAAGGTGCCTTCCTTCTCTTGAGAGATCATCTAGGAAGATTTCTGAGCATATTTCATATCTTGGTAGTAGGCTAGAGTACTCCTCATCTCCTACAGCGCATTCCCTTGCAGGAACTGCGTCATTTTGCATAGAGTTGTTGCAGCAGGGTTAAGGCCCTAGTTTCTGAGCTAGTTTCCTAGGGAAAGGGCCAACCCTTCTCCCAAAAAGCTAGAGGAAGGGATTCTCATCCCTCTTTTGTATTATTCAGCTATATTTCTGTAATTTTGCAGTAAGACTGCATTTTCTGAGCTGAATATTCAGATCTACTCTTTTTGTACTTGTACTTTCATGAAACCCTTGTCGGGTTGGCTTTATAATGCAATAAGGGGGCCAGATCTTTAGTTTCTTGGCATATTTTTCTATAAAGTTTCAAATCCATGTTATTTTACAATTATACTGCAGAAACCCTCATTAAAATAATGTTGTACATGCTTCAGTCTTTTTCTGCATAACATAAGTCATGGGATTTGGCTAATTTTGAGTTGATAGGGAGCCGGGAGGTCTGTTTAACATATCAAAAGGGATTTCTTTCTGATCCCCTTTTGTATGTGAGGGCCTAATATGATATGCTAAGAGAAACAAGCGTTATTTCACCCAGTAAAAACGCAGATATTCAGAAATAACGTTTTCAGGGTTTATTTGCTGCATTTTCCCCACTTGGGAATGTGTAGAAGTTCTTCTTTTGATGTTGTTTCACTCATTTTATGGCTATATGTTTTTGAACACATCATATGAGTATATTGGTCACTGAACATCCATTATTATGTTCATGAGTTGCTGTAGCTCCAACTTTAGAATATCTTAAGATATTCTTATTGTTGTAGATTTTCCCTATTTTGGGATATTACACAATCCTCCCTGAACTCTCTGACAGCCCATCACTTCTTCTGTATTTTTCTCTCAAATTATCTATCAATTTTTGTTTGGAATCTGTGATTGTGACTTCAGCTGTATGCGTTATAATATTGACAACATCGGCCACATCCAAGTGCAACTTAGTGACTGAATCCCCTATATAAGATCTTCCCTGGTGCCATAGGCTTTGTAAGTTTTGGGACCCAAATCAAGTTTCAAGGAGTGCTTTGGAAGCTTTGTGGCAAGATTCAGAATCCCAAATTTTGGATGGGTGTACACCTTGAAAGGTAAGGCGTTGATAAATTTAGCATAGTGTCTTGGTAGATGCTCCTCGAATGAATTTGTTGGAGGCTAATCCTTCAACTTGAACAAATGGCGCCAACAATCATGGTGGTATCTTCCCCTTCTATAAAACTCAAAAAAATGATGTATATTGATCTCAATCCACTCCCAATCCATGCAATCAAGGACATGCACTGTGCGTGTCTCCTCTGGAATTTCTTCACTGGTATCCTTTGAATTCTTGGCTCTGGTATGCTTGGATTTCTTGGCTCTGGTATGCTTTGAATTCTTGCCTCTGGTATGCTTTTAATTCTTGCCTTTGGTATGCTTTGAATCCTTGTCTCTAGTATCCCTGAAAGCCCTCCACATGAACATTGGATCCCAACTCAGTCCACTAGTATTATCCAAAGCATTTCTGATAATCACAGGCTCACCTCTACCCCAATGTTTATGAAAATGTTCAAGTCTAGGTTGATTTTCAAGAGTCTTACCCTTGACATCTTGAACAATTGGACAATACAAATAGTTGTCGCTTCCATCCTGCCTATTAGCAACATTTCTTAGCTTATCAGAATGCTAAAAATTAGGCTTGAAGCAGACGAACATGGCCATGAATCTCTTGATGCCACTGGAAACTCACAATCCCTAGAAACTATTTGTGCTATTTTCTTTATGTTTGCAACCCAATTTTTCCCAAGCTTGGTGCACTTTAATTCTAACAATTTATTTGCACAACATGGACATGGGATTGAACGATCAACATTAAATTTAAAATTATACAATGGTAGTACAGAAACATACTCACCTTTCCTTTTAGACTCCTCACCAACTAACCTGTTTGCTAAATCATCTCTAGGCAGTTTTCCTTCCCTAATCTCATGACAGCAAGAAAGACAAAGATCGCAGTTACAATAATCACAACTACTGTGTAAACTTACGATCGATGTATTGCAGTTGTCACAAAAATGATGCTCTCGTACTGGGTCAACATCAGAAACTGGAATCTCTAGGTCTTCTGCAGGTTTTTGCTAAATTTTAGCGTCAACCTCCAGTTCCAACATTTTCTCATCATGAATCTGGGTCACTACAGAAAGGCCACTGCAAATCACGTTTTGGCAAAAACGCACCCTACCCTCTACTCTCAATTCCTTGACTTTGACGTCGGGATTTTTCCGTAAACAATATTTGCAATTACAATTTCCCCTGGATTCAGCACACTCTCACAAAAATAGTTTGTTATTACCAAAGGGTTTAAAGGGATGCAATGACACCAATGCTTTTAGCAGTACGATCACTAATACTCCTAGTAAACGCAGTTCCCAGATAATTTGCATCGGGCAGCTAGATCCTCGGAGGGTTTATAACTTTATAAGTTTCCATTCTGTTTCACTGACCATCTTATCGGGATCATGTTGAAACCTCTCTCTGGAAAAACTGTAACTTGCCCATGTGAAGTTCAGGTGCAAGAGGGTACCAAAATTTATGACCAATTTTTATTGGTTGAATGAATAACCAAATGGAAAAATTTAATCCACTCCAGCAAAGAGAACGCCTCCAGCATAATTAAAAATAAAAATAAAAATAAATTTATTTATCAAATTCTCATTTCATATTAATATGATTATAATTTTTTTTTTTTATAATAATTTGGAGAATTAGATAAATATCTTTGGGATTAAATTAGCGTACAATTTGGAGAATGTACAATGAATATAGATTCAAATTATAAAATCTTTTAACAATTGGAAAAAAATGCAATAACTCTAAACACAAATTAAAATAATGTGCAATGAATCTAGACATAAATTAAATTAGCCAACAATTTAGTAATAATAGAAAATATAAATAACTTTTTTCTCTTCTCATTTCATATTATTATCATTATTAAAAAAATTTACCACAATAAAATGTGCACTGAATCTAGACACAAATAAGCATAATGTGCAATGAATCTAGACATAAATTAAATTAGCCCTTTATCTTTTTAATTTTTTTTCAATAATTATTATTAAAATTATACTCTATAATGATAATTATTTGTAAAATATAAATTTTAATTATATTTTAAAAATATAACATTCAAATGATACGAACACACACCTCAAGTCTAGAATTCCAATCATTTCTGATTAAACAAAATTTATCTAGAAATATGTCCAAAAATTAAAAATAAAAATAAAAAATTAAGAATTTTAAAATACGCTTCACACCGTCGGTTCGTTTTTTTTACATATCCGCACGCCAAATGGACAGGTTCCTAGGGCGGCTGAAGTCTTCACAGCACTGGCGTCAGCGATCGAACCCACCGGTAGGAATTATATCTTTACATCTTATTCATGAAAGCGATTAATTAATTTTTGTTGGAATTTAGAGAAATTAAATCGGAAAAAACTACTAAAAGCTTTCAAAAAGTCACACTATAGACTATTTAGAAAAAATGTCATGAAAAAAAACTTTCATGTAAACTAATTTTAAATATACATGCCAAATTGACTTTTTTTAAAAATTAATTGTTTGGCATTAATAATGTGTTAAATTTTAAAATGCTAGTAAATGATCTTTAAATAAGTAAAAAACTAGTAAATATTCATCAAATTTAACTATTGGTTGGAAATTAACAATTTGATTAAAAAAATTTCTTTTAATAATACCAATAATCATAAATCTTAATTTTATAAATAAAAATCACTGATAAATTTAACCACAACTTTGATAGTATTAAATTTTATTAAATCTAGAATATACAAGTACTATTGGTAATAAAAGACTCTAAAGTTTGACACTCTATACACATATCAATAAAATGATAAAAAGGATCCTCATAAAGAGGGATTGAATACAATGTATAAATATTATGAAGAAAGCCATAGATTTATAGAATTATTAAGAACATATCAAATGATGGATTAATGTAATGTGAAAGTATGACAAAGTTATTTTTTTCAAAAAAACAAAATACCAAAAAAACGATAAAAAATAAAAAAATAAAATTTAGGATTATTCTTCTCATTTTCATTTCATATTATTATCATTATAAAAAAAAATTATAATAATTTTAATTTCATATTGTTATCATTATATATATTTTATAATAATTTGGAAGATGCCTAGTGAAATTAAGATAACTTAATAATTTTAATCACAACTTTTAATTAAAATAATTAAAAGATGAGAATTGATAATATTATATTTTATTATATTAGGTATTACTTTCTTTTTGACGAAAAAAAATTTAAAGCTTGTCCGAAGTTGAACATTATACATTGAAATTTATTATTTTTAAATAATAATTAAATTAATTTATTTGAAATATTATTGGTTCAAATCTTTATGTAATGATATGAGGAAAAAAATTAAATGTACTCCATCTTTAATTTAATTAATACAAGTAATGTACAACCCACCCTCCACTTTGTGGACACATAACAACCCCAAGGTTACCTACCTTCCTAAGGTTTTATTGTAGCATTATACTAGTATGTATGACTACATGCCCAAGATTTCGTATGAAAGTTGTATTTAATGGAACTTGATTTCCAACCCCAAGGTTACCTACGGTACTAAGGTTTTATTATAGCACTATACTAGTATGTATGATTACATGCCCAAGGTTTAGTATGAAAGTTGTATTTAAATGCGATTTTTTGGAGTTTCTCGTGGATTTTTTGGTCGGAATCCGTCCCAAAAATTTGAGGTAAAATGTTGATTTGTGTTATTTAAATTGGTTGTGAAATCTTGAGTTGTGTTATTTAAATTGGTTTTTTTACTACATATATGGATTGAACACCTTGAAAAACCCCTAGGGCTCTTCTATTGTGCAGAGTTTACCCATCACTTGTGATTTCAATGAATTCTTGCCAGATTTTAGACAAATTAGACAGCAAAAATAAATCGGAAAACTTTTCAAAAAATATCATTAAAGATAATTCATTTGTATGTCCTTACTTGATATTTTGTTGACCCTTCTACTGTTACCTGACACACAATTAATGTAAATTTATCAATTATATATTATATTTTTAATTCTAAGGCAAGGCCAACTATACTACCTTGTTAAATCTAGAATATATACTTAACATTTGTAATAAAAACTTTTAAATTTAACACCCTCTGAAATTCTCATTTCATATTATATGATTATAATATTTTTTTTTATCACAATTTGGAGAATTAGATGAATATTTTCGGATTTAATTAGCTTACAATTTGGAGAATGTGGAATGAATCTAGATTCAGATAAAATTAATCTACAATTTATGAGATTGTAAATAACTTTTTTTTAGCCGTAGTTTAAAAAAAACCCACAAAATAACCCAAAAATTTCGGTAGGAATATGAAAAATTTCGGCATAAATCTTTGAAAATTTAGATTATAGTTGTCAAATTTCAGGATTTCGGGTGCTCCAAAGGTTTTTGATAGTGCTAAATCCATTTCCACCATTAAAAAAACGATTCAAACACTCAAACTACTATCTGAATTTTTGAATTTTTTTTTACCAACAAAAACTTGCCATCCAAACTATTAGGTAAATAATTATAAAATATTTTTACAACAATTTGGAAAAATGTATAATAACTCTAAACAAAAATTAGTATTATATGCAATGAATCTAGACATATTCACTACAAGGTCAATCTCATAACTCTAGACACAAATTAGGATAATATGCAATGAATCTAGACATAACCTGCCCATCCTCCTAGAGATCAAAGGTCCTTACAAGAATCTGAGAGCACCTTCAAGTTCAACTCTTCCTGACTCAAAGATGAAACTTTCAACCTTTTGTTTTGTGACACCTGGAGGAAAGGAGGGGCAGATGAACCGGGTAGTATGAGTTCGCTTTTTATGGAGAACCTCAAGAAAATGAAAAAATCTACCTTGAAATGGGCAAAAGGAAAAAAAATCAAGGAGGAGGAAGATTTACGGAAGATAAACAAAGAACTTGATTTCCTTGAAAGTCTGGAGGGTGCCGGATATGCCTCTAGTGAATCGAGGGACAGAGTAAAGAGCCTTGAAGCTTCAAGATGGAAAATTTTATTGGAGAGGGAAGAAATTTGGCGTCTCAAAAGCAGGGCCATTTGGTTGTTAGCAGGGGATGAAAACACGAAATTTTTCTAGAACTATGCCAAAGGAAGGAAAAATATAAATATGATTTGGGGGATGCAGATGGAGGAAGGAAGTACTACACGATCTTTCGAGGGCTTATCTTCTTTGGGAGTGAAGCACTTCAAAACCTTGTTCAAAGCCCCAACGGAGGCTTCAATAGCTAAAGTGATTAGGGCTACTCAGTTTTTTCCCAGATATATAGAAGAAGAAGGGAATGACAACGTAATGGAGCCTGTCTCGAAAGAGGAGGTGGAAGGGATCCTCAAGGCAATGCAGAAGGACAAGAGTCCAGGGCCAGACGATTGGATAGTGGAATTCTTTCAACACTTCTTCAAATCTTTGGGAGAGGACCTATTAGCAGTGGTTGAAGAGTCAAGACACATGGGATCCATCTATCAACCTTTCAACTCCACTTTCCTCGCCCTCATCCCCAAGAAGGAGGATCTGAAATCCTTCGATGATTTCAGACATATCTCTCTTTCTTCCTGCATATATAAAATCATTGCAAAGGTGATAGCAACTTGCCTTAAACCTTTCCTCTCTCGAAACATCTCCTTGGAACAATTTGGCTTCCTGGATGGAAGACAAATACACGAGGTTGTTGGGGTGGCACAGGAAACTATTCATAGCCTTAAAAGAAGCCGAAAAAAAGGAGAAATTGTAAAAATAGATCTATCCAAGGCGTATGACAGAATCAGTTGGATGTATCTCCATCTACTCCTGACCCACCTTGGTTTTAGGATTGACTTCATCAACTGGGTGATGGGATGCATTACAACTACGAGTATTTCCATCTTGATCAATGGAGCTGCTACCAAATTTTTTCATGTTCAAAGAGGCCTTCGTCAGGGATTCCCTTTATCCCCCTCCTCTTCCTCCTGGTTGCGGAAGGGCTCAATCTGATGATTCATGATGCAAAAAGAAGGGGAGAGTTAAAAGGCATTGAGGTAGTAGTCAACCTCTCCATAGCCCACCTGCTTTTTGTCAATGATATTCTCCTCTTCAGTAACAGAAGCATAGAAGATATTCGACAGATAAAAGAGGTGTTGGACCTCTTCTTAAAGGCTACCGGCTTAAGTATAAACAACCAGAAATCCACAATTACCATGGAAGACCTTTCTCGAGCCGAAGTGGGTAGAATCTCTGAAGTGCTGCCGTTTGAGGTAAAGGTCCTCCATGACATTTTCAAATATCTGGGTTTCCATCTAAAGCCAGATTCTTATTGAATACAGGATTGGCACTGGTTTGTGGCAAAAATTGAGTCAAGGATGAAGCATTGGAGTTTTAAATGGCTCTCTCGAGCAGGGAGGCTTGTGCTGATTAAATCCGTTGCCATGGCCATTCTGGTGTACTGGGCTGCCCTTTATTGGGTGCCAAAAAGAATCATTTCTTCCATCAACAAACTTTGCAGCAGGTTTTTATGGTCGGGGTCAAAGGCGGAACAAGTAATGCCATGGGTGGCATGGGAGAAAATAGTGCAACCGAAGGCCTGGCGAGGGTGGGGAATCAAGGAGCTCCCCTCTTTCACCTCCTCTCTGGTTGCAAAACTGGGCTGGAGACTCATCACTCTGGAAAATATTTGGTCATCAGTAATAAGAAGGAAATACATTGACCCAATGCCAATAAATGAATGGCTGTGTTTGCCTAATAAGAAATTGAAAAATGCATCAATTGTCTGGAAAGCAACACTGGCATCGGTCAAGATCATCGAATAGGGACTGGCTTGGCATGTCAGGGATGGTACACAGGTAAGGCTGGGTCGTGATCCATGGGTGGGGTGCACTGGGGGCTTTTCCCTCTCCAGAGAACTAATTGAGCAGTTGGATCAAAGAGGTTTCAGTACTCTGAGCAATATTTCCCAGCATGGTCAGACAACTATGTGGAGACAAGCATGGATGACAGGGGAGGCCCTTCAGGTTGAAGACAGGTGGGAAGAGGAATGGCAGGGGTTCATCAGGGAGCTTCACAAGTCAAATGTCAGAATTCAAGAGAGGCCGGATGAGCTTAGATGGGTTCACTCCCCCACGAGACAGTAAACCCCAAAATTCGGCTACAAATGGCTAATGTCTCACAAGGGGTGGGGGGAGTCGGAGTGGTGGTTCAAATCGTTATGGGAGCTAAAGGGTCCGATGAAATCAAAATTGTTTTTCTGGTGCATTCTACAAAAAAAGTTCCTTCCTGGGATTTCCTTCAACGAAGGGGAAAAATTGGTCCTGGTTGGTGCTCCTTCTACAAGTCTAGCCATGAGTCGGTACTCCACCTATTTCTCACATGCACATATAATATCAACCTATGGACTGAAACCTTGAGGCTCCTTAAGCTTACGCAAAAATGGGAAGGTCAAACTATTTCAGAGGCTTGGCAGAGATGGTGGTAGGAATCACCAAATGACAGGGTGCAGAACATCCCTCTCATAGTTGGCCTGGTGAACCTAGATTGCGAGAAATCGAGTCATCTTTCAAGACGTACTTTTTCCCATCAACCTATTAGCAGCGGAAGGGGTATCTATTTTTGAATACATTCCTATCCCAGCGGAATCCCAACATGCCAGAATTATTCAAGCGGAAGAAATAAGGGGAGACATCCCGTGGGCATATTTTGATGGAGCATCTAACCCTCAAAACAGATGTGGAGCAGGCCTCACCATACATTTTCCCTCTTGGAAAGTGTACAAAGCTTCAGTTGGCCTTGGACAGGGGATAAACAACTTTGCAGAACTTAAAGCTGTTCATCTCCTTATTTGCTGGCTCTCCTCTCTTGAGCCGAGAGAAGCCCAGATTTTTGGAGACTCCTTGAACATCATAAAATGGTTTAATGAATCTCAAAGATGCCTAAATTACATTTTGACTCCTTTATTAGATGAGGTCCTGGTTTTAAAATCCTATTTTAACCTTATCTTTGCTTGTCACATTTACAGGGAACAAAACAGTGAAGTAGACCTCCTATCTAAGGAGGGCGTTCAACAAGATATGGGGCTCTGGGTAGCAAAAGAGGTCGATGGAGGGCTGGTCTGAATCATCGAACAACCTCCATTCGCTCGCTAGATCCAGATTTCCCGTCTTCTTTTACTTGAATTTTTTTAGATCAGCATGGAAAATGTCAAAAACTTTTGGTGTTAACGTAATTTTATATTTTGTCACTACAACACTGAACCATATACTAAAAACTTCACAGTTTCTGTTTCATATTGTTTTTCCTCTTAAGAGGAGATTCGGGAGACTGGTTTTTCATCTTTTTTGTTTTGTTGGATTGTAAATCTCAAAAATCTGAGAAGGTGTCTACCATCCAGGTTATGTTTTTGTGGGAAACAAATAGCAACAGGTTTGTTTTCCACCCCTGTTTCGGGCATTATTTTCCTAATATTAGGGAAGCTCGAGGGCTGGAAGAAGACGTATTTCTTATGATTTCTTTTTGAAAGCACTGGGAGGAATGGTCAAAATCATTTTTTCCTCCTAATCAGCCGTAACTCCATCTTTTTTCCTCTTCCGAAAAGGAAGAAAAATGCAGTTCATTGAATGCCACATGCATATACTATGTAACTTTCTATATACTCAATAGATTGTTCTATTTTTTCTTTGGAAAAAAAATTATGTAATGATGGCAGTAAAAAAATTAAATGTACTCCATCATTAATTTAATTAATACAGAGTACTGTACAACCCACCCTCCACTCTATGGACACATGACAACCCCAAGGTTACCTACCTTCCTAAGGTTTTATTGTAGCACTATACTAGTATGTATGACTACATGCCTAGGATTTAGTATGAATGTTGTATTTAATGCGACTTTTTGGAGTTTCTCGTGGATTTTATGGTTGGAATCCGTCCTAAAAATTTGAGGTGAAATGTTTAAATTGGTTGTGAAATCTTGAGTTGTGTTATTTAAATTGGTTTTTTGACTACATATATGGATTCAACACCTTGAAAAACCCCTAGGCCACTTCGATTGTGTAGACTTTACCCATCAAACTTGTGATTTCAATGAATTCTTGCTAGATTTTAGACAAATTAAACCCCAAAAATAAACCGGAAAAGTTTTCAAAAAGTCTTATTAAAGAAAATTCATTTTGTATGTCCTAACTCGATATTTTGTTAACCCTTCCACAATTATCTAAGTGACACACAATTAATGTAAATTTATCAATTATATATTATATTTTTAATTCTAGGACCAGGCCAAGTATACTACCTTGTTAAATCTAGAATATATACGTCACATTTGTAATAAAAAACTTTAAAATACACCCTACACACATATAAATAAAATAATTAAAAATAAAAATAAATTTCTTTATGAAATTCTCATTTCATATTAATATGATTATAATTTTTTTTATAACAATTTGGAGTATTAGATAAATAACTTTCGGATTAAATTAGCCTACAATTCTATATTCAAATTAAATTAATCTACAATTTATGAAATTGTAAATAATTTTTTTTTGATGTTGCTGAAACGATTCAAAAGCTCCAATTATTTGATTTTTTGAATTTTTTTTACCAGATTCTAGCAAAAACTCGTCGTAGTGATAAAACATTATAAAATCTTTTTACAACAATTTAGAAAATGTACAATGACTCTATACACAAATTAAGATAATGGGCCATGAATCTAAACATAAATTAAATTAGCCAACAATTTAATAATAAATTATAAATAGCTACTTTCATATGTTCTTATTGTTATCATTCATAATCTCTTTTGTATAGTGTGCAATGTGATCCAGACACGATTAAATTCGCCTGCAATTTAGTAATAGTAATAAAGACTCTCTGATAAACTCAGGAGGGTTCCCAAACACATATCTTTTATTTTCAATAATAATTATTAAAATTATACTCTCTGGTATTATTTTAAAATAAATTTTAAAATAATACTTCCCTCAATCCAGTTAATAATTCCTGAATAAAAAGAAAATTAAGTCCAGATATGTAAAGGTATAAAAATTATAGCGAAATATATTTAAAAATAAAAAATAAAAAATAAAATTTTAAAATACGCCCCGCCATCTCGACCTCTGGTTCAGTCTTTTATATCCGCCGCCAAATGGACGGTTCCTATGACGGTCGATGTCACGGCACTGGCATCGGCAGTCAGACGCTTGAATGGGAATTATAATCTTTTATCTGTCATGAACGCGATTAACACATGACTATTATTGCGTAACCTAGGCCAGGTGGCGCAATCGTTACGGTTACAGGTCTCGTTCAACGAATCAAATCCGCTGAGGTTTAAATATACTCACCGATATATTCGCCAAATCAGAAAATCCAATTTCTTGTTCGGCACGGCTTGTCACCAGCACGGACGCCAAACACATTCAATTATGTCATAGAAGACTGTAAATATTTTATCATATTTTTTCGGTCATATACTGGGGACGCGAACGGCTGCATCTTTTAAAGCAAGGGCTGGGGAAAGACGCGCTTTTGTTGGAGATAAGTGGATACCTATTTTAGCAGAGGAAACTTCTAGATTCACCCCGATCGGAGATAAGGCGTTGTTTCTGCAGGTATCTGTAACTTCTCCCCATGAATTTAGAGTGATATTCTTAGTTTTTGAGTGTGTATATATGTGTGAGATTTAATTTTCCCTTTCTTGTTCGATCGGTGATTCGCATATTTCGCTGGATCGCCTTCGAGCCGGGGGCCTTAAGGAATTTTGTTCTTGTTTCTTTGAGTCTGTCTTACGATTTTACCTTTAGGTATGCTGCAATGTCCATGGTTGTTGTAAAATCGTGCAGTATTTGGTTGAATTTGGAAGAATTTTGTGCAAAGCGTGTTTGCATTTTTTGAAATTCAGATTTTCTTTGGGCGTTTGTTGAAATTTTCCATGTGCTTGGCGAATTTTGAAGAAATTTTGTGAATTTTGTCCATCTGTGTCTTGTAGCTTTTGTAATTTACATGGATTTACAGCCTTGAGAATGTGAGTCTTCTTGGTCTTTTTAAAGGTTGTTGTATGAATGTCCGGTTAAGATCTTTGGGTGTCAGGTGAAGAATTGCTTCAAAGCTGATCCTTTTTCGGAAAACTTATGAATTTCGCTATAATATGTGCCTATGATAAGTTGAAAGTTAAACACGCGGCCTAAATATATTTTGAAGGCGTCAAATTTCTCTAAAATAAAGAGCTGTCATCCGTGGCAGCAAGAGAATCTTAATTCTCTGTTTTCTAATCTACCTGCTTTTCCTGATGTTGAAGAATTCTTGCACGGTTGTAAATTTCTCGGGCACCCTTGTGTGGTTGGTTTTGTTCTTTTATGTTGTGATGGAAGTGCTTTACAGGAAATATTTTGTGATTATAATCATACACGCTTGGATACTTTAATTTTAGGGCTTTTCGCAATGACGTTCTTTATTTTAATTTTTCCACATAGAATGTGGAATGCTGGCTTATTTTGGATTTAATAACAAGTGTTTACTCTAAAATCTTGTTTATTTTCATATCGCAGGCCGTTTGAGCAGAAAGTTTTTCATTTATAGAACACAGACTGTGCTGCGAAATATCTCCTAAGTTTTGGGGTTTGAAGGTTGTACCTTGAGAACTTTATCTGATCCATCAAGGCCATTGGCCGGTGTTTGCTAAAACAAAACTTATTTGTTACGGTTGGGCTCTTCTTTGTTACGACTGGGCTCGTGCACGCTAGAAGCGCCTCTTATATATAAAAATAAGAGCTGGTGCATTACCTGTATTTTCCGTGTGATGCCCGGTATATCAAAACTGGGGCCTGATGGACCTTGTATGTTGGAAGGCGGACGCGAGTCCTACATAAAGAGCAAAAGTAGCCTTACCGAAGCTTTGAAATGGTCAAGGGAGGCTGTCATTCATCCTGGCGGCCTCCAATCCCTACGGCGCCTTGCTGCAGATTATTCTCCGAGTTCTGGCGATAAGGGAAGCTATGAGAGCGAGCATGATTTAGCTGCTATGGTGCAAGATTTCATGGAGAATGGAAGCTCTGGGCAAGATGTCGGTTGTTACAGCAGCGACAGCGATTCCGGCACAACCAACATTTTAAAGCTTGTAGAAAGTATTAAGGTCAGTGTTTGTTAAGGCATCAAGTTGATTAGAAAAGGTTGTTGACTTATTTGCAACACGAATAATTTGCCCAAAGAATAAAATTCGATTTTTATATATTTTTGCAACCAGAGAAGTTAATTAATGTGCCTTCCGTGACATACTTATCCAATACAATTTGGAGAATGTTAGTTGATGTTGCAAGAACGTTATTCTCTTAAGAGATTTGCTTGGTTTGACGCCTCTTCGAACAAACCCTCTTTTTTCTTCAAGCAGAGGATATGGAGTTGTTAATAATACCTTAAGAGAATCGACTCAGATATGGGTTTTTCTCGATCTCTTTTTTCCTTTTTCCGCTTAATCTGCTTTTGAGAACCCTTTGCCTGCTCTTCCTTTCCTCCCCCCTCCCCTCCCTTTCTGGTTTTTGTAAATTGGCAATGTGTTTCCCAAACTGCTTAACTTAAATTGATGGGTTGAGTGAAAAAACGAAAGTCTCAAATAGACTGAATCGGTTTAATTACATGTTTGATATCGCAGAGTCGTTCCATTTATGTTACTTCTTAATGAGTTATCGATCCTGGATGTTCTTAGAAAAGAATTAAAAATTTACCTTCTCAACATTATGCTGTAGGGCCTGAAGACTTCGGTGATGCCATTCGAGAAGGATTTGCTCTCTCTGATACAAGCTCTCATTCTGTCCAATAACATCGATTTTCATTGCTCAAGGGAAGGGATTTGCAAGGCTAGTTGTATCAAGAAGTTGTTAGTGAAGCATTTGAGGTCTATTGGATACAACGCTGCAGTTTGCAAGTCAGAGTGGAAGGGAACTGATAAAGTTCCAGGGGGTAAGTTTTAGACCCATGGTTATTTTATGGCTTTCTAGATTCTCTTCCATCTGATTTAGTTCATAGATTAGCAGTCGGGGATTAAAATTTAGGCAGTTGTCATTATCTTGCAGGTGAATATGAGTACATAGATGTTATACTGGAAGGTGATGACAGGGCCACTGAACGCCTGATCATTGACATTGACTTTCAGAGTCATTTCGAAATTGCAAGACCCATTCTACCATATGTTAGATTACTAAGATATCTCCCTGTGGTTTATGTGGGTAACCTTGCCAAACTTGAACAAATATTAGAAATAATGGTAGATGCTGCAAAGCTTTCATTGAAGCAGAATTCAATGCCACTTCCACCATGGAGAACACTTGGATATTTGCGTGCCAAATGGTTTTCTCCCTATGAGAGAGAGCCTTTTGATTACCGAAGTAAACTTCGAAGGCAGAGTGTAAGTCCGGATTGGAGAAATGCAACTCCTCGCCCAAAGCAAAGACAATGCAGTGAGCTATGGAGAAGGTTGAAAGCCTCCCTCCTCACCGAAGTCGATGCTGGATCTGTAGTCAGGCCTATGTCAACGGAAAGAAATTGGAATGTTCTAAGCGAGAGGAGGGCAAATATTTTCAATGTTTAGTGCAGGTGATTTTGAATCATCTGCAACTGCGTGTGATGCATGAGAGTGTATTTTTTTTCCCTGCATAAGAGGCTTTGCATGTATATTTTCGGCTTCATTGTAATCGTGACGAGGTGCAGAGTTTCAGCAAGTTTCCGAGGTACTAATAATTCGTTATAATATTTTTGCCCCCTTGCCAAAAGTATGGTGAAGAGGTTCACGGCATTCACATCATAAAGTCCCCCATTGGGCCATTGAAAATTTTTAGTATCATATATTGTGCGTTTCTCTCCACAGCAGACTGGATGAGAATCATCCCTACTGGTTTGAGGGAACAATAAGGGTGAGCTTTACTGCTACACCATTTTTTTTTGCAGAAAATAATACCAGCGCTGAACATGGCAACATCTATATTATATGTAGAATGCCTTAAGCAAGCATTTCCAACAGGGCCCTCTAGCATTTTATTTTGTAGATGGCTCAACGAGTTATTTTTGACCACTATTCAAGTTATTTATGTAGCACTCTCAACTAGTCAAAAGCTGTGGGCAATTTTATTGCATTGAGAGCTTTGATTTTGGAGTACACATTTTCCTTACCTAATATTAAAATAAAGGTTTGACTATCTGACTTTTTCAGGGCACAGCAACTCTTTTCATTATTCCAAAAATTGAACAAGTATGTTTGACTATCTGACTTTTTCAGGGTACAGCAACTATTTTTCATTATTCCAAAAGTTGAACAAGTATGTTTGACTATCTGACTTTTTCAGGGTATAGCAACTCTTTTTGTTTAACATGAAACACGTACGCATTAGTGGAAAGGGGTATAATAATTAAGTGATGGAGAAACCAATTTTGGAAGGTTAAACACTTTCTTTGGCACAAGGGCTTTAAATTTGCTTTGCATTGAATTTATATCATTTGAATGATTATGTGCCCATTTAGTCATCAGCGATTTAAAAACCTTATTACTAAATTTTAATAATAATGATGCCATACAACAAGTGCACATATTCATATTCATTATATAACAAAGATGCCCAATTTTAACTACTTGTAGCAATTTTTGGGTGCATTGCCAAATTGATTTCCTCTATAACTTTTAACAATCCTGCTGTACGACGCATATCTCATGCATGCTACTATGTTCTGCATCATTGATAATATAAATATGTATGTATAACATACATAGAGCTATCTACAATTACAAAAACAAAGATATATATGAGCAAAGTTTCAAAATATTGTAGTTTCAGGAAGTTCTAGTTGTCCTGGAGTCTTCCAGGTATCTCTCTGGTTTCATATTCGACAATTCTAACCAAACCATTTGTACTTTTAATAGAAAGAAAGAAAGAAAGAAAGAATTTTTAATGTCCACGAGGCTAAAAATAGCCTATGGGACAGATTGCTTCTCTATCCGACTCTTGTATTCGGCCCTTTTCCTGTGAAGTTTTACAATGAGCACTCCCAGCTTATCGACAAACTCTTCGCTGAATAGATTATCCCAAGAATTAGCTGCCAGAATACCTGCATAGTTTTCTCTGGTGTCCTTGAAAGCCTCACATTCTAGAATGAAATGTTTTTCTGTTTCCACTTTTCCGGAGGAGCAAAAAATACATACTCTTTCTTCCCACATTTCTTTTGGCCTTTTCCAGCGCCCTGTTTCACAACGGAGTTGATGAGAATTAGTCCTTAATTGAGCAATAAGAATTTTAGATCTCCAAGAAATATCAGCCCCTATGTATGCCTTTTTGTTGATGGTTATGTGTGGGGTTAAACTCTTCTATGTAGTACTTCTTCTTTCTCTCTAGCTCTTTCTTCCAAGTATGTTTATGGAATTTATCCATAACAAAAGTTTTTATCTCTTTACTGTTGGTAGGACACATGCTCAAGCAAATACCCCATTTACTAAACCATTTGTTATTCTGCCGCATCCAAGTCTTCTGTCTTTTACACAATCTGTCACTAAACACCACCTTAGGCCATCTA
>CM076577.1:1127861441-1128053239 GCA_034641835.2 Pinus albicaulis | reverse complement strand
GAGAGTTTAAACACTTTGTCTTTTTTATTTTTTTTCAATAATAATTATTAAAATTATACTCTAATTATTATTTTAAAATATAATTTTTAAAATAATAAACACACCCCTCAAATCTAGAATTCCAATAATTCCTGAATAAAGAAAATTGATCTAGATATATGTCCAAAAATTAAAAATTATAGAAATATGCCCAAAAATAAAAAAATAAAAAAAATAAGAATTTTAAAATACGCTTCACGCCATCTCTGGAAACCCTCTGGTTCGTTCTTTTACATATCCGCACGCCAAATGGACAGGTTCCTAGGGCGATCGAAGTCTTCACGGCACTGGCGTCAACGATCGAACCCAGCGAATAGGAATTATATCTTTACATCTTATCCGTGAACGCGATTAACACGCGGCTATGTGCGCCTGAAGCAGTAGGCCAGGTGGCGCAATCGTTACGGTTACAGGTCTCGTTCAACGAATCAAATCCGCTGAGGTTTAAATATACTCACCGATATATTCGCCAAATCAGAAAATCCAATTTCTTGTTCGGCACGGCTTGTCACCAGCACGGACGCCAAACACATTCAATTATGTCATAGAAGACTGTAAATATTTTATCATATTTTTTCGGTCATATACTGGGGACGCGAACGGCTGCATCTTTTAAAGCAAGGGCTGGGGAAAGACGCGCTTTTGTTGGAGATAAGTGGATACCTATTTTAGCAGAGGAAACTTCTAGATTCACCCCGATCGGAGATAAGGCGTTGTTTCTGCAGGTATCTGTAACTTCTCCCCATGAATTTAGAGTGATATTCTTAGTTTTTGAGTGTGTATATATGTGTGAGATTTAATTTTCCCTTTCTTGTTCGATCGGTGATTCGCATATTTCGCTGGATCGCCTTCGAGCCGGGGGCCTTAAGGAATTTTGTTCTTGTTTCTTTGAGTCTGTCTTACGATTTTACCTTTAGGTATGCTGCAATGTCCATGGTTGTTGTAAAATCGTGCAGTATTTGGTTGAATTTGGAAGAATTTTGTGCAAAGCGTGTTTGCATTTTTTGAAATTCAGATTTTCTTTGGGCGTTTGTTGAAATTTTCCATGTGCTTGGCGAATTTTGAAGAAATTTTGTGAATTTTGTCCATCTGTGTCTTGTAGCTTTTGTAATTTACATGGATTTACAGCCTTGAGAATGTGAGTCTTCTTGGTCTTTTTAAAGGTTGTTGTATGAATGTCCGGTTAAGATCTTTGGGTGTCAGGTGAAGAATTGCTTCAAAGCTGATCCTTTTTCGGAAAACTTATGAATTTCGCTATAATATGTGCCTATGATAAGTTGAAAGTTAAACACGCGGCCTAAATATATTTTGAAGGCGTCAAATTTCTCTAAAATAAAGAGCTGTCATCCGTGGCAGCAAGAGAATCTTAATTCTCTGTTTTCTAATCTACCTGCTTTTCCTGATGTTGAAGAATTCTTGCACGGTTGTAAATTTCTCGGGCACCCTTGTGTGGTTGGTTTTGTTCTTTTATGTTGTGATGGAAGTGCTTTACAGGAAATATTTTGTGATTATAATCATACACGCTTGGATACTTTAATTTTAGGGCTTTTCGCAATGACGTTCTTTATTTTAATTTTTCCACATAGAATGTGGAATGCTGGCTTATTTTGGATTTAATAACAAGTGTTTACTCTAAAATCTTGTTTATTTTCATATCGCAGGCCGTTTGAGCAGAAAGTTTTTCATTTATAGAACACAGACTGTGCTGCGAAATATCTCCTAAGTTTTGGGGTTTGAAGGTTGTACCTTGAGAACTTTATCTGATCCATCAAGGCCATTGGCCGGTGTTTGCTAAAACAAAACTTATTTGTTACGGTTGGGCTCTTCTTTGTTACGACTGGGCTCGTGCACGCTAGAAGCGCCTCTTATATATAAAAATAAGAGCTGGTGCATTACCTGTATTTTCCGTGTGATGCCCGGTATATCAAAACTGGGGCCTGATGGACCTTGTATGTTGGAAGGCGGACGCGAGTCCTACATAAAGAGCAAAAGTAGCCTTACCGAAGCTTTGAAATGGTCAAGGGAGGCTGTCATTCATCCTGGCGGCCTCCAATCCCTACGGCGCCTTGCTGCAGATTATTCTCCGAGTTCTGGCGATAAGGGAAGCTATGAGAGCGAGCATGATTTAGCTGCTATGGTGCAAGATTTCATGGAGAATGGAAGCTCTGGGCAAGATGTCGGTTGTTACAGCAGCGACAGCGATTCCGGCACAACCAACATTTTAAAGCTTGTAGAAAGTATTAAGGTCAGTGTTTGTTAAGGCATCAAGTTGATTAGAAAAGGTTGTTGACTTATTTGCAACACGAATAATTTGCCCAAAGAATAAAATTCGATTTTTATATATTTTTGCAACCAGAGAAGTTAATTAATGTGCCTTCCGTGACATACTTATCCAATACAATTTGGAGAATGTTAGTTGATGTTGCAAGAACGTTATTCTCTTAAGAGATTTGCTTGGTTTGACGCCTCTTCGAACAAACCCTCTTTTTTCTTCAAGCAGAGGATATGGAGTTGTTAATAATACCTTAAGAGAATCGACTCAGATATGGGTTTTTCTCGATCTCTTTTTTCCTTTTTCCGCTTAATCTGCTTTTGAGAACCCTTTGCCTGCTCTTCCTTTCCTCCCCCCTCCCCTCCCTTTCTGGTTTTTGTAAATTGGCAATGTGTTTCCCAAACTGCTTAACTTAAATTGATGGGTTGAGTGAAAAAACGAAAGTCTCAAATAGACTGAATCGGTTTAATTACATGTTTGATATCGCAGAGTCGTTCCATTTATGTTACTTCTTAATGAGTTATCGATCCTGGATGTTCTTAGAAAAGAATTAAAAATTTACCTTCTCAACATTATGCTGTAGGGCCTGAAGACTTCGGTGATGCCATTCGAGAAGGATTTGCTCTCTCTGATACAAGCTCTCATTCTGTCCAATAACATCGATTTTCATTGCTCAAGGGAAGGGATTTGCAAGGCTAGTTGTATCAAGAAGTTGTTAGTGAAGCATTTGAGGTCTATTGGATACAACGCTGCAGTTTGCAAGTCAGAGTGGAAGGGAACTGATAAAGTTCCAGGGGGTAAGTTTTAGACCCATGGTTATTTTATGGCTTTCTAGATTCTCTTCCATCTGATTTAGTTCATAGATTAGCAGTCGGGGATTAAAATTTAGGCAGTTGTCATTATCTTGCAGGTGAATATGAGTACATAGATGTTATACTGGAAGGTGATGACAGGGCCACTGAACGCCTGATCATTGACATTGACTTTCAGAGTCATTTCGAAATTGCAAGACCCATTCTACCATATGTTAGATTACTAAGATATCTCCCTGTGGTTTATGTGGGTAACCTTGCCAAACTTGAACAAATATTAGAAATAATGGTAGATGCTGCAAAGCTTTCATTGAAGCAGAATTCAATGCCACTTCCACCATGGAGAACACTTGGATATTTGCGTGCCAAATGGTTTTCTCCCTATGAGAGAGAGCCTTTTGATTACCGAAGTAAACTTCGAAGGCAGAGTGTAAGTCCGGATTGGAGAAATGCAACTCCTCGCCCAAAGCAAAGACAATGCAGTGAGCTATGGAGAAGGTTGAAAGCCTCCCTCCTCACCGAAGTCGATGCTGGATCTGTAGTCAGGCCTATGTCAACGGAAAGAAATTGGAATGTTCTAAGCGAGAGGAGGGCAAATATTTTCAATGTTTAGTGCAGGTGATTTTGAATCATCTGCAACTGCGTGTGATGCATGAGAGTGTATTTTTTTTCCCTGCATAAGAGGCTTTGCATGTATATTTTCGGCTTCATTGTAATCGTGACGAGGTGCAGAGTTTCAGCAAGTTTCCGAGGTACTAATAATTCGTTATAATATTTTTGCCCCCTTGCCAAAAGTATGGTGAAGAGGTTCACGGCATTCACATCATAAAGTCCCCCATTGGGCCATTGAAAATTTTTAGTATCATATATTGTGCGTTTCTCTCCACAGCAGACTGGATGAGAATCATCCCTACTGGTTTGAGGGAACAATAAGGGTGAGCTTTACTGCTACACCATTTTTTTTTGCAGAAAATAATACCAGCGCTGAACATGGCAACATCTATATTATATGTAGAATGCCTTAAGCAAGCATTTCCAACAGGGCCCTCTAGCATTTTATTTTGTAGATGGCTCAACGAGTTATTTTTGACCACTATTCAAGTTATTTATGTAGCACTCTCAACTAGTCAAAAGCTGTGGGCAATTTTATTGCATTGAGAGCTTTGATTTTGGAGTACACATTTTCCTTACCTAATATTAAAATAAAGGTTTGACTATCTGACTTTTTCAGGGCACAGCAACTCTTTTCATTATTCCAAAAATTGAACAAGTATGTTTGACTATCTGACTTTTTCAGGGTACAGCAACTATTTTTCATTATTCCAAAAGTTGAACAAGTATGTTTGACTATCTGACTTTTTCAGGGTATAGCAACTCTTTTTGTTTAACATGAAACACGTACGCATTAGTGGAAAGGGGTATAATAATTAAGTGATGGAGAAACCAATTTTGGAAGGTTAAACACTTTCTTTGGCACAAGGGCTTTAAATTTGCTTTGCATTGAATTTATATCATTTGAATGATTATGTGCCCATTTAGTCATCAGCGATTTAAAAACCTTATTACTAAATTTTAATAATAATGATGCCATACAACAAGTGCACATATTCATATTCATTATATAACAAAGATGCCCAATTTTAACTACTTGTAGCAATTTTTGGGTGCATTGCCAAATTGATTTCCTCTATAACTTTTAACAATCCTGCTGTACGACGCATATCTCATGCATGCTACTATGTTCTGCATCATTGATAATATAAATATGTATGTATAACATACATAGAGCTATCTACAATTACAAAAACAAAGATATATAAAAACAAAGATAGAAAGAAAGAAAGAAAGAAAGAAAGAATTTTTAATGTCCACGAGGCTAAAAATAGCCTATGGGACAGATTGCTTCTCTATCTGACTCTTGTATTCGGCCCTTTTTCTGTGAAGTTTTACAATGAGCACTCCCAGCTTATCGACAAACTCTTCGCTGAATAGATTATCCCAAGAATTAGCTGCGAAAATGCCTGCATAGTTTTCTCTGGTGTCCTTGAAAGCCTCACATTCTAGAATGAAATGTTTTTCTGTTTCCACTTTTCCGGAGGAGCAAAAAATACATACTCTTTCTTCCCACATTTCTTTTGGCCTTTTCCAGCGCCCTGTTTCACAACGGAGTTGATGAGAATTAGTCCTTAATTGAGCAATAAAATTTTTAGATCTCCAAGAAATATCAGCCCCTATGTATGCCTTTTGTTGATGGTTATGTGTGGGGTTAAACTCTTCTATGTAGTACTTCTTCTTTCTCTCTAGCTCTTTCTTCCAAGTATGTTTATGGAATTTATCCATAGCAAAAGTTTTTATCTCTTTACTGTTTGTAGGACACATGCTCAAGCAAATACCCCATTTACTAAACCATTTGTTATTCTGCCGCATCCAAGTCTTCTGTCTTTTACACAATCTGTCACTAAACACCACCTTAGGCCATCTATCCTCTTCCATTTGCTCAATTTTTTTCAGATACCTTATGACTCGCACCATAGCAATTGCTTCAATAGGAGCAGCCCCTGTTTCACTTAACAGGATAGCATAAGGAACTGCACTTTTAATTTTAAATTTGTTTGTAATCAAACGTTTCTGAATTTTCTCAATTTGTTTCCACTGCATCTTGGTTGTGCTGCTGGCCCATAGTTCACAACCGTAAAGAATCACCGGAATCACTAGAAGCCCAAAAAGAGTTAGGGTGGTTTTCCAGTCCCACAGCTCTGCCTCTCTACACCTATTTTGAAGAGCATAAAATGCTTTCCAACCCCCTAAAGTTCTTTTCTTTCTACAACCATCCCAACTTAAATTTCTGTTGAAGTCAATTCCGAGGTATTTGTAATCTGCAACTTCTCCCAAAATGCTGCCTCCAAAATAGAACTTATGTTGGTTATGCTTTCTTTTGTTAGAGAAAACCACTACTTTCGTTTTGCTAATATTGACTTGCATCCCAACCTTTTTACAAAAATGCTCAAGGGAATGTAAATGCTCTTGCAAACCAAGAGCCGAATTAGCAATCAATATAAGGTCATCTGCGTACAAAAGAAGCCTGATAACGAACTTGCCCAAATGGATACCGTCACCCCCTTGCGAATTTAGCCACTCTTTAAGCTTGTCAATATATAACCCAAAAAGGGTAGGAGACAATGGGCAACCTTGCTTGACCCCGATATCGCTTCTAAAACTTTCAGAAATGCCAGCTGAAGTTCTGATTTTGACTTTCACCTGTTCGTACAACCTATGCACCGCTGCTCTCAAATGCTTGGGAACTCCGAGTTCCTCCATTCTGCCCCAAAGCTTATCCCTAGGAACCGTGTCAAAGGCTTTTCTGAAATCAACAAAGCAACAAAAAACTTCTTCCTTATTTTCCCAACCTTTTTCAATGATGTGCCGTAAAGTTATACAATGATCAACTGTGGAATGTTTAGGTCTAAAACCTGCTTGCCCTTTAGCACGTTTATTTCTTTCTTCTGCCCACTTGCTAATTTTCTTTTCCAACATGCTTCCAAATAACTTTGCAAACAAAGGGTTTATCATTATGGTTCTATAATTGGAAGGATTATTGACGTCACCACTCTTGAAAAGAGGTATTGCCATACTAGTTGTCCAATCTGTGGGGAACCCCTGCTGTAAGATGTTGTTGAAAATTTTTGTGATGTGAGGTGAAAGAAATTTTAAGCCCCACTTTAGATACTCTTCTTGGAGTTCATCTAAATCTTTTGCTTTTCCAGCGCCCAACTTCTTGATACCCATCTCTACCTCTTGCACCATGAAGAGTTTTGTGTCTGTGTTGACCAAGGGAGGAGGGTCAACCTTGGGATCCTGCTCATAAAGTTGTCTTGCATAGTCAAACCATTTAGAAGCTGTAATGTTGTTTTCAATTTGCACCTTTTTCGATTGGAGCTCCTTCCAAAATAATTTGGGGTTATTTTTCCCGAGGAAGATTAGTTCTTCTCTCCTTGAAACCATAAAATCGGCTTTTTTCTTTTTTACTAACTGCTTGTAAGCTTTGAGCTTTATGTTATCCGTGTCTGAATCCTTCCACCTTCTCCTTGCCTTTTTGCATTCCTCGTCAAACCAAGCATTAACCGGAAAGCAATTTTTTTCGGACTTCTTAATTTTTGCTCTTTTGCACTCAGCAAGTGCACTTTGAATTAAATGTGTTAACCTGTGACTATGAAGGCCCTGAGATGGGATTTCCTCCTTCTTGAAGAGCCTCTCTAGCATTATTTTGAAGGTATTACAATTCTCTGGATTCAAAAGAATTCTGCCCTTTGGGGGGTTTTGTTGAACACATTGATTTTTCGACCCCAATTGCTTTTTTCCGGTCCAAGAGAAACTTAAATAGACTGGCTTGTGATCTGATTTTAAGTCCCAAATTTGATCTCCAATCAACACTTCCTCCATTTTTTCACACAAACTATGCGAGCAAATTACATAATCAACTACACTTGCTCCATTGTAAGTATTGCAAGTGAAATTACCGGACTTTTCCCATTTAGTCAACCCATTACAAATGACTAAATCGAAAGCCCCACATAGCATAAGCAGTTGTTCTCCAAAGATATTGCAGCGTTTATCCTCTGAAATTCGTTTCCACTGATGATTACTCTCTTCTGTAAGCCAGATAGGGTCACTGTCTTCTTTACAACAAAGAATGCTAGCTTGTTCACTTGCAGTTCTAGCATTGAAATCCCCCACTATAAGGACTTCACCTAGCTGAGAGTATATTGCAATATCCGTTTTTAGGGCTGCAAAGGGATCTTTGTGGTCAAGCCCTCTACTTTTGTAGATTTTTGAAACTTGCGGTGCAAAATAGCATGCTGCAATTCTAATGAGATTCCCATTTTCTGATATTTTAAGCCAAACAAATTGTTTATTTGGGTCTTCTTTTTCTAGCTGAATGAAACGACCTTATTTTTCTCTTACTAATACCATGATACCCCCGTGCCCTTTGCCATTCCCTGTTGCCTTGTTCCACACTGCTATCTTCCAATACCCTTCAAACAAAGGTGTCTTACACCCTTCATGCTCATGTGTTTCTATGAGGCAAATTATGTCTCTACCTTCTGCAATAGGCCCTAACCCAGGTCCTCGTCTCCATGGGTAACCCCTGCAGTTCCAACAAACTAATCTTAAGGAAACCTGGGTAAGACTTGATTGCTATTTGTTTTGACATGCAAGACTCACAGTTGAGTCTTTGTCCCTGCTTGCCCATAATGAACTTTCTTCCTCATTTCTTGCTAAAGAGTTTGTTGCCTCTTCTTTGTTATCATTTTGTTGCATTGTTTTGGAAGGAGGTCCAAATTGCGCAATCACGGCTTTACCTTTATAGATCCATGCTCTTTTTCCCTCATCTCTTGCTGCCCTAACTTTTGTCATTTCATCCCTCCTTTCCTCTTGCTGTCTTACAGTTAAATCTTCTTCTATAAAAAACCCCTTAAGAGTTGCTTCTTTCTCAGAATGATATCTTTATCATGCAAGTTGGCCAAGATGACTTTTATGGGCCTGGCTCTCTCACCGTTGAGCTTACCTACTCTCCATGCTTGACATACTTGTCCTTGCCATTGGAGTTTGTCTTTCAAGAAGTCTCTTGCAAGGTCAAGAGTACATTCATTTTTACCATACTCTTTCACCCCTTTAATAATTATGTTTCTTGCTCTATCGTGTCTTTCCTTGCTTTCTCTATCTTGCATGTTGTTAACCTGGATGTTTGTTTCTCCTTCCCTCTTAGCAGAATTGCCAACAACTTGAGCCCAAGTTTTGGAAAGTTTTGTGTGATCTTCTTTCCTCCCTTCTCTTGATGTTTCTTCATTGTTGTCTATTTGAGCAACTGCTTTCCCCTTATCCTGGGGTGGCTTCGCATTCATCACCTCTGTGTTTTCCACTGCAAATTTCTTCATGTTTTGCACCTCCACTTTCATGCGTTGCCATTTTGTTTTCCCTATTCGGAGAGCTTCCTGCAGTAATGACACTTGTTCCTTCAGAACTTTGTTGCTTTCTGCTAAAGCCTGATTTTCAGCTGTTATTATATGGATTGTACAATCTCTTTCCAGCGCTTTAGCTTCTACTACTTCCAACCTTTATTTTACATTTAAGAGTTCTCTCACATAAAGGTCAGATGACCAAGTGAGAGGTGTGGATGTAGGACTATATAAAGCATACTCATCACTAACTTTTCCTTTTCCTTTGGACTTGCTGCCACATGCTTGCGAAGAAAACTTGTTTGAATGTTGTTTCTTGCAAACAATACTCTCCCTTTGGGACTTTTTCTTCTTTATCTGCTCCCATTTTAGACGAGCTATTCTCCTTTTTAGAATGCCCTGATATTGTTTGGCATTGACCCAAACCCACTTCCCAGTTTTCGTTGATGAGGCAATTTTCACTTGCCCTATATCATTTGTTTCTACGGGTTCTAAAGTTTCTTGTTCCATTCTCATGATGATATTAAGGAAAATCAAAATCTCTGCCCAAAACTGACGAAAACTTGCTGCTCTGTCCTTGCTGCTCTGCCCGCTATCCACTGAAAACTAGCTGCTCTGCCCTTGCTGCTCTGCCCACTGTCCCTGTCCTCTATGCTCTGCCCTTGCTGCTCTGTCCCTGTCCAATCTGCGCCATCATCACCAAACAAGCGGGAAGAAGAGAAAAAATGTGTACAAAGATACTCATCACGATAAATACCGTTGGAAGGAAATAGCCAGGGCATGGACCACTTCGAAAATGGATAGAGCGGGGCTAGAGCAGTGGGAACCAAGGGATGGTGGAGTCAGGAAGTTCTAGTTGTCACGAGTCTTCCAGGTATCTCTCTGGTTTCATATTCGACAATTCTAACCAAACCATTTGTACTTTTAAGTTTCATCCTTACCCAAGGTGAGTAAGGAAAATTGGCTATTAGCCCTTGGTCATATGAACCAATGGACATAAAATTCTAGTGTTGAGATTGGTTGTGGCAAATTCAAGTGCCAAAATTTAGTTAAAGGGTGAAATGATTAAAGTCCTAATTGGACAAGTCAGAGAGTTCTATGTTTATAAATAGAAATAGAACAGCGTTAAAAGTAGCGATTTTGATTCAGATCAACGAGAAAAACTGTTGTGGCAGTGTAGAACAATGAAGTGAGGAATGACGAGAGGAAGTTGTTCTGTTGCATAATAAATGGAAACTGAATGCTAAGTTAAAGAAATCTGAGTGAGCATAGGCAGAGGTGTGTTGTGCAGAGTGTGTAAGTGCAATTATGATGAGATCTAGAGATGTGTTGCTTAAAGGAGGGAATATAGATTTAAAGAGGTGATGAGCCAATTGTTACAGATCTGAAACAAAGTATGTAGAGGGATGTTGGAGTGCAAATATGTTGAGATCTAGAGATGTTGCATAAAAGAGGGAACATAAATAACAAAGTATGTAGAGGGATGTTGGAGTGCAAATATGATGAGATCTAGAGATTTTACATAAAAGAGGGAACATAGATTTGAAGCCTAGATAACAAAGTATGTAGAGGGATGTTGGAGTGCAAATATGATGAGATCTAGAGATTTTACATAAAAGAGGGAACATAGATTTGAAGAGGTGATGAGCCAAGAGTATGCAGAGGGAAGTTGTGCAGAGGCTGAGAAGGCAAATTGGCCAAGATTTGAGTGCTATGTCAAAGAAATATTGCAGGTATGAATTGCTGAGAAAGTTGAGAAAGTAGATATGGGAATGAAGCTTGTTGTAAGGGTGATTTTTTAATTAAAGTGCCATAGATCTAGCTTTGAAAATGTATGAAAGAGGGATTTGAGTGGTCTAGAGATTTTACATAAAAGAGGGAACATAGATTTGAAGAGGTGATGAGCCAAGAGTATGCATAGGGAAGTTGTGCAGAGGCTGAGAAGGCAAATTGGCCAAGATTTGAGTGCTATGTCAAAGAAATATTGCAGGTATGAATTGCTGAGAAAGTTGAGAAAGTAGATATGGGAATGAAGCTTGTTGTAAGGGTGATTTTTTAATTAAGGTGCCATAGATCTAGCTTTGAAAATGTATGAAAGAGGGATTTGAGTGGTGGGTGCAAGTTGCTGCTTGCAGATCAGGGGTTGGACTCTCTTTCAGGTTGTGCATAGTCTCTTTCAGGTTGGTGCATATAAAGATCAGGTGTTGGTATCTGGAAACAAGTTGGTGTTAGTGCTTTTAGCAAGTGGTTGCTTGCTTGCAAAGAAAAAATAGGTTGGTTTCTACAAATTTTAAAGTAAATTGAAGTTGGTGCTTGCATTTACATTAAAATTAAAATTTTGTGATTTTCTCCGGTATAAGTTGGTATGATCAAGATTTATGTGGTTGGTGCACTATTGTATTTGTATTGTTAAATGTGTTTTATTGTATTTGTATTGTTAAATGTGTTTGATTGATTAAATAATTGTTAAGATTTATGAAACACTGGTTCACCTCCTTTCAATGTTTTTTTGATTTCCAACCTTCGGATATCAAGCATCAAGAGACCAAGAGATTGGGATAACCTTATAATACCAACAGAACTCGATGATGTCAATTTATTGCTAAAGAATTTTCCATCGTGTGTCGTAAAAATATACAATATAGTGTTATCGAGATTTTGGGATGGAGTCTCAATTGTTTCATCAGAAAATAATATTATGAAATCCTTGATACTAAGAGACCCCGATATGGTTCTCGTAATTGAGGGACTCATTCTTGTTATTTAACTGAAAGCATTGAAGAGAGTTAGTATTTTATGGAAGTCAAACACTTGAGTTTTATCATTACTATGAGGTTAAGTCTTAATGTTCCTTAGCAATATTAGCATTAATATATATATATAATCAAATTAGATTTAAACAATAAAAAAATCTAAAAACACAAATATTTATCAATAAATTTATATTGGAAAATTCATAAAAAAATAAGAAGTTTAAAAGAAAAATTCTATAGGGTTCTTGTTATTTTATTAAGTATATACAATAATGTGTGTCATTGTATAGACCACAACACAACATCGACCACTTAGGAGTTACATCTACTCTTCCCTAAGATGAATAAGAATATTTGGCCATAGAATTCCTCAAAGGATTTTAACATAGGTTTACCAATTTATAAGCTTAGTGGTTATTCAAGCTCAGTTACCCTCACATACATAGCATGAACCAATAATGAACCAACAATGAATCAATAATATATTGGTTAGGTACGAGGGAGTGATGATGGTCCAATGATAATGGAGATGCACTGGTTAGGTACTAGGGAGTAATGATGGTCTAATGATCATGGAGTGAATGAAAGAATTATGGGAACATGATTTTTTTTATGCATGTGGTATTTCCACCAAGTGTTGAATAAGGAAATCACCCCCACCTACCTGGGAACTCATGTAGAAGGGATGGATGAAAGAATTATGGGAACATGGATTTTTTTTATGCATGTGATATTTCCACCGTGTTGAATAAAGAACTAACCCCCACCCACTTGGGAACTCATGTAGATCCCTTCTGCTCACTTTTTGGACTTAGGGTTTTACCATGTCATCATAAATTTGTGTTATAGGCTTATACCATGTCATCATAATTTTGTGTTATATTCATAAAGTGAATTTATGAATATTATATTATTTTCATGGCTTAGAAATCATGTCACGGTTCCATCCCTCACTTTTCCCTCTTATGAGTCCTATCTCCCCATAACCTTTTTATTTGGTGGTCTGCAGCCATGGTGCATTTTATTAACATGGGTGTGATTACATATAACAACATTAGACTTGTTGGCTTTTTAGAACATAGGCTTTTTGGTCTTAATCAAAGGCACTATGGCACCTTTTAGAAAATAGGCTCTTTGGTCTTAATCACAAAGGCACTATGGCCTCAAAACATTAGATATAGGCATGGAGTGCTAACACTATCTCACTCACCACGCCAATAGAAATATCACCAACCTAATAAAAATATGTACAAATACAACACATGGGTCATTCTAGGAGTGTTACACAATGTGTATAGTGTGATCATGGGTGGTATTTTGTTAATTTTGGATAACCAGGTTCAAACTCCATGTTGTGATGCTCAGATGAAGACGCCAATATTTTTATTGGATTCCTCTTTTGGAGAGGTGCAAGATCGATCTAAAGATCATCCTGATCCGATGAGCATAACATTTATTTTGAATTAATTCCACTTATGTGCAAGGTCGGCGAAAATTGTAATGTAGGCTTGAAGCCCTAACAAATGTGTCACACACTCTCACTGATGGATATATATAGGTCAACATTGGAGGTCATTTTCATCATCACTCATCACACATTCGCTCTCATTATCTGATTGGTTCGATCATCATCTTGGAGGCTCTTCTTCTCTCACATGTGGGAAATTGCAACAAAGGGTTTTCTGGTTTTTACCTAGGGTTTTCAGCGTAGATTTGACCAGCGTTGACTTTGGTCAATGCATGGTCAAACTGACCCCAAACTTTCCCAAAATTTCGATTTATGCAATCTACATTTTTTGGCACAGAAATCAAGGCTGGACGTTGACTTTGATCGGACTGCGTTGATTGGACATCGTTGACTTTTGTTGACTTTGGGTTGACCGTTGTAGAGTTGTTCGAGAGGGTTGTGTGACAAATTTTGGTTGGCTGACTGTGTAGAGACTTTGCTGGTTGAAGCATCCTGTTGACCGCCGTAACGCACCACAAATATATTTTGTTGATCAAGTTAAGTGCATTTTTGGCTTGTCTTTTGTCGATCTATTGGTATCTTCTATCAACATTTTACTTTCTTGTTTATGTAATTGCTGTTTGATATTGGGTATAAAAGTAAAGTTGCATCAAGCATAGAACATCTACAAAAATTTACATATTTTCTATGTGGACCACCTTCCTTTTGTTTATATGCAGAGCAAACTCATTTAGTGTTGCCCCTTCATTTGCATTTATATACACTAATATGTTATTGCGGTAGAGAACATGAATTATGACAATTTTTTGAAACTTTGGACAAAAGTATTGGTTCAATAAATGTTTCTTGTGATTTGAGATGCCGAGATGCCTCCTTTGGATCGAAGAGTTTTTATGATAAAAGATGAATCCCAATCACCACGATCGTGCTTGATGTGATTTTGAAGAGAAAATTAAGTGCTTGGAACATTGCTAGGATTTTGGCCTCATTATTAATTGTGATGCCAAGTTTCCCCATGCAAATTTTATTGTTTGATGTTCTTAAAAGTCATAATAAACCTCTAATATTATGATTCTTTATTAATAATTTAATAACTAACTCATGATGAGAGGATATCATGTGATCCATTCAACTAAAGCAACAATGTTTGCATGAAATAAGCATGGGAGTACAATGTTATGAGACCTTAAATGGAGACCAATATGGTTAAATCAAGCTTCACATAATGAAATACCGGGAATTAGGTCTTGATAGTCTACTTAATTTGATTACACACTCAAAATGAAGTTCCACCTTAAAGCTCAGTGAGGTGGAGGGAATACCCTACAAACCTTTTTCAAGAGATCTTGGGAGGATACTAAGATTTATAATTGTAAATGATGAAAGTTAAACAGATGAAAACTCACAAGAGAATTTCAACGAGACATTAACCAAAAGTCTTAACCTAAAAGCTTTACCATGACCACACAAGGATGAAACTAAATTGGATTACTCAAGCCATGGTGAGTAACCAAATAATTTTAAGTAAAATTATTCATCATTAGGGACACTAGTTACCTCCTTGATTACGTTGATGCCAAACTTGAGATGCATCGATGGAGTTGACTACTCTTAGATACACTCTCAATAGTTAGCTCCTCTCTCAATGAGAGTTAAATTACCCTATCTTAGGGCCAAGGGAAGAGTGGATGATACTAACCACATCCCTAATAGATTGATGGCATTGTGCAGATTTTACTTAGAAGAAATAAATTACCCATAACTTTTTACAATAAAGTAGGTTGCCAAATATGGGATCAATGTTTACACATTTGAGGTCAATCCATTTATTACTACCTTGGAGATCTATGAGATTGTTACTTGGTCAAAACCTTAGATGGTAAAGGCTTCTTCTTTGGAGGAGTTATTTCATGCACATTTATTGCATATTTTTCTATGCTATTGATGGATGTCTCAACCTTTGAGGCCTCATGCTATTTTAGGAGGTTGTGTGCACATTTATTGAGGATTTTGTTAGTAAGGTGAATCTCTTGGAGAAGTTTGAGGACACTAAAGCTTGTTGACATGGTCAACATTTATGGAGGAGCCACATGGAATGTAATTATGAGTTTTAAACTTTTACAATAAGTAATGCACACATAGATTATTTATATATAAAAAACAATAAACAACATAATTCACAAATAACACTGAGGGATTTGACTTGTAAACCCTTAACTAAGAAAAATATAATTTTTTTTAGAGCCACACCTATAATTCTCATTACATTATCTTCACTATTTACATTACAATATAAGGATCCCATGGAATTCGAAATCAATACATTGGATTGAATTACATTATTGTGACAACCCTGTAGCGAACCCCTCTTGTAAATATTATTATGATTTATAATTAATGTAAATAATGTGGAAATGTAAACACATTGACTAGCTAAGAAAGTGGGCATAACTTTAGAGGATTGAGGTGGAGGAGTTTCTTGTAAACCCCAAGCCTTGCATCTATTTTATCACCTAAATCCTTGTTGGTTTGATGGTCTTGTTGTGCATACATCTAATGGAGGAAATATGCCTTCTGAGGAGAGGATGATTTTGCAAGCTTGCCCTTGTATATTGTGTTGAAAGGGTCAACACAAGAGTAATTTGGGGAAGAAAAGTCCTAACAAAGAGACTTGGGAAAGGAGAGTCTGGATTGATTCACATCTCGGGACAAAGTGGGAGGAGAAGAGGGAAGCAACAAAGTTTGGCAGTGGTTGTGGTCTACTTGGAATGATTGACTTCTCTGCGAATCTATGTTCTACACTCGTGGGATAGATTCCTTGAGCTTCTATTGAGGACGAGGTTGTGTTTGTGTATTGATTACGGAGCCTGATTGGTACCTGTTCATTGTTTTACCGACGCTTGAATTGTTTCTGTGTATATATTTATTGAGGCCTGTGTGTTATTATGTGTTGTGTCCCATAGAGATTTCAGTGTAATGGTGATACTTTAGTGCTAGTTGAGTTGATAACTTGCTTGGGATTACTTATCGATAAACACCTCAGTAGTTGATTTTATTAGGGTTGATAAACCACTTGGAATTTTTTGGGTTGAGAAACTATTGGTTAGGCTAAGACACTCAAGTATTCGCTGGGACTAGATGATATCATTGGTGCTAACAACCATTGATAAACTACCTAGATGAGTGGGCTCTCTTACCCACCAAAAGTGGGTGACCCCCATAGGAGACATTTTCTCCTATCATCTTCTCCAACCAATTAGCCAACAACCCCTAAAAACCACTAGTAGTTGATGATGACATGCCATTCATATCTCTGCCACCTTTACTAGTCATATGTTTGTGAAAATTTACAAACAATTGCAGTGGTAGATTTATTCCTCCTACTTATTATTTCAATAAGTTATTATTCAAAAATCTTCCAGCAAATATCGAAATAAATACTACTACAACATTCACAATTATATATGCAGAGAAATAAACAGTAGGGAACATAAGCACAAGAATCAATCACATGTACACAGTTATTTTTGGACAATTGTCCCCGGAAAAACCCAGTGTGGGAAAACCAGTGTCGTAGATGTGGGTTTTATTAATTCTTTAACAAATGATATCTTTACAAGGAAAATATTCTGCAGATAAATTCTGAACCACCTGAGATTGAATATCCAACTTACTCAGACAATTTTCTGACACCCATAACAACCCCTGCAAGCCCCTGCATTAGTCTGCGTGATTCTCTGAGCAGTCCCAACGCTGGATTGTGTGAATATGCGTGGAGACTACGTGGGGTCTCTGCGCTGTAGCCTCAAGCTGCCTCCAGTGACCCACTGCTGCTCTCCGACCTTGATCTCGATCACCCCTGACCTCCTTCTGCTCCTGCAATTTCTCGCCTTGCAACTCTCCCACTGCGATCGAATTCTACATCATAATGGATCTCCTTCGGGTACTGAGTGTGTGCCCGACTTATCTTCCAAATGACCCTCAAGCCTTCTTTTATAATCTTCCTGTTGGAGAACCAATGGCCCAGATTAAAATATTAATCAATGGCTAAGATTAAATCTTGACTTGATCCATGTTTTCTAGAAGATTCACACTCTGACTTATTAATACCTTTTAATTATTTCATTTTCCTAAGTTTGGACTTAGGGTCTCCATTAAAATAATTATGAATTTTAATAAGTCTTGAACCGAGTGGAATTTCCACAAACTGTTTCTAGGTTCTTTGGAATGCTGTTGTCCAAGCCTCTCTGCAAAGTTTGAGACTTGGAACACTTTTGGATGCTACAAAAATCAACACTCCCTCTTAGCGAGGAAAGTGTTCCAACAATATGCCTCATGCATGCTGCTATGATTCTGAAGCACCCTCTGCGCTGTTGATCTCAGGATTCTGCTCCCCCATCTGCTGCGCAATTTCCCCCTGTATTGCTACCTTTGACACTGCCACTGTCACTTGTTGCATCTGTACCACAACTCCCTCTGAATGCTGAATCCTCCATTCCTGCTACTGGAAGGGATTTTTCATCATCCCCATCTTCTCTCTGTAGTAGACAAACTTTGTCTTTCCTAGAGCGTTAGTGAGGATGTATGCCACCTGTTCTCCTGTTGGAGTGTACTACAACTGAACAACTCCACGTTGTACACAGTCCCTGATGAAGTGACACCGGATGTCAATATGTTTCGACCTATCATGAAACACATGATTATCAGAAAGCTTTATACAACTCTGATTATCACATAAGATGTTGGTCGCTTCCATTTTCTCCTTGAGTAGATTTACTAATAGTTTCCTAAGCCATATGGCTTCGCACGAAACTGTGCTAGCTACCATATACTCTGCCTCCGTTGAACTCAGTGCCATGGACTTCTGTTTCCTACTGCAACAGGGAGTCATTTTTGATCCCAGATTGAAACAGTACCCACTGGTACTCTTTTGATCAACTTAACTTCCAACCCAATCTGCATTAGTAAGGCCACTCAACTTGACATCATTTTCACGTGTGTACTTCAATCCAAGCTCGACTATTCCTTGAAGGTACTTGAGAACATTGTTGGCTGCTGCCCAATGTGCCCTCTTTGGTTCCACCATGAACTGACTTAGGGTATTAACAACATAATAGATGTTTGACATTGTATTTACCAGATACATTAATGACCCTATGAGCTGTCTGTACAACATAGGATCAACTTCATCATCTTCAGACGTGTCGATTTTACTCCAGTTGGTAATCATTGGAGTGGTCATGGGCCTACAATCCTCCATATTAAATCTCTTCAGAATCTCTGTAGCGTATCTTCCTTAACCAAGGAAAAGATCCCCATTCTGCTGCCAAAATTTCGACCCCAGAAAATAGTGCATCCGTCCCAGATTCATGTCAAATTCTTCAGCGAAATTATTCTTGCAATCAGTGATGAGCCTTGATGATCCTGTCAAGAACAGATCATCCACATACAATACCAGTATCAATGGCTCACTCCCTACTCTTAGATAGTAGAGATTGGGATCTTCATCACTCTTGACGAATCCCATCTTCTGCAGATTGCTGTCAATCCGACCATACTAGGCTCTCGGAGCTTGCTTTAGTCCATATAATGCTTTCTTCAATCTACACACGTGAGTTTTCTGATCACGTGTCTCAAAGCCCTCTGTTTTTTCTATATACACTTCTTCTTCTATCACACCATTCAAGAATGTCGTCTTGATGTCCATCTGGTGAATTTCCCATCCCATCTGCGCAACAAGGGATATCACGAACCTGATAGATGTGTATCTGGTTTCTGGGGCGAAGTTTTCTTCATAGTCTATTCCTTCCTTATGAGCATACCCCTTAGCCACAAACCTGGCTTTAAATTTCTCGATGCTGCTATTTGCAGCATACTTGATCTTGTAGATCTACCTGGATCCTACAACAGATTTCTCCTGTGGTCTGGGTGCCACTTCCTAGACATCATTTGTCATGATGGAACTGTACTCTTTCACCATTGCATCAAATCACACCTGATGTTGATCTTCTTCTCGAAAACTGGAAGGTTCTTCGACTTGAGAAACTAAGGCTTGATACCTCTCAGGCTGCTTACGTCGTCTCTTCTCATTCTGGGGATTTCGAAAAAATCCTCTGCATCCTTCAGAATCTGTCGAAGTTCCCTGCTCGTTCTTCCATTGGTGGTGCATGGATTTACTGAATCTCCTCCTTGCAAATCCTCAAGAGACCCATTCTTTGGATCACTATGCCTTGGAGAAGCAACTGAATTTTATGCTGCTGGTTGTTGGGGCTAGACCAGAGGCTTTTCCTCTGACTGCGTAGCAGAAGGCAGTTCTCGTGATCTTCTGAAGGCTTTCTCCTCCATGAATTTCACATCTCTTCGCACCACTACCTTCTTGGTCTCAGGAATGTAGATGCGATAAGCCTTTTCATTCTCGCAGTATCCTACTAAATACCCCTTTTCAACAGTCATCTCTAACTTCTTCCTATTTTCACTAGGTATATGACAATAAGTTGTACTGTCGAAGATCCTAAAGTGACTCACTTCAGGATTGCTGCTAGTGAAGACACTTTCTGGCGTGATCTTTCCCAGTGCAGTGTGAGGAGTTCTGTTCTGAATGTAGACAACTGTATTACACACTTCAACCCATAAAAAATTGGGCATGTCTTGGTCATACAACATAGCTTTGGTTGCTTCAACAATAGTTTGGTTCTTCCTTTTCGCCACTCCATTCTATTCCGTATTGTATGGAGCTGTCCATTCTCTTTTGATGCATTCCCTTGCGCAGAATCCAGTGAATTATTTATCTATATATTCATCTCCATTATCTGATCGCATTACCTTGATCTGCTTCCTTGTTAGATTTTCTACCATAGCCTTAAACTCTTTAAATCGACTGAAGACTTCATCCTTGGTTTTCAAGAAGTAGATCTAGGTTTTCCTGGAATTGTCATCAATGAAGGTGATGAAATATTCGACACCACTTACAGCTCTAGTGGAAATTGGCCCGCAGATATCTGAGTATATTAGATCCAACACACCCTTGGCCCTATTGTTGCTTCTCTGATACGCTGCCTTGGCATATTTCCCCAATACGCATCCCTTGAAGACATCATCCCGTTTAGTGCTCAGTTTTGGAACACCTATGACAGTGTTCTGGAGAGTTCTTAACGCTCCATGATGCAAGTGCCCCATTCTCCTGTGCCATAGCTCATTTAGATCCGTTTCATCTGCGTTGCCAACTAGTGCCATTGGAGAATCAAGCTCCAGCTTGTACAACTTGTTGCTTCTCACCCTGATTTGTGCCTTCTTATTCTAACTGGGGTGCTTGACGTAGACTCTATTTCCAATAAAATAGACGTTATATCCTTGGTTTTGACGCTGTGACATTGAGAGTAGATTCATCCACAAACCCAACACATGTAGTACATTAGTGGCCCAGATTCTGTTCCTGCCTCGGTCTGAAAAACTATGGTACCTCTTCCAGTGGGAGTGCACTTTGCTTTATTACCCATGGTTATTTTGAAATTCATCTGCGCTTCTTGGTAGTTGGAAAAACAATCCCTTACTCCCATCATATGAGCAGAGGCTCTGCTGTCAATATACCAGACATCTGAGGACGTAGTGCTTGATACACAAGCAAAGTCTTCCTCTAGTCTAGATGCCAATACAGATACATCGTGATCCATCTGTTCTATCGTGCTTCTTCCCTCTCCTGGAGAACTGCGTGAACCCTTCTGCGTTGTTGCTGCAACAGTAGATCTTCGTTCACTGATAGATGCCCTCTCTTTGTTATTCATCTTTGGCTTTGATACCATGTGAAAATTTACAAAAAATTGTAGTGATAGATTTATTCCTCCTACTTATTATTTCAATAAGTTATTATTCAGAAATCTTCCGGCAAATATCGAAATAAATTCTGTTGCAACATTCACAATTATATATGCAGAGAAATAAATAGTAGAGAACATAAGCACAATAATCAATCACACGTACACAATTATTTTTGGATAATTGTCCCCGGAAAAACCTAATGTGGGAAAACCGGTGCAGCAGATGAGGGTTTTATTATTTCTTTAGAAAATGATATCTTTACAGGGAAAACATTCTGCAGATAAATTCTGAACCATCTGAGACTGAATATACATCTTACTCGGACAATTTTCTGACACCCAGAACAGCGCCTACAAGCCCCTGCATCAGTCTACGTGATTCTCTACGCAGTCCCAACGCTTGACTGCGAGAATCTGCGTGGGGTCTCTGCGCTGCAGCCTCGAGCTGCCTCCAGTGACCCACTACTGCTCTCCAACCTTGATCTCGATCACCCCTGACCTCCTCCTGCTCCTACAATTTCTTGCCTTGCAACTCTCCCACTGAGATCAAATTCTACATCAGAATGGATCTCCTTCGGGTACTGAGTGTGTGCTCGACTTATCTTCCAAGTGACCCTCAAGCCTTATTTTATAATATCCTTGTTGGAGAACCAACGACCCATATTAAAAGATTAATCAATGGCTAAGATTAAATATTGACTTGATCCATGTTTTCTAGAAGATTCACACTCTGATTTATTAATTCTCTTTAATTATTTAATTTTCCTAAGTTTGGACTTAGGGTCTCCATTAAAATAATTAATTATTTTAATAAGTCTTGAACCGAGTGGAATTTCCACAAACTTTTTCTGGAATGCTACTGTCCAAGCCTCTCTGCAAAGTTTGAGACTTGAAACACTTTCAGATGCTACAAAAATCAACAATGTTTACTCACCCATATAGAAAAAGCACATGTTGGAAGGTGGGATTCTGATCAAAAGTTATTTTATTCATTTTTCAATTTTGTGCTTATGCTTGTTTGCATTTGGGAATTTGACATGGATTATGGGGTGACTTAGAAGAAAGAAGGGTCTTGACCATGATCTTGTTCCCTCACCTTAATTAGGGGATTAATTTTCAATTCTAGTCTAGTGGGACCGCCACTAATATCCCAATGGGTATAAGGGCACTACTTGGGAAGCCATTATTGAAATAACATAGCCCCATCTCTCCTTGTTCCATACATACTACTTTCCATCTTACATTACAATCCCATATTCCACCTCCATTCTTCAAGTTCAACTGATCACTGGTTCATTGGGATTTGACACCCACACATCCTCATACCTGCGTAGGGCCTGAAAATTTCCCTTGGGAGGTTGATGTAGATAAAATAAACATAAATAACTTATGATGGTCATAAGAAAAAAATAAGAAAAATTAAAATGCAAAAGATGGCCAAGACATTGAATTAGCACAAGGGAAAAAACCAAGCATGAGCTTTACCTCAATCAATATGGCCATGTTGCCATATCATCATGTGAAAGGGAACCCTTGCATGTACCAACCACTACTGAGCTATGCACATCCACATCATCAAGCAAGTAAATAATTTCTATAAATCATATAAAGAAAGCTCTCATTCCTTGGGTTTTGAGCAGTAATACAAAGAACAATCAAGAAAAAGTAAAAGGCATAAGAGGCGTGGAAAAACAAAGCTCGACTTGTAATTCATGCATCCATGATTTCCCCCTCCTATCATCCATACACCTAAGATGAAGATCCCCATCAGGATGGTTCCTTTTACCATGGCACTTGGCCATGAATTCCTTTCCCCTTTGTTCCATCATTATTCACATGGGACCTATTTATTGAAGGGTGGAACAAGGACATGTCACTTCCCCTTGGGGGTTGAGAACACCTAATAGGTTTGTCTATTAACCACTCCTACCTAGGGAGGTAACATCATTACATGAACAAAGATAATTTTGGAAGGGACGCCTTGTATGAAGTGTTAAATTTCCCATTAATTTCAAGGCTTGGTTCCCTTAAATGCAATAATGTTCAAATGTACCTAATGGTGAAAGTTGCAACACTAGATATTGTGTGTAATTGGAAGGTGGTTCCATATATAGGTCTAGGCAACTTAACTGGGGTCCATGTCCTCTAGAGGGACAAATTGACACCCACAAGTAAGGCATTGAGAGCCATGGGACTCCAAACAATTGTAGAGCATCACTTGCATCCTGGGGCACCTCTAGCACCCACAACATTCCAACACTTTTACCCACATTTTTGAGTTTTATGGGATGATGCATATGGACCAGTATGCCCTCAACCAACTTAGCATTGATCATATGGGATGACAACGAATCTAGGTTCCATATGAGGATGGTATCACACATTGAGGCATGGAAGGGATAGTAGCACCTTGAGAGCCCTCAACTTGGAGCAGAGATAGGCATTTTTTCCACTTGGAGACCCATGAGACCACTTTTGTGTCCCAAAGAAAAAATTGGGGTCCACAGAGGGAGATTGAGAGAGATCTAAGGTCCAACCACTAGAGCATGATTTTAGAGGGCTTCTACACACTTCATGACACCCTTGACCTTCAACACTTACCTAGAAGAGGGTTATGCTAGCATGGCATCAACATTATCACTATTTTGGCTCACATGTGTGGGTTGTTTGAGTTTATTTTCATGAGTCGATACTAGGTCAGCTTGTGACCTAGCATGTATTAACACATTATTTTATGATTTTTAGGGAGCTAGTAGGCTAAATTAGAGTTCAAACTCATATAAATAGATGAGGGATACTTCTTGTCATTCATCATCACACCACTTGGATTTGAACCTTCTTTTCTCGGGACAAATTTAGATCTATTGATGCACTTTGACATTTGGAGCTAAAAAATCTTGCTTTGGAACCATTATTTGTATTTTTTTTGCATGTTATCTTGTACGTGCTATTATTGTTTAAGATATATTTTTATATGTCTAATGTATCAAATATTGTTGATTCTAGTTTATGGTATAGTGCCCTAATTATTAAAAATAAATTTAATGCTATCGAGATGAACTATTGCATGCATTAGTCATACATAACAGGTGAATTGAATGTCCTAGTGCTAATATTTCATTAGCTCTCCCATGAAAAATTGGTTTCCATTACATAGGTAAACGTTCAAGGTTTTGGTTCCAGGTCATCAAGATTTTGGCCTCCTTAGTAAAATTTTGGAAAATCTATCACATCATAGACTCCACTTACCTAAGGAAGAAGGGATTGGTCCATATAGTTGGTGATCATACTTCATTCCTATCCATAAAATCGCTCTCTATAATTTCTCCCCCCTTTAATGAAAATATTTCTACTAGGGTTTGGTGTGAATCCTTAGAAAAGGAAAATTTTTGGGATTAGAGAGCCTAAACATCAAAATGATTGTATTTTACACAAAATATATCCTTTTGGTGGGCATCCACTTCAATCTTGTCCATAAATTTCTTTTCCCTAGTTGTTTTTCCTAGGAGGGAACCCTAGGTTAGTCTTGCTTCAACTTGGGGGCTTGTTGAGGGTTTCGTGAGCCTTGGTATTTCCTATACACATTGTAAGAAACCCTTTCCCATAGCCTTGATCTCAGGTTATTCCAACACTCATCAAATCTATCAAATCATAGCTCTTATGCTTGTATTATAGGTCTCTCTATAGAAAGAGAATTGCTTCCTAGGGGAGCCTCGAACCCACATAGTGCCTTTCTTTTAATATCCTATTTAGGTCACCTTACTCATCAACATTAGAATACCTATTTTAAGTGATCTCTCTCATACTGAGAATCTTCCCATTGATGAACCTCAATAAAGATCAGGGGGCTTTGGTTTTGGTGATAGTGGGACAATACCCCATTATTGTCTCTTTGTCTAGTGTTAGCCTAATAAAGCGTCCCCTTGTTAGGCCTACTAGATTTTGCAGCAAAATTATTGGCACCGTTTATGGGGAGGAAGCGAGTCCACCTTTCCACAAATTGAAGCATTTAAATTTATCCCCGTTTGAAGAGGTGTTTTCTCTAATGACAAGATAAATCCTCTTTCGAAAACTCCTAAATCAATTCATACTGGATATCATAATTCCTCATTCAGAGGAATCCCCCTCTATACAACCATAGCTCCTAGAACTTGGGCTGCTACTAGGAAGGAAGTTGGTATTGGCATATCATCTACCAATCCTCCTACCCCTTTAGTCAGGAAAAATTTCCCTCCTTATCCCAATCCTAATCACACTAATCCCATGGCTAGACCAAGGAAGCTTGCAACCTTCAAGCATTTTGACTTTAGTACCCTTCATAATTCTCCTCACCCTGTGCCTTAGAAGTTCCATGAATGGTTACATAAATTTTATGGTAGTGCTACCACCACCACTAAAATACATGTGAATAACTTCTATTGGGCAGTGGGTCCTAAGATATTGATGATGAGGATTTCGTTATGATTTTATTTGCTCTATCATTTGAAAGTGATTTTGGGGATTGGTATTTTAGTTTTTTCCAAGGAAGAATCCTAAATTGGGACCAATTTCATGATGCTTTCAAGAAAAGGTCGGCCTCTGAGTTGGATGGGATCATGGCTCTTGATAATTTTCTTTCTATCACCAAAACTGACAAAGAGAATTTCAAAGAATACATCCACATGTTTGACAATCTCGTTAGGGAAATTTATGATAGACTCAAACCTTCTGATGCCATCATCTTGGAAATATTTATCAAGGGATCTTGTGGGCACTTGAATTATGCACTTAAAGACAACAAACTAAACACCTTAGATGGGGATAAGAGGGTAGTAACGAAAGTTGAACAAAATATGATTTCTGCCCAAATTGACAAGTTCAATTATCCTAGGGTCAAGGTTGAATCTTAAACCAAGTCGAAGTCTCACTTTTATGAAGTGGTATTGGATATTTCCCAAAAGGTTGATAAACTTGCCACTGATATTACCCTTGGTCTAAGACTTGTACGAATAGGATTATTACCTTAGAAAGAGAAAGAACTCTAGGTCAAATTATCCTCCTAAGAAACAATTCAATAAGGACAAGTCTTTCCCTAAGAAGAGGACCGAGGGAGACTGTACCATGCAACAAAACGTTCCTAACACCCTTGCTCCCACCAATTTGGTAGGGAAAGGGGGGTCACCTTAGGATCAACCTTCTAAGGATCCCCATGAATATAGTACATATGAGCAGAGTGAGGAAGAATACCTATGTTCACCCACAACCTAGCCATTTCCAAATCAAAGAAGAACAATAATAGGTGAATGTGGCTGTGGATAATAATGGGAGGTTTAAGGGCTTGCAATATTCTATAAATAATGAAAAGCAAACTCAAGCAAGCTCCAATGCTAGCCCATCTCAAGAGAATGGATCTTCCCACGTGAAACCATAAAGTAAACCAAAGCTCGAACTCAAAGATCATGAAATTTAATTATATGTTGATGCGGGTTGTGCTATAGGTAATATTCAAGTTCATTTACCCATAAAGGATATGGTTAAGCTTTCCCAACATAGAAGACAAATCAAGAAGGCTCTAGGGATTGATGATGAAATTAATGATCCTCCCATCATTTTTTGAAACATGAATTTTGACAGGAAAAATACCATACATGAGCCATTTTGGTTAAATTTAGTGATTTTTAAGATGCACCTTCATAATTGCATGTTGTATTCTCGGGCCTTTGCTAATATCATGTCACTAAGGGTCATGAACCAATGAGAATTAGACATCACAAGGCCTTACCAGAATGTGCGTGGTTTTTATTCTTAGGTCCATCCATGTGCATGGTCTCATTAAAGAATTAAAGGTTTCTATGTCTGCTAACGAAAATATTTCAGTGTTAATGGATATACTTGTCATTGATATACTTGACGTATGGGGGATGTTATTGTCTAGGAAATGGAATTCCTCGGTAGGTGGGAAATTACAAATGGACTTGTCATATGCCACCATTCATAAACTTAATGGGACACCATTTATTCTCTATAGGGAGCCCCAACTCCCAAGTCATGTGGAATACATGGATCATTTCCTGTTTCCTAGTCATCAACTAGAATAAAAAATCAAGATCCCCCAACCAAGTCATCTAATCCCATCATTCCTTTTCCTTCTCAAAAGGTTTTCCAAATTAAGAAGTCAAATATGAATCCTACCATCCCTAAGATGTAGCGGGTGAAAAAGCTGAAGAAAGAGTTCCAATTGGGAGACATGGTTTTAAGTGGATGAGAACCCCATCCTTGTCAAGGGCCATGGGAAGGTTGGTGTAGGATACTTTTACATTGCGTTGACGGTGTTGTATACCGCCAACATACAAGGGGGTCTCCTCAATGTTAAGTCCCAATTATAATTCACACCGTTTGAAGTAGGAGCCCCATCCGGATATTAGGTCTGACCACCATTTGCAAGAGATCTTAGAGATATGCCTTGGTTGCACAATGCACACAAGAGATCACACGCATAACTTTGGGGTAGAAAGTATGTAAGCTTTGTGAGACACCGATTGTAAAGTGTAAAGGGAGCTTCCACGAAAGGGAGATAAGAGACTAACCTCTAAAATAAGAGTAGTAATACTATCCTAAGAGAGACACATGAGAAAGGTAGAAAATAATCATTAATTAACCTGCAAAATCGTTCATAAGATAACAACGATCGTGAAACACATAATGACACCAAGATTCATATATAAATTCAACGAAATAGTTCATTCTTTTTATTATGCATAACATAAACATATTCCGCAAACATTTAAAGAAAAGTCTTACAAAATTCACAATAAAATCATGAAAGAGAGCTAGCTCTACGAGCTTTTGATGATTAAAAGAAATATCCAAGAACACTATTACATTGGTGAAACACTAGCCCCAATAGTGGAACATGAAGCTACCACTTGCTTCTCCAAAGAATGATTTTATCCCCTATGCACAACTAGAGAAGCCAAGGCCAATTCTCCAAATTTCAAGCCCTTTGCTTGAGTTAGGAGGCTTTATTTATAACAAATGAGAGTGACCTTTGGGCTTCCTCATGAATCTTTGACTTCTACAACCTATGGAATTCTATGCGACTCTTCATATCCCACATGTGTCTCTTGGACTTCTTTTACATTGGATTTCTTATTCTCATAAAAAGACAAATTACATAAAAAATGTTGGCTATATAGGACAAAATTACAATAAGACAAAATTTCCTCATGTAGGAGGAAAAGACAAATCAATAGCTTAAGAGTGGAGTTCATTTTAGATGTAGGATTTCCATGCTTTGAACTTTGATGCAATAACTTTGACTCTTGCTGGTAGATCTGTAATGTACCACATTTTCACCTCCAATGCATCTGAAAGTATAGATTTGGAGTTTGAGTGTATACCACTCCATAGCATGAATAACTTCATGTGAACTTTTGCTGGCCTAATTGCATGTTGTAGAATGGGAATTTTGGCCACCTCCAAGCTTTCTTGATTTGTTGCTTGCCTAATTTTCTCAATAAAATATTTTAGTTCTTGCATGATGACATCCTTACCCCTTATTTCTCCAAGTGGGCCCACAAAAAAGTATTTTATGATTTCGTGCCAGGGATTCTAAACTGTTGTCTAGTCCTACATAAGCAACTAGAGTGTTGGTCACCTATTCACCAAGCTAGTTATAATTATGAGTATTTAGCCTCAACTACATTCTATCCACCTCGCTTGCTAATATATCCTTCTTTAAAAACCACTAAGGAATATTGAGATACTTGACGTCCCAATCCTACATCATATCCACACTTGTGCCTGCAACCTTTAGAACCTTCAGTATTTCTTGATATCTTTTCTAGATTTTCACTAGGGGTGCCATCACTTCATGCAAGAGGACCATCTCATTATAAAACCGCTTTATAGTATAATCCATTGGTTTGAGCTCTTCAAGTATGGGAAACCACATTTTTTCCGTGCTAATGTAGAAATTATACAACATGCATGTATATCTTGGATTCGCCCGATCTAACAATATACTAAAGTTAAATACTGAATCGCTTCTACAAATAATTTGCAGAATTGAAAACACAATCGCCAATCACATGAAGTAAAGAAGAATCAAATCAAACACAACACAAATAATTTCCAAGGGAAAGCTTATTGCTGAAAACCTCACTATTTTCTATTGTATATTCAACATGGATCATGAAACAATTACATACAAAAATATTCTTAAAAGAGCCCTCCAGTACTCAACTAATTGTCTCACACTGTCATGAACAAAATTGACCAACACATAGCCAATTCTCAGCCTCTAGACAACCTGCCTTGCTTGCACAATCCATGATGAATGAAATCCCTAAAAAATAGGAATTATGGCCTTCCTTGACTGCGCAAGTATTATGGGAACTCAAATGGGTGTTTGGTTGCATGTGTGAAACCCAATAATCCTATAACTGATAGTCAACTTCCCTTTCACCTAGATCTCAACTGGGTATCCATTGGATCTGACATGCATGCAACTAATAATAGTAAATCCTTAGTTGCATGTGAGATCAATGATTGTGAAATAATTAATATTTAATTCAATTGATCTCTCACTAGTGTATCTTCAGTTACAACTAGCACAACTCAGTTTAACTCACTTAACTGAGTTAAAATGATTACAACCTACATTAAATAATGCACCACTACACTTCGAACTCTGTTACAACTAGAATTACTCTGCATGCCTCACCACCTACCTCTAACTAGAAATCCACTAGCTAACTGAGTTTATCACTCTTAGTTAACTATTACAAGTTATCATTGAGAATATATTACAATATATTTTCCATCTTAATTAAGGGATAAATAAAATAGGCATGCACCCAAAAATAGCACTATGGGTGCCACCCTAGTGTAGGTGCTTAATGCATTAGGCGTGGGTGCTGAAATTTTCTTGTTGAATCTCAACACTCCCTCTCAACAAAAAAGGGATTATCCTTCACCTTGATCCTGTCTCTATGGTATTCGAATGTACTCTTGGTGAGTGCCTTCGTCAGAATATATGCATCCCGATCTTCCGTGGGAATGTCTTGAAGCAACATTATTCTTCTCTGCACAAAATCTCTGAGATGATGGTACCATATATCTATATGCTTATACCTATCATGAAACACATGATTAATCGAGAGTTTAATGCAACTATGATTATCACAATGAATCATTGTCGGATCCATCTGAGAAACAAACAAACCAACCAAGATCTTTCTCATCCAAATAGCCTCACATGCAGCTTGACTTGCTGCCATGTATTCTGCTTCCGCTGAACTGAGTGCCACGGATTGTTGTTTCCTGTTGTACTAGGAAACTTCTGTCGATATTATGCTAAAGATCCCTCCTGATGTGCTCTTTTTGTCTGATGGACTGCCCACCCAATATGCATTCGTGAAGCCTTGAAGCTTCACTCCCTCTGTCCGTATGTACCATAGACCATACTCTGATGTGCCCCTCAGGTATCTCAAGACATGCTTCCCCGCCTTCCAAAGGAGCTTAGTAGGCTTAACCATAGTTTGACTCTGCTAGTTAAATGTATAGAAAATTTCTGGTCTGGTGTTCACTAGATACATCAGTGAACCAACTAACTGCCTGTAGACAGTAGCATCCAATACCTCTCCAGAAGCAGCATCCTATTTCCTCCAATTTCTTGGAAGAGGAGTATCCATGGGTTTGCAGCTCTCCATGTGAAACTTATCCAGTATCTCCTTTGCATACTTTCCTTGAGACACAAAAAGTTCACCATCCCGATGCCATATTTCCAATCCAAGGAAATAATGAAGGAGTCCCATGTCCTTCATTTCAAACTCCCTTGCAAGATCCTCCTTGCATGAGTGTATCAACTGCTCATCACCATTCAAAATTAGATCATCAATATAAAGAAAAATAATCAATAGCTTACCCTCAACCATAATCTGGTACAAGTTTGCATCTGCTTCACTTTTGATGAAAGCCCAGTCTGGTGAAATAGTTGTCTATTCAAGTGTACCAAGCAAGGGGTGCTTGCTTCAAGCCATACCATGATCTTTTGAGTCGACACACATGTTAATCGCTGTTGAAGATATCGAAACCTTCAGGATGCTCTATGTACACCTCTTCCTCAATGATCCCATTATGAAACGTAGTTTTCACATCCATCTGATGAATGCGCCAGCCCATCCGCGTTGAGAGTGCAAGGATGGATCTTATGGAAGAGTACCTTGCAATAGGTGCAAAAGTATCATCATAATCCATCCCCTCGATATGTGAGAATCCCCAAGCCACAAATCTGGCCTTGTATTTCTCCAAACTCCCATCAACATCTCGCTTTACCTTGTATATCCATATCGATCCAACCACTGATTTGTCGACCGGTCTTGGGACTATCTCCCATGCACTATTCTTGAAAATGAAGTCAGACTCCACCATGTTGGTTGCTGCACTGTTACCTAAAAAGAAGATGGTTTAGTCACAATACATTTTCTCATAAGAGCCATGTATCCATTAAATTGGTTAGGAGACTGTCTCTCTCTGCGCAAGTAGGGGCTCCTACATTCTCTGCATCATCAAGTCTCAATCTATCAGCTTCCGTGGTGCACCTTCTACCATTTCTGATGAATGGCTCTGCATGAGTGTTTTTCTCCACTCCATGAACCTCCTCATGTGGCTGATCCACATCTTCAGACTCATCCTTGGGAACCAATAGTTCCTCCTCTACATGCAAGTCCAGCTCCCTCTCAAGGGACAACCGCATGGCTTTCTCCTCATCAAATTTTATATCCCTTCACACAACAGTCATTCTGTTGTTTGGAAAATACACACGATAATTATGGGGCGTTTTAGTGTACCCTGAAAAAATCTTGATCTCAACTTTCGGTTCCAGCTTCTTCCTGGCGTCCTTGGTCACATGCACATAAACAGATGATCCAAAAAACTTAAAGTGTGAAACATCAGGTTTCTTACTAGTGAAAGCCTCTTCAGGTGTATTCATGCCAAGTATCCTATGAGGACAATGATTTTTCAAAAATATCGCAGTGTTGCATGCTTCTGCCCACAGATGCATCGGCAGGCCTTGATCATGCAACATTGCTCTTACTGCACCCACGATCATTTTTCTCTTTCTTTCTGCGACCCCATTCTGCTGTGGGTTATGAGGCACTATTAGTTCTCTTCGAATTGCTTCTTTGATGCAAAAGTTCTTGAATTCGTTAGAGATGTACTCTCCACCATTGTCGCTCCTAAGAGCCTTCACTTGCTTCCCTGACTCTTTCTCCACCAGTGCCTTAAACTCCAAGAAATTAGAGAATGTATGATATTTCTTCTGCATGAAGAATATCCAACACTTACGAGAGAAGTCATCAACAAATATTACATAGTACTTATGTTTTTCTGTTGAAGCAACAGAGAATGGTTAACACACGTCTGTGTGAACTCTCTCAAGGATCCCCGAAGCTCGATTTTCCTTCTCATGAAAGGTGGCCTTTACATATTTTCCCATAGTACATCCCTTGCATGTGTCTGACTGTGCAAGTGTACCCCTAGGAAGACCAATATAAATCTGCTGCATGACTTTCAAGGCTCCATGGTGAAGATGACCCAATATCCTATGCCATAATTTGCCCTCATCCTGGCTCACCACTTGATTTGCTTTTCCCATCATTTCCGCAGAACCATCTACCTCCAGCTTGTAGAGATTCTTAACTCGAATCCCTATCCTCTTGGCTTGTCCTGTTGTTTTGTGTCGTAGGAAAGCTTTTCCTTCACTGAAAACAACATCATAGCCTCTATCCTCCAACATTGCGACTGAGACTAAATTTTTCTTCAAAATTGGTACATGCATTACATCTTTTAATTGAAAGGGTTTACCTGACTGCCTCCGGAATGTAATGGTACCAATCCTGGTAGCACTGTACCGCCCGTCATCGCCCATTTCAATATGCATATAGAGATCCTTCTCCTCCAAGTCACTAAAAAGTTCCTTGTCTCTCGTCATGTGAAAGGAAGCACCACTATCCAAATACCACACAGATCTCAATGCACTTGACACCATGCATGCAATCAATGATAAGTCAAGCTCAAATTTCAAGGCCAAACCCTCACCAGCTGCAGATCCTCCAACCTTCTCGTTCTTCTACTTTTGTGGACAGTTAGTAGAAAAATGCCCATGCTTGTGACAGTGAAAAAAATTCACCTTGGACATGTCTTGCTTCTTGCCATTCTTGGACTCAGATTTGGAATGAAATTTCTTCCCCTTCCCCTTCTTCGCCTTGGCAGCCAAAGCACAATCCTATTCATCTTCATTCTTAGATGAAGATCCATCTCTAGTGTTCCTTCTGAACTCCTCCTGTACTAAATCCGACCACAGTCATTCCCAATCTGGCAATTTTTCCCTTCTATTGGCAGAGTCTTGATAACTGTGCCAACTCTTGGGAGTTTTTAGGAGAGCCAAACTCACCAAATCATCATCAACGACTGTTATACCAATGCTTCCCAGTTCACCCCGACATTGGACAAACGTTTTTAGATATTTTGGTATGGAGTCTCCCTTCTCCATCTTGATATTCTTGAGTTTATATTTGAGCGCAAATTTTCTATGGTCGATGTTGCTCTGGAATAGATCTGTCAAATCCTTCCACATTGCATATGGTGTGGCTTTCCCATGGAGGCTTGAGACAATGTGGTCTCGTACTCCCTCCAACATGATCCTCATCACCTTTGCCACTTTCTTTTGCCATGCATCAAGATTTGCAGCATCTGTCACAACGGGTTTAAGAACATCATTGTCAATGAATTCCTTCAAGCCACTATCTTCGAGTATTGCCTCCATCCTGTCCTTCCAAGCAATATAGTTTGAGCTTCCCTCGAGTGCATACTCCAACCTCAAGCCATTGAAAGCCATTTCAATCTTGAATTAGTTGTAGCACCGAGAAAGTATTTCTACAAATTCAAATTCTATCTAGTCACAAACTCAACTCCTCCTTCACACTTCACAATTTTGATTTCCTATGCTCTGATACCATGTAGAAATTATACAACATGCATGTATATATTGGATTCACCCGATCTAAAAATATACTAAATTTAAATACTGAATTACTTCTACAAATATTTTGTGGAATTAAAAACACAATCGCCAATCACATGAAATAAAGAAGAATCAAATCAAACACAACACAGATAATTTCCTGGGTAAAGCTTACTGCTCAAAACCCCACTATCTTCTATTGTATATTCAACATGGATCATGAAAAAATTACATACAAAAATCTTCTCACAAGAGCCCTCCAGTACTCAACTAATTGTCTCACACTGTGATGAACAAAATTTACCAACACATAGCCAATACGCAACCTCTAGACAACCTTCCTTGCTTGCACAATCCCTGATGAATGAAATTCCTAAAAGATAGGAATTATGGTTTTCCTTGACTACACAAGTATCATAGGCACTCCAATAGCTGTTTGGTTGCATGTGTGCAACCCAATAATCCTACAACTGATAGTCAACTTCCCTTTCACCTAGATCTCAACTGGGTCTCCACTGGATCTGACATGCCTGCAGCTAATGGTTGTATGTCCCCAGCACGACCATGGTATAAGGAGTTGAACCTTGCAACCTTGACAACCCCCGATGGCGGAAGGAAAGAAAGATGAGGGACCAGGAGATCCTATCAAAATATTGCTCGAGGAGGTCCTCGAGGAATAGAGGAACACGATGATGGATAACTTTCTCTAGATCCTTCAACTGCTGCCCACTGGCGGCACATCTACATCCAACACGTCTGCTAACAGGTTCGCGACATCCTGGACAAATCCAACACCAAGTTCAGCAGAATTTGCTCCCCCCCCCCCCCATGGAGGAACTTAACGCAATGGAGACCATTGCTTCCTAAGGAGGGAGGAATGATCCAGGTGGATATCAGTGGCCACCCACCTATTCTAGTTGGACCCGCACCATCAATTCTTTCAGTTTTTCAGCTTCAACACAACTTACTATTTTTAGTAGGTTTTCGGGTCCTGCACTCCCATAGCCATTTTGGGGACTTAATGATCCAGGTGGATATTTGTGGCCACCCACCAAGTCCATTTGAACCCCCACCATCAGTTATTTCAGTTTGTAAGTTTCAACACAACTTACTATTTATAGCAGTTTTTCGAGTTCTGAACTTCCGAATCTGTTTTGAGGCCCTAAATGACGTTTTTTGTGCATCGTTTGTCCGGCTAATATGATTCCGTTCCAAAATTGTATTTATGGCAACAGTTGTAGTCCTCAGATAGATATTTCTAACGATGTATCATACGCTTCAAACATAGATCGTATGCCGAAGTTACGTCCCTGGGAAGTTGAAACACCAATTTACCCAAACGGGGCCCACAGTTTTGGCGCTTCATCTCCTAGGGTTAGGTTTTTGGATGTTTCGGATTCTACATTGTTTCTCAACAATAAATATGCCCTCTAGCCTCATTGTAACACAGTTCAGGGGCTGGTAGCCGACACATCTCTTCTCAAAGATAAGTGCCGCCAGTACCCTAGCTCATATATTTCCATTATGTCTATAATCGACCTTCAAGCCTCAGTGTAACACAGTTTAGAGGCATGCGTGCACCACATCTCTTCTCAGAGATATGCTACCAATGCCCTAGCTTGTTTCCATTATGTTTGTAAGCTTATTTCAGTCATTCTTTTATTAATAAAATGAAGCATTATTTCCGCTGCATCTCTGTATCTATGGCTATATGTGTATTCTGTTGCATTCTTGCATAAATCCGTATCACTAATAATAGTAAATCCTCAGTTGCATGTGAGATCATTGATTGTGAATTAATTAATATTTAATTCACTTGATCTCTGACTAGTGTATCTTCAGTTACAACTAGAAAAATTGAGTTTAAATCACTTAACCGAGTTAAACTAATTACAACTTGCATTAACTAATGCATCACTGCACTTCAAACTTTGTTACAACTAGAATTACTTCGCATGTCTCACCAACTACCTATAACTTGAAATCCACTAGCTAACTGAGTTTATCACTCTTAGTTAACTATTACAAGTTATCATTGAGAATATATTACAGTTTATTGTCCATCTTAATTAAAGGATAACTAAAATAGACATGCACCCAAAAATATCACTGTGGGCCCCACCCTAGTATAGATGCTTAATGCACTAGGCGTGGGTGCTGAAATTTTCTTGTTGAATCTCAACAAATGATACTGGTAGAAGACAACCTTTGATTTTCTGCAACAAGATGATCAACTTGCTCTTTTACGACAAAAAATTAATTTTGCAGTTGTTCAATATGACTCAAAATATATTGTGTGTTATCCTGTGTTGTTGTCGCAAAGGCTACGTTCGTTGCGATGACTTCTTGATGATTCCTCTTGGTGTTGGATGCTATAACCTTATTTATGGCTATGGAGACAGGATGAACAGGGTCGTTGGGAAAATACCAACACCTCTCCTGTATAATCCTCTTCTTTAGCTAGTCAAAGGTAAATTTGGATATATCCATAACCTTATTGCCAGGTGGAGGAACAATTCCCATCTCGTTGAATGGGAGATGGCCACCAGTGAGAGGAGGTCCTGACTGAATTATAGGATCATCTACAACTGGTTCGATGTCTTCGTCCTCTTCTAGCTCCACTTCTATACCATGGGCCATTTTTTTCTTCCTCCATTTCACAAGTAATCTTCTTGTTTTTTATTCATATCCTCTTCTTGCAATTGATTTTGTTTTTCCTCTTCCTCCATGTTACAATGTCAACTTGGGAATTCACTTGCTTCTGAATCTCCTCCATCTGTGTATCTAGTACCCGTGAAACATGGGAGGGCCATGCCTCACCTCCTGGATGATCCTTCCTCAATGCATTTCACCACTTCTTGATAGTCTCATCTTTTGGAAATTTCATAGATATGTACAACCAAGTGTAATGTATCTTGTCACAATATTGTCTGCAAACATTTATAGGATCATATCTCTTGAAAACTCATTACTCCAAAATGAAGGCGCTTAAGTTCTTTAATATCAACTTCAGCCACCTTAAGTCTCTTAATCTCATATGATCTGATCCGTAAAGGAAAAGAGGGCCAATGAGATTTATTCTTCCCTTGGAGATGTGCAGACAAACCGTTGTTCCACTGGTAGGAAACCTCCTACAAGACCACCTTGTTGGTCACATATCTTGGCATGAGATGTGGGGCAGTTTGGCACTCGAAAATACTGATGCATGTGCCCTATGTTGAAGTGAACCAATCCACTATCTCATAGAGTGCCTCCTTCACCTGAATTTTCATGTAGGGAGGTTCTATCTAAAAAATCATCTTATTTACAACTGTAAATAAATTCTCAACCAATTTCATATATACTCCTCAAAAAATGACTTTTGAAAACAGTATGTAATGAAAATATACATGGAACTTATCTTGAGGGGTCCAATTCCATTTCGTCCCTGTGAATCCGTAGTGAGCACAAATTCCATCCTGCAGATAACTGGACATATAGAATTCTAATGACTATTTGGATTTTAAAGTTGTCTTAGCTTGCTATATATTTATCTGTAGTTCGTGAGAGAGGATGTTAGTCCAGTTGAAGATCTTGCCTCTAGAAACAACTAGGTTGAGTAAATAAATCCATCTCTTTTCAAAATATTCTATGTTATTTTTCCCATGCAATCTACAACACATCGCCATAATATACTAGTATACTTTCCTCAAGGATTTGGTCTTGTAAACCACACTTGGATTTTGGTGAAACATTGCAAGCTCTTTCCACCATGACTTGATAATATCCCTCGTATTCAAGTTAGCCAAAGTTGCGTAGAACTATGTATTCAAATACTGCTTGGGAGTTATCATCCTATAATGGGAATGTAAATCATGAGGGTGATAGGTGGCAATATCCTTTCCACTTTCACTGCTGAAAACCATATTCTTGCTATCCATATGAATTAATATCCATTCAATAAATTCTACACAAGGTAGTACTGGAAACATGCATGCTACTCTATGGAACTTATAAATCTTGGGGGTGGTAGATTTCATATTAATTCCATTCCCTCCTCACTCTGCTGAACCCCCTTTTTTCTTTCCCTTCCCTTTCTTCCTCCCCCAATCCTTGGTGACTTGGTCCACCCCCCCTTCATTTCACCCTTGGCCTCATTGTTGGCCCCTCCAATTCCCCCTCCCTCATCCTTCACTCCCTTACCTCCCCTCCCATCCTCCCATACCCACCCTTCATCCTCCTTCCCCTTATCCCTCTTAGAATGTCCAACTTTCACATCCTACTGCCCTCCAATATGCTACCATGTCTCTGCAGCCTCTTGATTTAATTATCACCCTCCGTATAATTGGAATTTAATTCCCTCTTCTAGCTCAAACCACCCATGGAAATTCATATAGTGCGATCATGCCGCAACGTGGCTTCATGCAGCATGATCACCCTCCACTTGGTACTTGTTGCTTCTCCAACGTGTGTTTACAGAGATCCTGCTTCAACCTCACTTACAGACCCCATAAATTTTGTACTTGGATCGTGGGAATGGTGAGTTCATGAGGTATGAATTTAATCCCCAGGCTCCAGAAGATGAATTTTGAGCATGGGAAGAAGCTGGAGAGGGATTTACGAGATTCAGAGAAGAGCAGTGGAATTATGGATCAACATTGGAATGAAAACATAGATGGTACTGTGATGTCTTTCTACTTACGCTAGCGTACTGTTGGAGGTTATAAAAGGAATAACGGTATGTGCATAAGCATGAAGCCTCTGGTAGGGGTGGCTAATGAAACCTTAGCTTTGTTCATGCAGATGAGGTCGATGTTTAAGTGCAGTGGCAACACTCTGCCAGTTTGGGGTGTCAATGTGTATTCTGTTATGCGAGAAGTGTTATGGTAGATCTTTGTTCTACTTGGTGGACTCATGGTTATGTCGACCGGGATGAGGAATAGGGGAAGTGATCTTGAAGGTAAGGTAAATTACCTGTCTTTGGGGTTTGTGGTTTCCTGGGAGGCTCCGATTATAAGCTTGGGTGTGTATTTGGTCAGCTTTTGGTTTTTTGGGTATGGTGGGTGTCCCGAGTTTGTCCAACATATAGTGTCTGTTTGGATCCACAGGGAAGTCCCCGTGTCTGTCAATATGAGTGGGAAAGGAAGCTCTATCTCTGAGAGCATTGGCTCGGGTTCTCGGGGAATCTGCAGACCTAGGTTAGGGAGTGCTAGTGAAAATTGGGCTCGGGGAAGTGGAAACAACAAGATAAATTGTAAGGTATGTGCTATGGAGCATGGAGAATTCGAGAATTGTATAGATATTCTGCAAATTTATGTGCATCAACATTATAAGGATTCTATTGAGATGGAAGAGCATCAACTGGAGAAAAAAGAGAGAATTTGAAGCCCTCAGGCAGGAGATTGATGGACTAAAGCTCAAGCCAGCTGATAGTTGCAAGAAGGAGGATGAGGAGCCAAAGACATTTGACCTCAACACTTCGACCCCAATGGAGGAATATGCACCACTTCTGCTCCTATTAATTTGGTTATATGTCGAAATATAAATGTATATACATGTTATTCAAGTTCTGTAATGTTTATAACAGTAGGCATATAGTGATAAATTTTGACTGTGGGAAGGTTGGAAAAAAAACTAGAATAAGAGTTGGCCTAAATGTATCATTTGTAGCCAGGGAAAGACACATGATTTTTTTGTAAAAATCCAGCATTTTTCTCACGAGTGAGCACGATTTAATATATAAAATATATACTCTTTATTTAAAAAAACAAATATGGGGAAAATTGGCTTGGAACATTTGATTGCCTCCTCAATATTATTTTCTAAATCCTCTTTTGATGTGGCCTATCCAGTAGTAGGAGACATTGTTTCTACAATAGATGAGAGATTAATGTATCCCATGTATACATCACCTTCAAGTAGAATACCACTCATGGTGAAAAAATATTAGTTCCTGGAAATCTCCTAACTATCACATGCAAACTATGAAAAGCCATTGACTAAGAAGGATTTGGGAAAGCTTGGAGCATAGATGAGACAAGGTGGATTCACTAGCCACTCAAAGTGCACACTGCACCAAGGAAAGGAAGAGAGGTCACAACTCAGGATCATAGTGCATAAGAAAGGAAAGGTTGGAGCTTAGAACTATGCCATGCACACTTGTGAAGAGAGGGGCTTCTCTTGGGTGCATGTCGCAGTTGCAGTGAGAAAAGGTGAGGCACACTGCTGTCTAGAAGTGTGAAATGCACTACGGAGGATCAACAAGGGCGCAGGTCATAGCTGCAATGGGAAGAGATGCCTCATTTTGGATTAGAAGTGTGTTATGCACTTTAGAGGGGAAGATTTCTGAGCTGGATGTAGTTCAAATTTTCAGTGGGCGCAATTTAGATTTGGAGTGAGTGCCTATTGCTTGGAAGTGTGCATTGCTCAAAGAGAGAGAGAAACTAAAAAATTCTAAGTGATGGTGAACGACAAGTCAATGGCACAGTGAAAGTAAGGGAAACAAGATGCAAGTGTTTATTTATCCTTTCGCAATAGTGACTAGAAGCTAAATGTCATGGAAATCAAAGAGTTAATAGAAACGACACTTGCGATAGCAAGATGACATTTGTAGGAGCAAGGATTGATAAATACGACACTTAATATGAAAAAAGCATGTCAAAATACCACTAAGGAAAACAAAAGTTCCATTGAAAACACAAAAGAAAACAATAGCGACACTTTGGAAAACTTATCCAGAATCAATGCACTTGTGACCAAGAGCGAAAAAACTCCTTGCGATGAAATAATGCGCTCAACTCAAAGTGAATAATGATTGTGAGAATTAGAAATGGGTTGGGCTCCTTATAAATAGAATATACATACAAGTTAATATTAGGGTTTCAGTATATGCTCACCCCTTGTCGCTTGATCATTGAGTTAAGTGAGTTAAGTGGGAGAGAATCAATATTTTCTAGGAGCGCCCTCTGCATGCAAGCAGGGGAGTGTGTATGTGTGTGTAAAATAGGAAGTGCACACCTACTACAGAAAAGGGGTTCGCAGTTGCTAAGGACAAGGAGTGCACAATTTTTGTTGATAAGGAATTCCCACTCATTGTGGACAAGGAGTGTGCTCAACTATGAGAAGGAAGTGTGCTCTACTAGGAAAGATGTTAATTTTTGGACAACAATGGCATGTTATATGATTAAGCACAAATTACTTCAATGTTCCTTATTAGCCCAATATCAATTTCCAATTTAGCAATAACATTAACTTAATCACATTGATAGTAATTGTAGATAAAACATAAAAAAATACTCCAGAAGATAAGCGAAGACAAGAGGACACAATATTAGGCAGATGCCAGGGAAAAATCCTAATGTGGGGAAAACCATTTAATCAAATTATTCTTCAATAGTTCACCAAATAGAGAGAGTAGAAATATCAAAATAAATTTCCCAAAACAGTGCTATCAAAATCAATAGTCAACAAGAGATGGAGAGAGTCATGAGCTTCAGTGCTGCCGCCAATCGTGCTAGGGTTCCAAGGAAGGGCCGCCGCCATGGCTAGCATGCTGCACTTGCAGCTCTTCAAACTATGATTGCTCGTGTGCGGATAGGCAAAGACCAGGAAGAGACCTTCCCTGGCAGTTATGCTGGAAAAATCTCGGGGCTCACCTGCAAGTAGGAAGCTCCCTTAAGCTGTAGACGCACATGTGAGAGGAGAAGGATTAGAGCTTCATGGAAGCGCTTCTCTGCGAGCGGATCCATGGCAGCTCGGATCTACCCTCCAAGCTATGGTTGTTGCGACTGCACAGGTTGTGAGGGTTTCACATACTCTGCCCTCCATGCCACATATCTTCCTCTCTTTGTCCTCCCGGCCGTAGAAACAAATGAACACCCCCGAAAAGTGTAGAACGAAGGCACCCATGAAGACGGATACACACCCTCACCTCAGCTCATTGCTTTAGGCTAGCATATCAGTGTGCAGTCCATCTGTGAGACTAGATATGGCCACCCCTGCCTACACCGGATCTTCCACTGCCCCTCGCTTCTCTGTTTTCCCTTCCTACCTCTCATTTGGGCGATCATCTGATGAAGCATCTCATAAAGAGCAAGGAAACAGTTCTACAACGCAGCGAGCCATCGGGACCTGACCCGACTATCTGCTATGGCAGCAAGGAATCCCCAAATCCTTCGCCCTTGTATTTTTAGATTCAGATTGCTCTCTTAATGGGAAAAACTGTGATTCTTTGGGTGCATTCCACGGACTTGGTTCTTCACCTCGCAAATGCCCTTGAACTCAGGCCGGGGATCCCCTCCTCATCCATGCGACTCCTTCATGAAGGTAAACAACTCGAAGATCCTTTCCCTCTTTCCTTTTACAACATAGAAAATGATGCTTCAGTGATTATTTCCCTCCGTTTTCGGGGAAGCACTGACGGACAAACCTCTGCTGCCAAGGGTTTTTCTGACAAAGACGCTGTTCATGCACATCTCTCCTCTCCATCTGCTCAACCCCAGCAGGCTCCCAAGCCTTTCTTAGGAGGAAGTACCATTTGTAGAAATCTCCCACCCGGATTTGGATGACCATCTCCAAATCTATGCAGAAAATGCCTTCATCTATAGATTCAATGGACTCTGGCCTCGCATAGAATATTTATACCAATGATTCACTCCACTTGGACCAAAAACTGCAAGGTCATTTTCTGCTCCAAGGGCCTTTTTATCATCATTTTTTCTCACAGAAAGGACTACCAAACAACTCTTACAGGTGGTCCTTGGTTTTGGGGAAAAGATGGACTATTCCTAACCCCCTGGTTCCTAGATTTTTATCCCTCCATGGTAGTCATCACCAAAATTCTGATCCATGTAAGGCTTCCAAACTTACCTGCTTACCTTTGGCACTGTGCAGTCTTCCAAGCCATTGGAAACACTCTGGGACGTTTTTTGGCAACAAATCCCTCTAGAGGCATAAACTACATCTACACCTACCACAGAATATGTGCCGATATTGACATCAACAAAGGATTACTAGACTAAATCATTCTCAAAGTCGGGGATTTCACTTGGCCTCAAAATTTAGACTATGAAAACACAGTGTTCCACTGCCGGCATTGCCATCAAATAGGACATCTTAAAAACTCTTGCGCCGTGTTCCTCACCCAAAATAAAATAGGCACTCTTAAACTGAAAGATAAAAGCTGGAAACCCTTTGCTCCACCTCCCATGGATAACATTGAGTCCTCCACCTCAGATGAAGAAGAAAGCGAACCAGAAGATGATGCTGCAACTCAGCAGCAATCACATTCCTTGATGAACCCTGATAGCCCCCCAACCTCCTCGAATCTCTAGAAACGTATGCATGAGTCCACCTCCTTTGACTCGGATAAATATTCTCTTCCTTTGAGCAACAACAATCTTCAAGTGGTTTCAGTACACCTACCCCCTGGTGGTTGGGTTAAAGTGAAAAAAAAGAAAGGAAAGAAAAGTCATATTGAGGTCTCTACCCATTCTGGGTAGAGCCATATGTCTGTTTGTCTCACTTAGCTCTTCCTGCTCTTCTTCTACATCTCTTGACAGCACCATGAAACCGTGGGGGATCATTGATTTCTTCATGCTCCCTTGGTTTCCTGCTTCTCTTGATTGTAACTCCTTCTGTGCTATAAGTTTTTAATAGAACAAGTCCTGCCTAATTTACAAAAAAAAAATCAATAGTCAACAAAACTTAACTGCAGCCCTAACCAGAAAGTCAACGTTGGTCAAAGTGGCTCCAAAAGGTCCTCCAAGTAGCTTGGTCAACAACAGTCCAATTTGGCCTTCCAAGAGGGTCAAATTCAACCAAAAACAATCTAGTCAAACCCAGTCAAATGTTGTTGTAAAATCTGCGATCAAACTTGAAGTCAACACTGAAGTCAAATCTGGTCAAACAACTCCAAATGCCTCGAAAATAGTGCCAATAAATGCGGCCTTCAAAAATTGAATTTCTTGCCCAAAAATTGAAGTCAACGGAGTTGGTTTGACCCTTGGTCAATGCTGGTAAACTCTGGTATGTTTCCTGCAATTTAGTCTGCAATCTACCTAGAAATATTTGGCCTCCTACCACACGTGCGAAGTGAGAGAGAGCTACTCCAATTTGTACAAACCAATAAAGAGAGGAGAGAGACATATGTGTGATGAGATGAGTGATGTCCAAATGAGGAGAAGGTCACTCCTATTTATGCAAATTGTTGAGTGTGTGGAGACACATCTGTTGGGCTTCATGAGCCTACATTTGACTGAGTTTGACCTGGACAATTTACACGTGTGGATAATAAATTCAAAATCACACTTGTTCTTGTCCGAACAAGATGATATTTAGATCAATCTTGTACCTCTCAAAATGAGGAATCCAATACAAATATCATCTCCATCATATCAGTTGTCCAAGGTGGAGTTTGGCCCTATTTTCCAAGTTTTATACTCCCTCTCAACTAGGGAGAATTCCACCAGCCAATCCATCTGTCAACCTGTACCATATCTGTCATCTCAACTCTGCTTTTCTCTTTTGTACCATGAAGAAATAATGAAGAATAATTGATCAAGAGTAAGTCACAATACCTTTCCACTCTCCACTAACCCAAGTCAGTTTAGAGGTAGAACCTGAGTTGCTCCCAGATCAATTTTTTTTAACACCATGCATCCTAACATAGAGAGTACGACAATACACGATGCATCCATTGGTAGTGTTATGGTCTCTATCCTCATTTACCAACTCATTGGCCATATGAGAGATACTTCCCATGAGTCCCAGATTGCATGGGTAGGATTTATGCGATGGCATCAACAGGAGAAGGTGAACCACTCATCCTGCTCATATGCCATAGGAGAAGGTGAACCACTCATCCTATGCATATGTCAATCATAGGGGAAGGTGAACCACTCACCCTACACACATTCTAAGCAATCAAATGTAGGAAGGATCCTACTCATGGGGAAAGGATGAACCACATCTCACCGACATGTCAATCATCAATAATAGGGAATGAGCATCCTATATGTGGGGAAAGGATGAACCATGTCCCAATGACATGTCCACTCGCAGATTCCTGAATGCATCTCTCACGAGGGTATCTTGTTGTGAAACCAGCTCCAAAAATAGAAGAAAAAATATATCAATGCCTTAGAAATAAGCCACTTCGAGGGGGCAACCTCCAATACATTACATGAATGAAAAATTCTCGGATGATAAAAATTACAAAACCTCCTTTCTATATATAGGAGTCCATGGGGCCACAATGTAATCCTAGTCAACCTAGCAATAATAATTTAAGGGCACAATAATAACAATATGGGGGTTACAAGGGTACAATAATAACAATAAGGGGGTTACACTAACAACAATAAGGGAATATACTAGTAATATAGGGACCTAACATGCCCCTCTCCTTCAAAAAAGTGTTGTCCTCAACGCTTGAGTAGCTTTGGGTGCTTCTGTATAAAATTCTCATCCTCCCATGTAGAATCTTCAGTGGGTAAGTTCTTCCACTTGATGAGATACTCTGAAATTGATCGATTCCGTAGTTGTCGAGTTCTTGTTTCCATGACCGCTTCTGGTTCCAATATGATTTTTGCTTCCTCATCAAGTTCTGGCAATATTGTTTGAACTGGAAGATTTTCTCCTATAACCTTCTTTAAGCATGAAACATGGAAAACTGGATGTACTCGCGAAGAAGCAGGAAGCTCCAATTTGTATGCCATGGTACCAATCTTTTGCAACACCTTGTAAGGACCATAGTACTTTGGTGATAATTTATTATCCTTCTTAGCTTGCTTGAGGGACATTTTTTTGTATGGTTGTAGCCGTAAAAATACCCAGTCTCCTACATCAAAACTTCTCTCGCTGCAATGTTGATCTGCCTGTTGTTTCATTCGATTTTGTGCCAAATTTAGGTTCTCCTTTAAGAGTTGGAGAACTTCTTGTTGATGCTCGATGTGATCTTCCACTTCTTGAATCTTCAAATTTTCTCTTAAAGATGATGTGATGGATGGTGGATGATATCCATAAAGTGCCATAAATGGGGTCATTTTTGCTGCAGTATGGAAGGAAGTGTTATACCACCATTTAGCAAGAGGTAACCACTTGACCCATTATGTTTGTTTATCAGATACAAAACAACGAAGATATCCTTCCAAACATTTATTTACTATCTCAGTTTGATCATCGGATTGAGGATGATAAGATGAACTATGAGCTAATTGAGTACCCAAACAAGAAAATAACTCCGTCCAAAAATTTCCAGTAAAAATGGGATCTCTGTCGCTCAAAATAACCCTTGGGTTCCCATGTAGCTTTTGAATTGTGTCCATAAATGTAGTAGCAATTGTACTTGCTTTAAATGGATGAGATAATGCACAAAAGTGTGCATACTTGGTAAGTCTATCAACTACCACCACGATGACACTCTTTCCTTCGGACTTAGGTAAACCTGTGATAAAATCCATTGAAATCTCCTCCCAACGTTGACTTGGAATGGATAAAGGTTGTAGAAGACCCGGAGTCTTAATTGTCTCAACTTTATTCTGCTGGCAAACCAAACATTCTGCCACAAAATTTTGAATATCAAATTTAAGGCCATCCCAAAAAAATTCTTTCTTCAACCTGTGGTAAGTTTTTAAAAATCTTGAGTGTCCTCCTAAAGGAGAAGTGTGCAATTCCAAAAGAATATTTTGTTTTAGTTGGGAATTGTTACAAAGATATAAGCGATCTTTCTACTAGAAGGATTCATTTTTCCAACTAAATGTATTAGATGTACTAGGATCTTGCTGCAAATTTTGAATGAGTGTTCACACTTCTTCGTCCTTCTTCCATTCATCTCTTGCTTCAGTTATCCAATCTGGTTTGATAATAGAAATGGCACAAAGCAATGCTTCCACCTCTTCATTCTTTCTTGAGAGTGCATCGGCAACAACATTTAGCTTCCCTTTTTTGTAGATTATCTCAAAGTCATAACCCAACATCTTTGTGACCCATTTTTGCTGCTCTTCTGAAGATAGTCTTTGTTCCAAAAATTGTTTAATACTATCATGATCAATTTTTACCTTGAAGTGTCTTCCCATTAGGTAAGTTCTCCATTTCTTTAGTGCATGCAGTATTGCTAACATTTCCTTCTCATAAATAGGTTTCTGTAAATACTTTCCTTTGATTAGATGACTTTCAAAAGAAATGGGTCTTCCTTCTTGCATTAAAACAACACCAATTCCATTTCCTGAGGCATCACATTCCACAATAAAGGTTTTTGTGAAGTCCGGCGTAGCTAAGACTGGTGCTAGGCACATTGCCTCTTTAAGATGTTCAAAGGCCTTAGTTGCTTCAGGAGTCCATGAAAATGCATCTTTCTTCAATAATGTTGTTAGAGGTGCTTCTATTCTCCCATAATTCTTAACTAACTTGCAACAATACCCTGTTAACCCGAGAAATCCTCGCAACTGCTTTATTGTTGTGGGGACTTTCTATTCTTTAATGGCTTTAATTTTGTTAGGGTCTACCTTAACACCCTCGTGAGATACAATATGACCCAGATATTCCACCTCTTGTACTCCAAAGAAACATTTGGATGTTTTTGCATATAATTGTTTCTCCTGCAATAGTTTGAGCACCCTGTCAACATGTTGAACATGATCCTTCCAAGACTTACTGTAGATTATTATATCATCAAAAAATACTAGCAGAAATTTTCTAAGGAAGGGTTTGAAAATGGAATTCATCAACCCTTGAAATGTAGAAGGTGCATTGGTAAGGCCAAAAGGCATGACCAAAAATTCATAATGACCCTCATGAGTTTGAAGTGCTGTTTTTGGAATATCTTCAGTCTTCATTCTAATTTGATGATATCCTGAACGAAGATCCAACTTGGTAAAATAAATTGCTCGATGTAATTCATCCAATAATTCATCAATCACAGGAATGGGAAATTTATATTTAATGGTGAGCTTATTGAGCTCCCTATAATCAGGACACATGCGCCATGATCCATCCTTCTTGTGTACCAATACTATAGGAGTAGAGAAAGAACTTTGACTAGGTTGAATTATGCCAGCCTCTAACATTTCTGCAATCATACGTTCAATTTCACTCTTTTGGACACAAGGATATCTGTAAGGTCGGATGTTTGGAGGAACACTTCCTAGAATCAAATGAATAGCATGATCATGATCACGAATAGGTGGGAGTCCTTTGGGAGTATCAAACACATTGGAATGATTGTCCAAGACTCTTTGGAGATCTGGAGAAATATATGATTTTGATGTTGGAACTTCTAGTTAGCATAATTGGGCAATTACGCCTCGTTGTTCTTTCTTCAGAAGCTTTGTCATGACATTAGAGCTTATTATCTTTCCTGGCTTCCCTGTGATACCGTGTAATTCGATTTCCTTTCCTTCCGAAAAAAATTTCAAGAAAAGTTCTTGAAAACTAAAAGCTACCGTCCCCAAATATTGTAACCATTGTACTCCTAGTACGACATCAACACGTCCCATTGGGATGGAAAGCATTTGAATATTCAATACATATTCCACCATGGATAGCTTGATATTATGGCATTTTCCAGAGCAATTTATAGTTCCTCCATTTGCAACCATCACTTGACATTCTGGTGCTGGGTATAGGAAACAATTCAATTCCTTGGCTACCTTACAATGAATAAAATTATGGGTACTACCTAAATCAATAAACACTATTACCTTTTTCTTCTAGACATGTCCTTATATCTTGAGAGTTCGAGGAGTGGTAATTCCTGCCAATGCATTACATGATATGGTTAGACTCATTTCTTCCTCTTCTAGGGTTGGTTCCTGGTGTATATCCTCTTCTTTTTCATTTTCTTCTTCCTCTTCACAATCTATGTAAAATAATTTTTTCTCAGCACACTTATGACCTTTAGTGTATTTTCTATCACAACTGTAGTAAAGCCCTTTTGCTCTTTTTTCTTCTAATTGTTGTGGTGTCAACCTTGTAGGTTGTTGAAATCTAGGAGTAGCAACACTTCCCTCTTTATGGAAGTGAGTGGCAGGCTTCCTTGTCGCCGTAATTTTACATTCAATTTTTCTTGCCAACCTGAATTCCTTCTCCAATGAATCAGGTTCCAAAACGCGAACTTCATGTTGGATGTTATCCTTTAAAGTACCTATGAAGAGATCAATCCTGTGTTCCTCTGGAATATCAGTTACCCTTATATTCAATTTTTTGGAAGTCCTCAATGTGCTCCCCCACTAAACCCTTTTGTTTGAGATTTATCAATTGGCTAAAGAAGGTGTTGCTCTTTGTATCCTCATAATGTGCTATCATTTCCTCCGTAAAAATTGACCAAGTGACAATTTTTTTACGGGAGAAAAGCCATCGATACCATACAAATGTATTTTGTTCTAGATGTAAAGTTGCAATGTGTACCTTTTGTGTGTTTTGCACATTATTGAGATCAAAATATTGCTCTATCTGTAGTATCCATGTTATGGGATCCTTGCCATCAAACTTCCTCATATCCATCTTTGGAATATGGTGGTTCTTCCTGACAACATTAGAGTTTATGAAATCATGATTAGCATTTATTTTGTTCTCATCATGAGTTTCCTCTACTATCTTTTCACCATTAAGAAACATTTGTTGTATCAACTTTGTCAAAACTTCCATGTCTGCTTTTAGATCATTCTTCATGTTTTCCATTTTTTCATCGATCTTAGCTTCCATGTAATCCATCTTAGCTTCCATGCCAACTTCCATGCCATCCATCTTAGCTTCCAAACCATTCATCTTAGCTTCCATGCCTTTATTCAAAACTTCCATTTCATTTTTTGTTGCTCTTTGCGATAGCGAAATTTGGTGCACTTGCTCATGGACTTTTGATATCTCATGTTGCATTTCTTCGTCTTCATGAGTCATATTAGAGCCTTCTGAAGGCTTAATGGGTGTTGAATTCTTTTTAGAAGGAATTTTAGAACCCAATACTGATATCTATGCTCAATAGGCTTTTGGAATCAACTAGAACTGGTTTTCAAACAAGACTTATCCAATTTGAAAAAAAAATACACAACTTTTTCTTGATTTTGAGAAGCTCCATATTGAAACTGAATTATCTCTATGATTTCGGATCTTCAATATCTGAAATTTGGCCCTGAGGTAACCCTCTGAATCTTCTTTCGAATGCCATAGGTCTGACCTAATTTGGATTCTTCAAGGCAAAGTTATGTCCAATCTCCCACAATGACCCAATTATAGACTGGTTCAATATAGCAAGCTTGTATGAATTTACACGTGTCATTGTTTCCTTCTTTGGCTCTAAAATTGATAGACAAGAAATTACAGTTCGTGAACTTGCGGCCACTTTTTACAGCATTCCAATCCGATTCTCAGAGAGAGAGTTATGAATATTTTCCCACGATAACCTCTTTGAGATTAAATTCGGGAGCCTGAAACAGACCTAACTTCCACATATCATATCTCCGCAAATATTGCGAACCAAGATTTGAAATTTTGCGATGATGTTCCTCAGGATTTCTTCTTCACTCTCTAAAAATTTCAGCTTCTGAAATTTCATAGAAAAAACGTTATAGTGCAAATTCCGGGATGACCTATTTAGGTTAGATTCAGGAGCCTGCAAAAAGCCCTAACTTCCACAAATCATATCTCCGAAAATATTGCGAACCAAGCTCTGAAATTTTGCGATGATTTTCTTCAGGATTTCAGCTTCGCACTCTCAAAATTTCAGCTTCTGAACCTTCGTAGAAAAACAGTTATAACGAAAATTCCACGATGACCTGTTTGGGGCAGCGAAACTCTAGAATCCAAAGCGCTGATACCAAATGTTGTGAAACCAGCTCCAAAAATAGAAGAAAAGAGATATCAACGCCTTAGAAATAAACCAATTCGAGGGGGAAACCTCTAATACATTACATGAATGAACAATTTTTGGATGATACAAATTACAAAACTTCCTTTCTATATATATGAGTCCATGGGGCCACAATGTAATCCTAGTGGGGCCACAATGTAATCCTAGCTGACCTAACAATAATAATTTAAGGGCACAATAATAAAAATATGAGGGTTACAAGGGTACAATAATAACAATAAGGGGGTTACACTAACAACAATAAGGGACTATACTAGTAATATAGGGACCTAACATATCTGTAGGAGAAGGTGAACTGCTCATCCTACTCATATGCCATAGGAGAAAGTGAACCACTCATCCTATGCATATGTCATCAACAGTAGGGTAAGGTGAACCACTCACCATCCATACATGTTTTCACCATTGTAGGGGAAGGTGAACCACTCACCCTACACACATGTCAATCATCATGGGGTATAACGGGGGAAGGTAAACCACTCACCCTATACATAGTGCACCACTAGGGGAAGGTGAACCTCTCACCTTATGGTCCCTCACTAAAACATTTGGCGGAAATTCTGACGGCCAATTCGTCGCTATTCCGACACATAGTCGTCACAAGAGCAACCGTTCGAGGGCGGGCAAAACGTGGTTTACCATGCCGTCGCTGTTCCGACGCAATTAAAAAGTGTTGCACTATCGACACCTTTTCCGTCGCTTCCAAACAAGCATCACTCTTCCGATGTTTCCCAATCCGTTGCACTTGTTAGCCCCCTTATGAAATTTTTGACAAGAAAATAGGGGGCTAAATCATTGTTGAGTCTTCAAGGAATGCATTTCCTCTGAAAACACAGTCTCCTTGAAGCCTCCTTGTGCCTTATCCCTTTGATAGTATCCCCTCTGCTGATTTCCCTTATAAAGCCTCTCTATTGTGAAGAAGAATGACCAAAGGCCATTTTTCCTCTTATTTCACCCCCACCTAGCCTCTTTTTATTTCCCCTTATTTCCCCTTATTTTTCCTTTTTTTTTACCCTCTTAATTCCCCAAAAATCCCCTTAAAATTCTTTCTCCAACCTTTGTTGGCCATTTTCCTCCCTTACTCCTCTATCGTTCCCCTCCTTGGCCTTCAAATTCCATTTAAATGGGCTAAAACCCACTTCTCGACCTTATTATAGGTGTAAGCCCCTTTCCCACTAGCCCCGTGAACCACTTCCCCATGTGCCCAGGCGCTAGGACCAAGCGCTTAAGTCCAAAGCGCTTATCGCAATCGGAGCTGTCAGCGGGCGCGTTTCCTTTGTAAACTCCAAAGTCCCGATGCGATCGTTTTAACACGTTAAGTCCCGCGATGTGTTGTGCACCGTCAATCTATCACAAGATCCGACGGTAGGGCGCTAATCGCAGCCCCCTGCCTAATCGCAATCGCAGCATGTTGTGTGCACCCTTCGATTGGTCCATCGCAGGTGATTGCGATGCGATTGATCGCAAGTCCTTCTCCCGATCCTCCGATCGCATTCTCCACCGTTGATTTCTCCCGCAGATCAATGGTCCAGCGCTAATCGCATCCGCTGCTCCGATCGCAATCGCAAGTCCCATCTCCCTGTCTCTGATTGCGATGCTCCGATTCAATCCCGACCGTCCATTCTCCCCGCAGATCCGATGGTCATCGCAACTCCTGATCGCAAGTCCTCTCCCAATCCCCCGATCGCATTGCCCCTTCGATTACATCCCCGCCGTTGATCTGGACCCGAGATCAACGGTTATCGCTCAATCGCTTCCCCATTCTCGATCGCAATCGGAACTTTCAAAAGGTGTGTTACAATTTCCGCCTGCTCCGGTTTCCGATTAGATCTCCACCGTCCGTTTCCCGTGCAAATCCAACGCTCAGGATCTGATCGCCCTTCGCCTCTGCCGGGTCCCACGTCCGCCCCTCCGCTTCATTGTTTTTCTTCCATTTCCTTTGTATTTCCCCCGAAGGTCGATCGTTGAATTTTTACACTATGTGACCATTTCTCCGCCACTTTTCATTAGTTCTCCACTATTCTACCACCATTCCACCGCTTCCGCAACATTTCCTCCGCCACCACTGTACGGGTTTTTAATTGATTCATTTTACTGTGAAGATGGCACAGAGAAGTCTTCCAACAGTTTCCAGCGAACCAGCAGAGAGTTTCAAAGGGGGTTAATGATTCCTAATGATATAATTAAGGTTAACCCCGCAGTTCAGAGGCAGGGCACAGTTTGAAGATTCAAGCACACTGTCAAAGTCTTATCTGTGTTTAATATTGGCAGAAGTACTCTTCTCCAGAAGGACATCCTCCTACAAGAAATCTCCATGCCTCCTCGAGCCCATAATCAATTAAATACACAGACAGGAGCTTCATTGAAGACTGTCTGAGCCGCAGTAATGGAGGAATGGAGAAGTCATGCAGCTCTTTCACCCAGTTCATTTATTCAGAAGGCTAGCGCAGAGCTCCAAGCACCAGAAAGGACCCCAAAGAAATATCCGAGGTCGATCTTGGCCTGACAGAGACTCCCCAGACAGATTACAGAGTACATGAAATACTGCAGAAAGCCATTAAGTGGTATGGGCATGAACACTTCCGCCTTACTGTCTTAATGAGACTCATTTATTTGCTTATCTACTGCTATTCCTTCCTCTTCTCCTATAACAAATCCCCAAGAACATAATGTAAAGGTTGTTGTTCAGTTGTTCGGCAGTTGCTGTTAGAGGGATTCATTCTTGACTGTTGGAACAGTCTTGGGAGGGAGTAACAGAGTAGTTGTATGTAATAGGCTGGGAGGAGAAGTTTGGACTGTAACAGCCATTGAGCTTATTGTACATGACTGGTTTTGCATCAATTAATCAAAGCACATTTCACAGGATCCTGGTCTATTACTATTGGTGATGTTTTTCTAACTCTGTATATTACATTTTAATTCTGTTTCATCTTCTTCTGGTAGGCAACAGAAGTATAACATAGGATTCACCCTTGTTAGGCGCCCTATGTTTCCTGCTCGCCCTACCTTTATGTTTTCTGATTTATGTGCTATCTGAGAATTGTTTTCAGTCAATTTAACCAGTGTAGTGGATGTTATTGCTTGCTCTCTGATGTATGAATTGGTTGAAACAGTTCTTAGATGTTCTTGCTGGGTTTAAGCTGGAAGGTTTGGGAACACTGGGGATTAGAGCTAGCCCTGTCCACTAGGATCCTTGCGCGACCAGCCAGCCTTTCTAAGATCCCTTCGTTAATCTTATCTCTGTTTTCCCCTTGGAGTTGCTAAAGCAGACCTGGAGTTAAATGACCTCTGGTTTGATCTATAAGCTGCCCCTTCGTCCTTTTTGAGAGCTGCCTTTGAGTATGTCCAAGCAGGTCTGGAGTTAAATGACCTCTGACCTGATCTATAGACAGAAAATTGGTTGCCCTTCCTTCTTCCACTTTCTCTCCTTAATGTTCCATTCCACCATTTGCCTAAAAGATCCTTTAGTGTAGATGACTTGCCCTTTGAAAGCCTTGGCTAGTGGATGCAAGTAATTTCCTCTCATGACTCCATAGCCCAATGGATGGCACTTTCTTGGCCAATCCTCTTTGCTGAAACATCCTACTGCTCTGTTCCTTTTCTCCCATTACTTTCTCAACCTATGATCTCCTAACCAACCCAACAACCCTTCAACCAAAGCATTTTAAAACCCCCCTTTGTGCTTCATAACTAGCCTAATACCTCATTTTGAGCTTCAAAGATATATCATTCTTTGCTCTATTGGAGAGATCCCTCTCCGGGTCCAGGAGGGCTAGATCCTAGGGCCCCAAAGTGGTTTGATGTTGTCTCATCTTTTGGTATTGCCAAATCTGCCAAAACATGGGAACCCCAACATAATGGCGACTCCACTAGGGAGAGACCAATCAGCCTTGATTTGGTAAACCACTGTGGTGGACATTAAGTTGTAAATCATCCACCTGGCGACTCCACAATTCTTGAATGATTAAAAGACTCCATAGGTGATCAACAGGCCACTGATTATCTTGGTTTCACGTGACTCCATTGGGAGACCATGTCGCAGTACAACATCAGCCGTGATGAAGACCAAGCCACGTCACTAATGGAAGACCCTGAACGGTTTATGGAAATGTTTCCGGACTTCATAGCAGTGTGTTGTGATACACTTGCTAGTGACTTGGCAGAATTGAGGGTAGAGGACCTTCCAGGGGCTGTTCTCCGCAGCTCAGAATTCAGACCCGTGCTCAGGAAAATATTCTTGGAGCTGGTGGTTGAGAGGTATGAGGCCGATATTGAACTTTTGAACTCACAAGAGATATCATACGAGTTCAGAGACCCGAGGGCCTTTTTGGAAAGTCTCCCGCCCCCTAAAAGAGAAGAAATCCCGCTGCTCTTTGAAATAAAAGAAGAAGAGGATCCGATTTTCATGAGCCACACTGAAGATGCAGTGGAAAATGCAATAATTGAAGCTGCCCAGGACGTAGACAGCCTACCAGTCATGGTAGGCCTAAAAGAAGACAATGTGCATCAGGTGTTCGTTGATCCTATGGCAGAGTACATGGAGGCCCTGATTTGCTCGAATGCTCCAACATTGATCCTTAGCACGGGCCAGATTCACCAGGGATGGTCACTACTGATGGTGACCATGGTCTTGAAGGACCACACGCAGAGCACCCTGTGGTTATCTTTGACAGGCAATCAGTTCTCATATCCTTTTTTGTTACTACTTGACTGGTTGCATTGGCATTATTGTATCACTTAGTACATCAGAGATTTCCAAGTAGAGTAGGGTAGGTAGGAAAAGCTCAATAAAGCTCAGTCTATGAGCATGTAGTTAGTTGTTTTCATTTTCTGTCTTAGAATGTAGAGAATAAATCTGCTAGATAGTTTAATCCTAGCAGATAGTAGTGTAGGTAGAGAAACATGTGAGACCAGCAGTCTAATCCGGTCTCATGGAGCAATAAGGGTAGAAGCAAAATAGGTTTATTTTCCTGTTTGTAAAATATTGATGATGTAAAAGGGTCTGCAAGTCCAAATGCACCCAGAAGAAAAAATGTTAGGACTATAGTGTGGGTAGGTAGTTGTGTGGGAGAATTTTACTGTTGATATGTTGTCTTCATAATATTGTGGCAGCTGATCTAAAGAAAGAAAGGGATGGTTCAAGCAGCAGGCATCTGGCCTACACCAAGAGATAATCTCCTGAATTCTTGACTCCTTCAAGAATAAGCCATCCCCATGTGGAGCCACTGTTAGCCCCCCTATGAAATTTTTGACAAGTAAATAGGGGGCTAAATCATTGTTGAGTCTTCAAGGAATGCATTTCCTCTGAAAAAAGAGTCTCCTTGAAGCCTTCTTGTGCCTTATCCCTTTGATAGTATCCCCTCTGCTGATTTCCCTTATAAAGCCTCTCTGTTGTGAAGAAGAATGCCCAAAGGCCCTTTTTCCTCTTATTTCACCCCCACCTAGCCTCTTTTTATTCCCCATTATTTCTCCTTCTTTTCCCTTTTTTTTCACCCTCTTAATTCCCCAAAAATCCCCTTAAAATTCTTTCTCCAACCTTTGTTGGCCATTTTCCTCCCTTACTCCTCTATCGTTCCCCTCCTTGGCCTTCAAATTCCATTTAAATGGGCTAAAACCCACTTCCCGACCTTATTATAGGTGTAATCCCCTTTCCCACTAGCCCCGTGAACCACTTCCCCATGTGCCCAGGCGCCAGGACCAAGCGCTTAAGTCCAAAGCGCTTATCGCAATCGGAGCTGTCAGCGGGCGCGTTTCCTTTGTAAACTCCAAAGTCCCGATGAGATCGTTTTAACACGTTAAGTCCCGCGATGTGTTGTGCACCGTCAATCTATCACAAGATCTGACGGCAGGGCGCTAATCGCAGCCCCCGACCCAATCGCAATCGCAGCATGTTGTGTGCACCCTCTGATTGGTCCATCGCAGGTGATTGCGATGCGATTGATCGCAAGTCCTTCTCCCGATCCTCCGATCGCATTCTCCACCGTTGATTCCTCCCACAGATCAATGGTCTAGCGCTAATCGCACCCGCCGCTCCGATCGCAATCGCAAGTCCCATCTCCCTGTCTCCGATTGCGATGCTCCGATTCAATCTCGACCATCCATTCTCCTCGCAGATCCGACGGTCATCGCAACTCCCGATCGCAAGTCCTCTCCCGATCCCCCGATCGCACTGCCCCTCCGATTACATCCCCGCCGTTGATCTGGACTCGAGATCAACGGTTATCGCTTAATCGCTTCCCCATTCTCGATCGCAATCGAAACTTTCAAAAGGTGTGTTGCGATTGTCGCCCGCTCCGGTTTCCGATTGCGATTGTTCCGATTAGATCTCCGCCGTCCGTTTCCCGTGCAAATCCAACGCTCAGGATCTGATCGCCCTTCGCCTCTGCCAGGTCCCACGTCCGCCCCTCCGCTTCATTGTTTTTCTTCCATTTCCTTTGTATTTCCCCCAAAGGTCGACCGTTGAATTTTTACACTATGTGACCATTTCTCCGCCACCCTTCATTGGTTCTCCACTATTCTACCACCATTCCACCGCTTCCGCAGCATTTCCTCCGCCACCACTGTCCGAGTTTTTAACAGATTCATTTTACTATGCAGATGGCACAGATAAGTCTTCCAACAGTTTCCAGCGAACCAGCAGAGAGTTTCAAAGGGGGTTAATGATTCCTAATGATATAATTAAGGTTAACCCCGCAGTTCAGAGGGAGGGCACAGTTTGAAGATTCAAGCACACTGTCAAAGTCTTATCTGTGTTTAATATTGGCAGAAGTACTCTTCTCCAGAAGGACATCCTCCTACAAGAAATCTCCATGCCTCCTCGAGCCCATAAGCAATTAAATACACGGACAGGAGCTTCATTGAAGACTATCTGAGCCGCAGTAATGGAGGAATGGAGAAGCCGTGCAGATCTTTCACCCAGTTCATTTATTCAGAAGGCTAGCGCAGAGCTCCAAGCACCAGAAAGGACCCCAAAGAAATATCCGAGGTCGATCTTGGCCTGACAGAGACTCCCCAGACAGATTACAGAGTACATGCAATACTGTAGAAAGCCATTAAGTGGTATGGGCGTGAACACTTCCGCCTTACTGTCTTAATGAGACTCATTTATTTGCTTATCTACTGCTATTCCTTCCTCTTCTCCTATAAGAAATCCCCGAGAACATAATGTAAAGGTTGTTGTTCAGTTGTTCGGCAGTTGCTGTTAGAGGGATTCATTCTTGACTGTTAGAAAAGTCTTGGGAGGGAGTAACAGAGTAGTTGTATGTAATAGGCTGGGAGGAGAAGTTTGGACTGTAACAACGATTGAGATTATTGTACATGACTGGTTTTGCATCAATTAATCAAAGCACATTTCACAGGATCCTGGTCTATTACTATTGGTGATGTTTTTCTAACTCTGTATATTACATTTTAATTCTGTTTCATCTTCTTCTGGTAGGAAACATAAGTATAACATAGGATTCACCCTTGTTAGGCGCCCTATGTTTCTTGCTCTCCCTACCTTTATTTTTTCCTGCTTTATGTGCTGTCTGAGAATTGTTTTCAGTCAATTTTACCAGTGTAGTGGATGTTATTGCCTGCTCTCTGATGTATGAATTGGTTGAAACAATTCTTAGATGTTATTGTTGGGTTTAAGCTGGAAGGTTTGGGAACACTGGGGATTAGAGCTAGCCCTGTCCACTAGGATCCTTGCGCGACCAGCCGGCCTTTCTAAGATCCCTTCGTTAATCTTATCTCTGTTTTCCCCTTGGAGTTGCTAAAGCAGACCTGGAGTTAAATGACCTCTGTTTTGATCTATAAGCTGCCCCTTCGTCCATTTTGAGAGCTTCCTTTGAGTATGTCCAAGCAGGTCTGGAGTTAAATGACCTCTGACCTGATCTATAGACAGAAAATTGGTTGCCCTTCCTTCTTCCACTTTCTCTCCCTAATGTTCCATTCCACCATCTGCCTAAAAGATCCTTTAGTGTAGATGACTTGCCATTTGAAAGCCTTGGCTAGTGGATGCAAGTAATTTCCTCTCATGACTCCATAGCCCAATGGATGGCACTTTCTTGGCCAATCCTCTTTGCTGAAACATCCTACTGCTCTGTTCCTTTTCTCCCATTACTTTCTTAGCCTATGATCTGCTAACCAACCCAGCAACCCTTCAACCAAATAATTTTAAAACCCGCCTTTGTGCTTCATAACTAGCCTAATACCTCATTTTGAGCTTCAAAGATATATCATTCTTTGCTCTATTGGAGAGATCCCTCTCCGGGTCCAGGAGGGCTAGATCCTAGGGCCCCAAAGTGGTTTGATGTTGTCTCATCTTTTGGTATTGCCAAATCTGCAAAAACATGGGAACCCCAACAACACTTCTGACCTTTGTAAACTGTCGCACTTCCGACGAAATGTGGTCCGACGTTTTGAACGTCTCTCTTCCGACGTTTGTAAACTATCATAATTACGACGAAATGTGGTCCGACGTTTTGAACGTTGCTCTTTCGATGTTTGTAAACTGTCGCAATTCCGACGCAATGTGGTCTGACGTTTTGGACGTCGCTCTTTCGACGGTTGTAAACTGTCACAATTTCAACGAAATGTGGTCCGACGTTTTGGACGTCGCTCTTCCGACGTTTTTAAACGGTCGCCTGATAAACGAAATGTGGTCGAAGCGTTTTGAGAATGGGGAAGTGATCGGCGTTTTATCTTTTATCGTTCTTGAAGCGTTTCTAATCAGGTTTTATGAAGCGCTTACAAGGCGTCGGTATAGCGACGGCGGGTTCAATTTTAAAAAAAATAAAATGAAACTTTAAAAGAGGAAAAACGTTGTTTTGAATATATTATATGAAGTAAAACAGTCCATGAAGTCATTACATTTTCACATCTGAAGATTGGAACCCAAATATCCATTAGAAAAGTGGAAGTCCCACCCCGGACAATGATAGAAAAATACCCCATGTCACATACAGGGACATGATATAAAACCCAGTAACGGTCCACATGGAGATTATCGACAATCTGAGAAAGCATCCAAATATGCCCGAGGCATCTATAAGAAAGTGAAATAGCAGTATGTAGAATAGTAAAGCAACAGATAGAGTACCGACGTCCATTGTTCCAAATGCAAATTAAAGTACCCAAAATCCTTGAACAGAGAAAAACGCTAATCATGTGAGGAGTGTGATATGTCCCAAATATAAAAATACCATGAGACCATATCAATAAACCAGCAACATAGACCAGCATCGCTAGTTTTGAAGGCAGAGTGATAAACATTAATCATTTTTTTCACAAGAGAAAAAACGTTGTTTTGAATATATTATATGAAGTAAAACAGTCCATGAAGTTATTACATTTTCACATCTGAAGATTGGAACCCAAATATCAATCCAGAAAAGTGGAAGTCCCACCCTAGACAGTGATAGAAAAATACCCCATGTCACATACAGGGACTTGATATAAAACCCAGTAACGGTCCACATGGAGATTATCGAAAAATCTGAGAAAGCATCCAAATATGCCCGAGGCATCTATAAGAAAGTGAAATAGAGTATGTAGAATAGTAAAACAACATATAGAGTACCGACGTCCATTGTTCCAAATACAAATTAAAGTACCCAAAATCCTTGAACAGAGAAAAACGCTAATCATGTGAGGAGTGTGATATGTCCAAAATATAAAAAGACCATCAGACCATATCAATAAACAAGCAACATAGACCAACATCGCTAGTTTTGAAGGCGGAGTGATAAACATTAATCATTTTTTTTTCACAAGATAAAAAACGTTGTTTTGAATATATTATATGTAGTAAAACAATCCATGAAGTCATTACATTTTCACATCTGAAGATTGGAACCCAAATATCCATCCAGAAAAGTGGAAGTCCCACCCCAGACAGTGATAGAAAAATACCCCATGTCACATACGGGGACTTGATATAAAACCCAGTAACGGTCCACATGGAGATTATCGACAATCTGAGAAAGCATCCAAATATGCCCGAGGCATCTATAAGAAAGTGAAATAGCAGTATGTAGAATAGTAAAGCAACATATAGAGTACCGGCGTCCATTGTTCCAAATACAAATTAAAGTACCCAAAATCCTTGAACAGAGAAAAACGCTAATCATGTGAGGAGTGTGATATGTCCAAAATATAAAAAGACCATCGGACCATATCAATAAACCAGCAACATAGACCCGCATCGCTAGTTTTGAAGGCAGAATGATAAACATTAATCATTTTTTTTTCAGAAGAGAAAAAATGCTATTTTGAATATATTATATGAAGTAAAACAGTCCATGAAGTCATTACATTTTCACATCTGAAGATTGGAACCCAAATATCCATCCAGGAAAGTGGAAGTCCCACCCCAGAAAATGATAGAAAAATACCCCATGTCACATACAGGGACATGATATAAAACCCAGTAACGGTCCACATGGAGATTATCGACAAATCTGAGAAAGCATCCAAATATGCTCAAGGCATCTATAAGAAAGTGAAATATCAGTATGTAGAATAGTAAAGCAATAGATAGAGTACCGACATCCATTTTTCCAAATACAAATTAAATTACCCAAAATCCTTGAACAGAGAAAAACGCTAATCATGTGAGGAGTGTGATAACCATCTACAGAAACCCAGGCTCGCTTGTAAGATCAGGCTCGCTTGATTCCAAAATTGGTAACCATCTGTTGCATCTGAGATGTAAGGTTTAGGCTTGCTTGTTTCCATTAGTAGCCTACTACAACATCCACCCTGTTCATAGCAAAAAGGTTCCTGTAGATATACAGAGAAAGAGTATAATACGTAGACCATATAAACATGGCTCTTTATTTCAAAAAAAAGGTTTAAAATAGAAACAGGGCAACATTTGTTTTTCTAAGTAAAGTTAATCTATTAACAGTGGGAATAAAATTACACCGAAGTCAAAATCGTTGCCCAGACTCGTGGCAAATTTGTCATCAAAAAATCAAAAAATTAAGAAGATTGCCCTCATACGGGGAAACCAGTCTTGAACGTTTAATTTACAGAATTCAAAAATATTACAAAGGTCCAGCACAGTAAAATAATCTAAAAGCAGCCCAATTAAGTGGGCCGCGAAGCAAGAAAAGCAAATTAACCAAACTACTCCTCTGGCTCCTCGACGATTTGGCACCATCCTTCGGAAGGTCCAGGATCGCTAGGTGCTACCTCCACATTCATGCCACGGCTCCCCTCCTGAAGGCCCAAATGATGGCCAGATTTTTCCGAGCTTAGACCCGCTGGACGGGTGCATTCTTCCTCCGTTTGACCCTCCTCGCGAAAAACCACAGTGACTAAAGCTGTAATTTGTGGGCGGTTGAGAGAGAAATTAAAGGAAAATTGCGAAGTGCGCGTCGTGGGAGAAGGTGAACTAGCGGTGGGGAAACGAGGAGCAGGGGAATCCATACGGTGGCCAAATCCTACAACCCGACCCCGCCCACTCCTAGTATTTGGATAGCGACCTGCATAATCACTGGACTGGTCGGAAGACAACTCGGTTGAGGCGCTGGAGGGAGCGCGCAGGAGTTGACCTCTAGTGCTCCCCTTGCGGCAACACATCCTTTGACGCACACGAGGTATGGGTGTAGTCTCACTAGCAGTGGGCACAAGAGGAGACGGAGAAGCAGAATTCCAAGAAACAGAGGAAGACAGACAAGGACCAGACCGAGAGAAATGAAGATATGCATCAAGGTATACACAGCAGTTCAACTGTCCACTTCTCCTTCTCGTCACAGTGAGCAGGCTGTGTAACCCAGCAATCGGCTCGTCTAAAAAACCATAGCGAAATGCCATTTTATCAATGCAATGCAATTGAAGGACGCTCGTCATAATTAATCTCTGATCATTAATGAGACCCGAAGGCCGGATCATATTGGAGCATGCAGAATCGCTAACGGGAGTGGAGGTCCGATCTTGAACAGTGTTAAAATTTAATGAAATTTGATGTGAAAACCTTGGAATTTAATTGAACAACGTTAAATATTAATGCAATTGATATGAAATCGTCACATCCATGTCCCATCGCCTTAAACGCTATCAAATGCACCCGCAGCCGGGAGCAGGGCAAGTTTTTATTGAGGACACGTGGCAGAAATTGATTGGAGCGGATCTTTGTTTGGGCCGCTTGCGCAGTGGAAATCCGGACACGAAAAAGATTAGGGTGAATTTGATAAGAAATTAACGTCACAACTTTCCCTTCGTACGCCAGCCCAACTTCGGACCCGAAAAAGATTAGGGCGGAATTCATTTGGTTTTCGCGTCACAAAATTGGCTGACGTCAGCAGGCTATTTTGGAACACGAATTTGGTTTGAATTATGGTTTATCGCCGTTTGAAGTCCGGCGGGCTCGACTTAAGAACAATTTTGTTTGATCCCATCTTATAAAATTTGTGTTGGTTTTCTTTGATAATACACATATTTATAATAAATCATGGGAATGCCACACTAAACATGTGGAAAAGTTATATAAATTATTGAGAACAATCATTTTTATGTAAAAATATCCAAATGTGCTTTTGGAAAATAAGAATTCGAGTATTTGGTTCATATTGTTTTAAAGGAAGGAGTGAAGTTGGAGCCTCAAAAGATGCAAGCTATTACAAAATGACCTATTCCTAAGAAAATCAAGGTTCCTAGAAGATTTTTTAGACTTACATGATATTATTGATCATTTGTTAAGAATTATTCATGCATTTCAAGTCCACTCACATATCTCTTGAAGAAAATATCATTTATATGGAATGATGAGGCTACTTTGGCATTCTCTCTTTTAATGGATGCCATGTCTTCTACACCAACACCGGTTGCACCTAATTTTGGTAAAACATTCATAGTAGAGTGTGAGGCACTAGGACAAGGAATTTACGTAACATTAACACAATAAGGGATATCATTGGCTTTTAAAAGAAAGGAATTCAAAGAAAATATTTGGTGAAATCTACGTATGAAAAATAAATGGAAGCAATATTACATGCAATAAAAAATGAGGATAGTATATCACTGGGAGGTACTTTAAAGTCAAGATATACCATGATAGCATAAAGTATTTTTTGAAGCTATGGATTTCATTGGAAGATTAACAAAAATGAGGAGAAAAAATGCAAAGTTTTAATTTTGAGACAATCTGCAAAAAGGGTAAGGAAAATTTAGTACATGATGCTCTTTCTAAAATAGAAGAGGCCTCAAATTTATATCCAATTACATTTTCTATTCCTAGGTGGCTAGAAAAAGCTTGCCATAATGGAAAAATGACAATAGTACTAAACAAAAACTAAAATTTATAAAGGATGGGATGAACTCTATGGAGCATTGGGAGTGAAAGAGAGATATACTTTGGTGCAAATGTAGAATAATTTTATGCACGCAAGCATATTTGAATAAACAAATATTAAGGGAGTCCCATGTCTCTTTGATGGTAGGACGCAGGGTTCCTTAAAACATCTCAAAGGATCAAAAAATATATTTTTGGAAGGAATGAAGAAAGATATTCAAAATTTTGTAAGAGAAGGTCAGGTTTGCATAATAAATAAAGAGAGATAGTAAAATCTCTAGGGTTACTTCAACCATTCCACATACATATTCAAAGACTAGAAGATATATCAATAGACTTTATTACAGGGTTACTGAAATATAAAGGAAAGTATTACATTTTTGTGGTCATTTATATAGACAAATTTTGTAGATTTTTTTTGTAGAGCTCAAAGTACATAAACAACAAGCCAAGTGGCAGAAGTGTCCATGAAAGAAATTCATAGTCTTCATGGTTTTCCTAAGTAATAGTAACAAGAAACTTTTGGAAATAATTATTTAATATGAGTGGAGAAACACTAGCTGCCATGAGTTCTACATATCAAACACAATCAAATGGTCAAACAAAAATAGTTAACAAATGTTTTTAAGGTTATCTACAATGTTACTCTTTAGAAAAGCAACTTAGTATGCCATAATTAATAATCATTCCCTGTTCAATTTTGTTAATAGGTTTATGTCAGACGATGATGCAGGGGCATTAGGCACTAGCCAACAATGTAGGAGGTTTTTTCCACATGTTGTGGCTAGGAGGTTTCGAAAACATTTGAGTTGTAACAACTAGGTGTCAATACCTCAGCTGATTGTATTACTTAGACTAGTTAGAGTTGTAGGAGTCGAACTGTTTCAGTTAGTTGAATTATTATAATTAGACCTTTTGATTTCTAGAACAGTCCTCTCAGAGGAATTGAAGAGCCATATGTTATGTATATAAATTGTAATTCCTCGGATGAATAAAAGTAGAGAGGGAAGAGGAGAGTAGAGAGGGGATTTCTGCAATAAACCTCTGTGTGTGAACAATTGTTTCTAGTTAAATGATTTCCAAGCTTAGTTGCCATTGAATTATCTCAAACTGCTAATTTTGAAGAATTTTTTAACTGTGAGGCGATTGGGTACTGATAATTCCATTCTTTTGTCTTTGAATTCCCGTAAATCGTTGGATAACCCTGTGAACTCACCCCACCCGAAGGCGAGGTCTGTGTAGAGAACCGGGGTCATGAACACTGTTCAAATATAAAATTCCCGCTTAATAAAGAGACAAAATTGTTGTGCTTTCGGAACTTGACCCGAGGATTGGACACGAGTTAAAAAACAAAAGGATAGCGGAACCAGACTTGCACCCGTGGTCAAGCCCTGTACCAAAACCACGAGCGGAATCACAAAAGCGGGTTGCCCATATCACACTGCTTTTGCAGAGTAGGCGGTATTTCCTATTCGTGAGCGATTCCATAGGGAATGCGACACGTGGCGAAGTGACCCCCAAAAAACCACCGTTTAACCCGCACCATCGCACGTTAAAGCCCGACGTTGGAAGCCGAGCGAAATTTCCAAGAGTCGTTGATTTAGAGACGGGCCATCGGACGGTGGTCACACATTGAACTTGCCCGGAGGTTAACTAAGTGTGCGGAGGATAGCCAGGTACGATATGAGTGTTTGATTGGTTATTGATATATATAGGTGGGCCGAAGTATAATGAAATTGTTTAATTAAACGATTGGCGGATAATTAGCATAAGTCTGGAGCGTGATTGTTGTAAGGCTGGGTGGTGAAATATAGAGCCGAAAGTTCATTACAAGTTATTTATTTAAAAATAAATGTGGAGTATAAATACAAAGTGTTGAAAGTTAAACATTGGTTATAAGGATTGGAGATAATATAAAGTCGGGAATATAAATTAAAGTCCAACCATTGTGGATAGTATTTATTTATCAAATTATACGAATTTGATAAATAAACCCGAAGAAAGAAGAAGTCAATTAAGACTCGGGCTGGAGGAAAAGAACGGGGTACACCAAGGGAAAATGCTGACACAGCGATTGTAGACACACCAGCTCTCCTTGGGGGTCCAATTTCAGTTTTGTTGCGTCACACGATGATCTCTCTTCTCTGGCATTTACTTGTATTGAAGATCACTATTCTAGGAATAAGGAATTATTTTCTCCAAAAATAACCCTAGCCAAACATTGACAATGCATCAAGGATATCTTTCTATGCTTCATAAGTACATATGTTCTACTTCTAAATCATGTCTTGAAAGTGGTTGTTTTGCTGGAAATTATTCACCAGTTGGTTTCATACCAAAGTCTTTTTCACATTTTCAGCATCCAATACATGAAAAAGATAATGGTTTAAAACAACACAAATATTTGAAATTTTGCAAGAATTGTCTGGCACACTTTGAATATGAATTTTGAAGTCAAGTGCATGATGTTGTATAGGATCAAGTGTCATTTTGAATACCAAATGTTTCACGAGAAACTTCTCAACATGCTACCCTGCAGTAAGGATTAAATGACAATATTGCATCAACTATTTCCATAATAAAAGTGCACCTCGGCCATAAGACTAAACAACTGCAAATGTTGTAGATCTAACAATACCACACAATCAAATGTATTCCACAAGGCCAATACTGTATGAAAAATGAAAAGGAGTTTGCAACCAAAAATACCTTAGGCAACTAATTCAATTAGATACACCAAACCATCAGAAAAAAGGAAAACCAACCTACTTGGCCCCAATATTTTCAACTGGGTCCTCTAATTCAAGCAATAAAAAGGCCAAAACCATAGCATTGAGATGCATTTCATTACACTGTCAATAAAAATAAAATTTGACTCAGCTATAACCCTTTCCTTTTATTGTTGTGAAAAGCTTTATGCATTACTCTAATGTGGCTAGTCCATAGGCCAAGTAGACCACTGGGTAAAAAATATGTTTCCTTTCACCTTTGAGTTTTCAAATTATGCCTACCAAATCTAAGACATTTAAGAGGGGGAACTAATACAACGTTAAAAAGAAAACCAGAGCACACACCTACAAATTACCTCCTTAGCTACTGTCACACCATCATTAACTATTTTCGGAGAACCATGCTTGCTCTCCAAGACAACATTTTTCCCTTCGCCACAAGGGTGACTCCAACAAGATTAGCAAGTTTGTTCACACCGCCTGCAAGACAAATTGACAATGCTTTCAGTAAGTGTGCAATTGAATGCCAGACCATATGCCAAAACAACCCTCCATGAAAAATTAAAATAACACATTAAAATCAAATATAAGTGGACAAGGAAAGATCCACTGCAATGAAGTTTCACGTGCATGTGACCTTTCTTTAAACATAATTGTTTCTCTGACCTGCAATTTTTTTGTCACTGAGCCATCCTTGTTGAAGTACAATTCCTTTTCCATAGCTCTTGTATTAACTACCTTCTCTCTGTCGCATAATCTCAGAGTCCCTCTTCTGCTTGAGCGATTAAAGGAAATGGGTGAAAGAACTGAAAGAGAAGACAATTGTCTGCCATAATTATCAAACATTGCACCCAACTTCTTCCCCTTTCCATTGTTACCCAATAAGGTAGATGTGGCAATTGTTGTCATACTGCCCAATGTAGAGGCCATCTTCTCTTATGTTGAATATAGAATTACAATATCTTCATATTAGTATGAACCTTAAAAAACATGACTCCCATTGCTAAAAACCACTTTTAAGTTGTAACAGGAAAACTAAACAACTATTGCAACTTTTGGCAACTTCTGGAGCATTAAGAGAGAAAAAACCAAAGAGAAATACAACCACAATCCTCATTTTAATGAGACCGGATTATATATTTCCATTAAGATAATAGAAAGAAATCACGACTATATTAAGGCCAACACAAAACAATCTTTAACTAGTGTCTCTCGCGGCCTTCAGGTTGCCATGCTAGAGGTTGCATATTTTTAATTTAAATTCTTGACCTCTTGTGCCCATCTATGAATGCATCCAATGGGATATCTACATAAAATTCTCCTTTATATCCCCAAAAACAAATTCCCTACTACAAGAGCACTAGTATTGATGGATCACCCCACACCATCCCACCCACTAGAAACGGTGAAAAAGGAAACTCGAGAAACCTTCTGAAATATCTCAAGATGACTATATGGGTGGTTCTTATGAATGAACCAACCATTCAGAACATGCTCATCAATCCAAACCATGAGTATTATGTGACGATATTCAAGCAGGCACTGAATCGGATTTCTGAAGCTATGTTAGAGAAACCCTAAACTCTCACTGAAAATAGGTGAAATGTGGCACCACTCAGGGATTGACATGTGCCAATTGGTACAAGTGGTAGACAATTGGCATGCTCAAACAACGAGGTGATGCGGGAATGACATGAGGGAGAAAATATCAGAAAAGCCCCAAATCTGGAGAACTAAAGCTCATCACCAACCTGAGATTGACAAATTTACATGATGTAACCTATGAAATCATAAATGGAGAAATCATAGTAACAATAAAGTAACCTATGTAACAATAAATTCGGATTCATCCTGGGAGTGGTAATGGGAGAAATCATAGTGAACAACAGGAAACATGAAAAGTTGCTTACAATCAAATAGATGAAAAAACACATACAAAAAACCTAGATAATAATCATGAACAAGCTTAATATTGAATTATGAACTGTAAAGGAACTTACAAAATGTGACATTACGAACCTGGTCAAGCACACAAGCAAAAATATCCTGGACATGACCTTGGTTGACAAGTTGTATTGCTCATGATGCAAGAGGATTTGTACCTGCACTGCCAAGTCAATCAAAATCCATCATTATCTATACAATAAACACAAGTAATTGATGTAGTATTTTTTACTCTAAGATGCATTCTTATGATAATGTTAGAACATATGTTGAAAATGTCAAAACATACCTGAATAAGATCCTCTTCATTTCAAGAACAATTTATTGGAGTCGCATGAACTTGGAACAAGCCTCCCACGATTTGAAAGAGTAGCAACTAAGTCAACAGTGACTTTTTTGTTGTTACGCTGGATCGAGGGAGGTTTGCTCCAAGATTAAATCGCTCCAATAAATTATTCTCTACTATACAGGGCCAACCACGTGAAGGTGGAAGCTCTTATGGCCCCTGCCCCCCCTCTCACATCACTCTCAATTCCCCAATACCCAATCTATATTTCATTTTTTACTTTCATGAGCATAAAAAATAATATTCAATAACTAATAAAAAAACAATTCAACAAAAAGTATGCAAGGAAACATTGCAATTAATGCTTGACATAAAAATAGTATGATAAATGAGTTTTTTATATAATGCAAAAAACGTTCCAAGTATGGTCATTGGTAACGTTTGTCTTACAATAATACAATATTTTACATTATCGAATTTTCTTTTTCTTCTTCCTATTTTTAAAGCTCCTAATTACATCATCAATATCATCATGCTCTGCTCCTGTTTCGTGCCTTTCGGCCCGCACTGCTGACCTAGTTGCGTAGTCACGATGTCTGGTCTCATCCAGTGACGGGGCATCGCCTACAAAAACAAATAATATTAAATTTTAATTGTCAGTTTTTAAATATCATTGAACTAGTTCGATAATATTAATAAAAAAAATTGCAATGAGATTATTTACCTGGTGCACCAGTTGTCGCCGCTGACCTAGTTGCATTGTCACGATGTCTGGTCTCATCCAGTGACGGGGCATCGCCTCCAAAAACAGATAATAATTAAATTTTAATTATCAGTTTTTAAATATCATTGAACTATTTCGGTAATATTAATAAAAAAAATTGCAATGAGATTATTTACCTGGTGCACCAGTTGTCGCCGTTGGGACTGTTGCCCTGTCTTCCTCTCTGGTGGTAAGATCCTCAAGGGAAAAATTCTCTGTCATTTAAACAAAAAAAGGAAAACCATCAAGGTATAATTAGAAAAAATTATAAGTGGAAATTAATTACCGTCACGGCCCTCACTGATAGTAGCATTGTCGCCCTGGTCCCCACTACAATGATCAGGTTGCACGTGAGTATCATCTACATCTGGCTCTAAAACTGGGTTATTTGCCTCGTCGGTAGTGTTGCTCCCCTGATTTAAACAAAGTTGTTAGACATTAAATTTATGGACGAAAACAAACATATTGAAAGGTTAATATTTTACCTTATCAGGCATTCTGGATCTTGGGACCTGCCCCAAGCTTCTGCGACGTTCAACTACAACTTGATAGCCGAAATGGAAAGCGATATTTTTATCTTCCTCTGTAGTTTCTGTTCCGAAGTCATCACCCTACATTACATATGATTGTGTATTTTTAATCATATTTGATAGGATTACAAAACGTTGGAAGGCGATACAATTAATTATAAGATGTTTAGCTACTTAATTACAATTCTTGCAGCTAATTTCAAGTAGCCACCCTGGCCTAGCTTGTGATGGCCCTTTTTCTCAATCCTAACTTTGGTTGCCTTTGAGGTGTCAGGAAACCTAGCATCAAAATATTGAAGTCAGATATGACGTAGCACACTTTTATTTTAGACATAAAGAAAATTAAAGCTATTGAATTAAAGTTGTAATTTACCTTGCGGGTCCAGTTGGCATTTTTCCTTCTTTCTTTGCCTTTTTCTCTTTTCCGTCATGGATGAGTGCTCTCCACTCACTCTCTGAAATTGCGAGAGGATGCTCATATCTAGGGTTAAATTGCAATTGCGTCCTATAGGTGTCCCTGGTATATTTCAAATATTTGCCGGCTACCTGAGCCACCGCTTTTCTGTCAAATGTGCCGACCCCAAAAAGGGCTTCTAGATAATCTAGAAGTTCTTTTTTCAGGTTGGAATTCTGGGAATTCCACCCTGTAGGTATGGTTGGGCCAAAAATTACCAACGCATGGCTCTCCAGAATCCTGTAGAACTCATTGTTTCCTACACAGAATAAAACCAAAAGAAAAAGAAGATATTATCATTAATTTAAAAATAAAAATCATAATAAATATGTTTTAGATAAAGTACATGAAATAGTTAAAATATTAAAATTTACCTGGGAGTTGTACATTATTTATAGGGACACCTTCATCGTTCACCAACAACGTGCCATTAATGGTCCCTGTGGAGTTGACATGTGTAGCTCCAGGAAACACAATAATGTAGTTGGCCATATCAGCCTCATCATTGCCAACACGTTCAGCAGTTGGCTGGGTGTCTTCTTGGGTAGGGTTTGTTTCTTGGCTGGCACCTAAAGGAGTAGAAGGTGTACAAGAGGGTTTTTGGGCAATCTCTTGCCCTTGTGTCCCACTACCACCAACACCGGGTTCAGCAAGTGCCAGAAAACGCTACATACAAAAGAAATTTTTGTTAGTTTAGTCAATGTAAAAATTAAAAATCAAACTATCACAATTCATCTCATGGTTCATAAGATGTTTTATCCTCTCTTCTATTTTAGGTGTTTGAGGCGTGTCTATCAAAGTATTAAATTCTGACCTTGCATGTCGTGCCCTTTTTTGCAACAAGAACACTGGAGATAGGGATGAAGAAAGCTCTTCCTCAAAGAGGGAATCATCATGCGTACCATGGCTAGGTATTTGCATATTTGAACAAAATTAATATTATTTCAATTATGTAAATAACTAAAATACCTGAAGATAGAGCAATGCTGGAACTTTACATGTTCTTCCGCTGGCCTCTTTCCGCGATCATCCCGTCTCGGGGTTGTTCCTGAACTGCTCTGATCAGTCTGCCACATTGCAATAAGATTATAAATGTAAAAACTTGAAAACAATATCTAACTTGAAAACACAAAATGAAAACTGAAATAATTTCTAATAAGACACCGGAAGACAGAGTTAGAGTTTCAAATATACCTTGCATTGAATTCAATCCTGGAAACATGTCATTGCACATTAAGGCACCCAAACAAGAGACGAGTTGACAATGAAGACCTTATTGAATATATTGTTGGAGCAACTTCTAGTAAACTTGTTGTGAAGACCTTGAGGACATTTTTGGAGCAACATTGTTGAAGCTGATGGTATAGCATTGTTGGAGACGGTCTTGAAGGGCCTTGAAGTGAAGCTTTTGGAGCAACTATTGAAAAATCCTTAGAGCATTTAAGTAAGGCACTTTCTATCTTCCATCACCTTTTTCCTTTCAATATCCTTTAAGCGATTTTGTTGATATTTAATGTTTGAAATCACGTTATAATTCCTTGATTATATGTGTTTGGGGACTTTCCCTTTGAAATTACCCAAAAATACCCTGGCAATTTTATCTTCAGGATGCATGTCTGACCCTATTGTTCAATATTTTGATTGATAGTAGTAAACATAGAGAGTTAGGGGCTCTTGACTTGGTTTGGTTGGGCCATTAGATCCCTAACATCTACTAGGGAGAACCCCCCTTGAGTTGGAGGAGAGCTAGCCCGAAGTGAAAAGAGGTTGGTGAGGTGACAATGGGGCTATTGAATTAGACATGGTATCACACTTTAGCTTTAGGACTTTATCTTGAGAAGTGCGAGATTTTGCTATATCAATTCTCAAATTGTTTACAACACTATTGTTAAGAACTAATAAGAAGTGATGTTGAGGTGTTTTTGGGTATAAGAAACAATACCATTTAAAAACTAGGGTTCTCAGTCCTTGGCATTCCTTCACCTGGGCCTAGGGGCACACTAGAATAATTTCACACTAAACCATGAAAACTTAAAAGTAACTTAACAGATCCATAAAGTAATAATAATCATAATTCCTAATTTCCTATTGTGTGATATGATGCAAATTATTCAAACATGAAGCAATGAAGACATGCAATGTCTGAATTTCAAGATTGATGAACCAATACAAGAAGTTAGAAACTACAACTTTGATTCAATACTCTGTGTCCTAACTCCAGGAAGGAATCTAGTTTGTAGGAAGGAAGAGGTTGTTATCTTTACAATCCCATCCCAACATCAAATTCAGTGATAAGTTTCTATGAGGTTCTGGGTCAAGGAAAAATTCACTCCATGAATGATATATTTAAGTAGGCTTCTCCTATTATGGGAAAACACCATACCTATAATGCATTCACTTGCATGTATAAAGGGAAAGGAAAACATGTTTTCATACAACGGTGACAAAGGCATCTTGGGGAAAGGTATCTTCACTTTTTATTTATGTTGTTCACACACACCACTCTCGTGTTTTCACTAATCCTGTTTTGTCATTTTTGGATTCAAATTAAGTTAAGGCCTTAAGTATTTTTTGACCTTTCGGTGTAGTTTTCATAAGTGGCATGTATGGATTTTTCATTAATTCTGCACTTTTTCTCTTCATGCGCATGTTTCCCTGGAAATCAAATGCATGATTTAGTCCCATACATTTAACAAGTTGTTGGATCAACTCCATAGGAAATATCATGTTTCCTATTCAATCAAAATTTATCTCGGTTAGGGTAGGTAGGAAGGTTTTCCCTTTGTATTAATAGGGCACTTCTAGCTTGCATTTTTATTATATCTTTCAAATTTAGTGTCGTTTCAATTAGGGCACGAATTTTTACAACTTTCAAGGTGAGAATGAACAAAGAAATTTTTTTGTGATGGATGACTGTATATGACTCCATGGCCAGAGGAAAAGGCACTAATCTACTTCTTCAAATATCTATAGTTCTCATTCACCTCATACGGAGATGGTCCCTGATTTTGAGCCAAATGTTGCAGCAAAAATTCCCCCCCCTTCATAATTTGATATTCAATGGAAATTTCTTAAATTGATGATGGGGCATGATTATGGAACATTGACACATACATATGTAATGGAATTCCAAGATCATGATATATGTTTGCATATGTTTATGGAGGTGGTGGAGCAAAAAAGAGCTCAAATAGAGCTGAATTTTTTCACATAAAAAGGACTGTGGGCTTGACTAATGGTTCCATTTAAAAAATGATATCTAGATAGAGAATAAGTGTAGCATGCAAACATGCATTGAAAATCCATCTGAGTTTGCATTGTATTACTTATGATGGATTCAAATTTGGGTTTCAAAATGCCGGGTTATGGCATGATTTTGTCGAGAAACCCTTAGTTGGATTCTCATGTTGGTTTAATTTATATTTTAAGTTTGTTTTGCAATCTTTGGGTGATAGTAACTCATGAACTAGGTTACCAATGTGTAACAATCATATTTCAAGAATAAAGTTGTGATTTTTTTATATTATTATTATTATCTATTAGCTACGAGTATTAACACCTAATGCCTAGAATTTTGACATCTTGATAGCATGGATAATTTCGAAAATGTTTCTAGTAATGTTAACATAATACTATCATTACGTGTCTTCAATTTTGTCACCATAATAGACCTGTGATATGGACTCATCACACAACTTCATATGCTATGTCCCAACAAGTTCAAACTGGTTGAACCTACCTCATAGTGTGGTTATTAAGGACAAGTTGCTTGATATATAACTCGATAGCATAGATCGCGTTGCAGTTCTAAAAAGAATCCTCAAGTGTCAAAAAAACTTCACAATATGTTCTACTATAAAGCCTTTTGGGATACCTGAAATAATATATGTATCATTGATGAATTTTAAAGTATGACAAGATCCAGAGGGAAAGGAAATCAATGGAAGAGTGATCCACCAATGAGAACATAGAATTTAGCATCAGATGAGTTAGAGTCTAGGAAATTGAAACCCTATAATTTTAATTAGTGATGAAGGACATCACATAGGTAATTATATTTTCATGTAGAATAATCTGTTAATTCAAATTTAAACTACATTATATGAAAGGCATACCATAAATTTTTCCACGTAAGTCCAAACAACCTATAAAAAGGGAAAACCTTCTTTTTCCATGGGAAATAATTTACCTTTCCTTTTTCAAGATGATCTAAATCACAAAAAATATGAACTATACTACACACATTCTTGGATAATGTGAAAGTGGAAAAGGAATACCCTACACAAGTGATGCACACATGTACATTTGAACACTAATAGATTTTTGTAGTTGAAATGCAATGCTTGTTTTCATTTAAATGTAGGGTTTTTAAAGCAGGGAGAAATAATGGCTGCCAAATTAACAAGCGTTTCTTTTGGAAAAATTTAAATATTTTATTGGGTGATGAAGATAATAGAGGGTATTTAATCTTGATTCTTGACATCTAGAGAGAACCCTACACCCTAACAAAATCCAATGGAATTGACCAAAAAAACCCAAATAGAGTCAACCCTACTATAGGAGGAAGGGCCTGCAGTAAGAACTTACCATTTTGCAAGAGCTGAGGGCGAATGATGTTCTGCAAGAGCTGAGGGTGAATGCTGTTCTGCAAGAGCTGAGGGCGAATGCTGTTCTACAAGAGCTCAGGGCGAATGCTGTTCTGCAAGAGCTCAGGGCGAATGCTGAGGGCGAATGCTGTTCTGCAAGAGCTGAGGGTGAATGCTGTTCTGCAAGAGCGAAGGGCGAATGTGCGCGTGATATCAGATTTTAATGTAGCACACATGTACATTTGAACACTAATAGATTTTTGTAGTTGAAATTCAATGATTGTTTTCATTTAAATGTAGGGTTTTTAAAGCAGGGAGAAATAATGGCTGCCAAATTAATAAGCGTTTCTTTGGGAAAAATTTAAATCTTGTATTGGGTTATGAAGATAATAGAGGGTATTGAATCTTGATTCTTGACATCTAGAGAGAACCCTACAGCCTAACACAATCCAATGGAATTGACCAAAAAAACCCAAATAGAGTCAACCCTACTATAGGAGGAAGGGCTTGCAGTAAGAACTTACCATTTTGCAAGAGCTGAGGGCGAATGCTGTTCTGCAAGAGCTGAGGGCGAACACTGAGGGCGAATGCTGAGGAAAAATGTTGTTCTGCAAGAGCTGAGGGTGAATGCTGTTCTGCAAGGGCGGAGGGCGAATGCACGCGTGATATCAGACGTTAATGTAGCTATTGCGACGGATACGAAACAATAAAATCATTTTTATGTGGCGTGCATATAAGTTTTGTATTTTTATGTAGCGCGCATATAAGTTTCGTATTTTTATGTAGCGCGCATATAAGTTTCGTATTTTTATGTAGCACACATATAAGTGTCATTATACCGACAGCAGAAAAAGCGTCGCTACTGGGACGACTGCCTCCAAACGTCGCAATTGCGACACTTAGACGTTGTGTCGTACTTGCGACGTTTGGAGGCAACCGTCGCAATAGCGACACTTTGGGCCATAGTGTCGCAATTGCGACGTCTTCCTCCAAACGTCGCAATTTCAACACTTTGTCTAAGTGTCGGTATTGCGACACTTTTCTATAAACGTCGGTATAGCGACGGTTTCGGGCGGGATGGAAATTTTTTTGGGAAATTTCCGACATTTGGTCAAAAGCGTCGGAACCAAGTGTCGGAATTTCCGCAAAATGTAGTAGTGACTCATAGCTCCAAGAAGTACCCCAAGCCCCCAGGAGCTCCCAAAGCTCAGTGTCTAACTCATGCGGGACCCTCATAGGAGGGTCTTTCCACGACTCCAAGTCTCTCACGGAAGGTTCAAAATTTGGCCTTCACCAGGGGCTTCATGAGAATATTTGCGACCTGCTCATCAGTCCCGATGCGATGGAGCCTTATTTATCCTTGTTGTAACATATCCCAGATAAAGTGGTACCTGATATCAATATGCTCGGAGAGGTCATGGAACACGAGATTCTTTGAAAGGAAAATCCCACTTTGGTTTTCACAGCAGATCACAGTGTCATCCAACACATGCTCAAACAACTCACTGAAGAGATTCCTCAACCAAACAACTTGATAACAGGCCATACTAGCAATAATTTATTTGGCCTCGATGGTGCTTAAAGCAACCGATTTATGCTTCCTTCTCATCCAGGATATTGAAGCAGAATCTAGTGAGAAGAAACAACTAGATGTGCTCTTATGATCCACCACACTTCTACCCCAATCAACACCAAGATATCCATGTAGCCCCAAATTCTTGGCAGTATATCTCGGTCCATAATTGATTGTGCCTCAGAGATATCTCAAGAGATTCTTGGCAGCAATCTATTGTATGTGATGAGGCTCGACCATAAATTTTCTCAACGTATTCACTAAAAAAATTAGGGCCCCCACAAGATGCCGATACTTAGAAGGATTTTCCAAATCGGGCCTAGCAACACTTCCACATATACTTCTTTAATTTGAGTACCATTGGAGTAGTCACAAAGTTGCAGTCTGCCATCCCAAATATTTCGAGTAGCTTCACAATGTACTCTCCTTGAGAAAGGAAAATCTCTCCTGGATTTTTCTAGACCTCCAAGCCTAGGAAGTAATGCATCAGTCCTAGTTCCTTCATCTCGAATTCAAAAGCCAACTCCCTCTTGCAATGATGAATGAGAGGGTCTTCTCTTGTTAGAAAGAGATCGTCTACATAAAGTACAAAAATGAGAGTCCTGTCATTTTCAACCTTGAAGTAAAGGTTTGGGTCAACTTCACTTCTTTTAAAACCCAAATTCATAATATAGCTGTCGACCCTCTCATTCCAAAACCTAATGGCTTGCTTCAACCCATAGAGGGATTTCTTCAATATGCATACATGAGACTCACGATCTAGAACTTCAAACCCTTCAGGTTGCTCTACATAACCTTCCTCATTAAGCTAGCCACGCAAGAAAGCATATTTGACATCAATTTGATGTAGACTCCATCCTTGAGAAGAAACAAGGGCGATGATGGATCAAGTAGTGGTGTATCAGGAAACCGATGCAAATGTCTCATCATAGTCGACTCCTTCCTTTTGAGGTAGGCCTCGAGAAACAAACCTAACCTTGAACTTTTAAGCACTCCCATCATCTCCATGTTTGATTTCGTAAAACTATTTAGAAGTGACCATAGAACCTAACAAACACCTTCATGTTTTACTTTGAATTTGGGCATACCTGTGACCATATTCCTTGCATCAAGTAGAGCTTTAAAATGAAGGTTAGAAAACTCCGGTGGCATAATATGGATTGAAGAGAAGTTTCGCCAATCAGAGTTCCCAAAGGAATTCCTCCAACTCGATAAGGACCTTCAATCCTAAATCCAAGTGTAAAAGCATATTTGAAGTTTCTTTTCCAAATACGTACTTTCCCATAAATAAATTCTACCTTGAAGCCTTTGTCTTCCATCACAGAAATAGATACCGGGTTATTTTTCAAGTTAGGTACATATAATACATCTTGTAGACAAAGGATTTGACCTTGATTTAAATGAAGAGTAACAATCCCTGTCAATTTCACATGGTAGGTGGAATTGTCTCCAAGTATGATCTCCAAACTAGTCTCCTTTTCAATCAAATTTGAGAGGGTGTCTTTGTGCCCAATGAAGTGCCTTGAGGCACCACTATTAATCAACCAATTATCCAATGTGTCCGGAGGAGAGGTAGTAGAGAGGGAATAGATAAGATTAAATTAATTTTGCTTATCTAAAACATTAGTTTCCTCATACATGGAGTTTCTTGATCTCTTGGGAGGTTGACCATTTCCATGTGCAACGGGAGCATTTCTCTTTATTTTGTTGTTAAAATTGTTATTTATTTGATTTCCATTTCCCTTGAAATTATTGTGGTTGTGGTTGTTATCATCATCTCGAGGTGTATCCTTATTATTAAGACACTCTCTAGCATAGTGACCAAACTTGTTACAATTAAAGCATCTTCCAGTTCTTCCTTCTTTGAATCCCTGTCTTCCTTGACCTTTATTTGAACCAACATTGTTCTTCCTTTTAGCATGAATGGAGAATGTAGTGGGATCATTCCTATTTGAAGGCATGTCTCTCTCCATCATCTTTTTCACTTCTTGAGTGCATCTAGTCAACAATTCATCAAAACTTGGAAACCTATCATTGTTGAAGATAGTGGTGTTAAATACATCCCATGCTCGAGTGAGGCCACCAAGAGAAATAAGAGTGAGCTCCGAGTCAACAACAACTTCTCTAATGGATAGAATATTATTTTTTATTTTGGTAATCCTCATGAAGTAGGATTGAATGGATTCCCCTCTATCCATATTTACATCCTTCAACTTGTTCCTGAGAAAGAAGATTTAATTTGCATTGCTAGCTTTGAACATGCTAACCAACTTGTCATACATCTCCTTAAATGTGCCCAACTTGGAAAACTAAGCAACCAATTTTTTTTGAATGGAATCCCCGATGATATTCTTAGCTTTGACCTCACATTTCTTGTACTTTATTTTAGTGGCAGCTTGTGCATTTGAAGGAAGCTCCACAATTTTTCCCTTTACATAGTCCATGACATCATTCTCTTCCAAAGTCAAGTCTAGAGACATCTTCCATGCATGATAATCATATTTATCATTGAGCTTGTCCTCAGATTTGAAGTAAGACAAGGAAGCCATTGAATCTTGTTCTTGTCCAACATATCTTAGTGATTTATTTTATCTCCCTTGCTTGGGCTTTGGGCTATGATACCATGTTAATTTTTGGATAATAATGGTATGTTCTATGCTTAAGAAAAATTACTTCAATGCTCCTTATTAGCCCAATATCAATTCCCAATTTAGAAATCACATTAAATTAATCACATTGATAGTAAATGCAGATAGAACATAAACTAATACTGCAGAAGACAAACCAAGACAAGAGGACATAATATTAGGTGGATGCCAGAGAAAAAAATCAATGTGTGGAAAACCATTTGATCAAATTCTTCTTCTTATTATTCAATAGTTCATTAGAGAGAGAGAGTGAAAATATCAAAATAACTTTCCAAAAACAGTGCTATCAAAATTAGTAGTCAACAATAGTAAATTGCAGCCCTAAACAAAAAGTTAACGCTAGTCAAAGTGGCTCCAAAAGGTCCTCCAAGTAACTCGGAAAACAATAGTAAAATTTGGCCTTCCATGAGGGTTAAAGTCAACCCAAAACAATCTAGCAAACCCAATAAAATTCTGCTATAAAATCTACAGTCAAACTTGAAGTCAACGTTGAAGTCAACTCTAATCAAATGACTCCAAATGTCTCGAAAACAATGCCAATAAATGCGGCCTTCAAAAACAGAATTTTCTACCCAAATACCAATTTCAATGGAGTTGGTTTGACCCTTGGTCAATGCTGGTCTATTTCCTGCAATTTGGTCTGTAATCTGCCCAGAAATATTCGGCCTCTTGCCACACGTGCGAAGTGAGAGAGAGCTGCGCCAATATGTATGAACCAATCAAGAGAGTAGAGAGAAATATGTGTAATGAGATGAGTGATGTCCAAATGAGGAGAAGGTCAATCCTATCTATAAAAATCATTGAGGGTGTGGAGACACATTTGTTGGGCTTCATGAGCCTACATTTGACTGAGGCTGGCCTCAACAATTTACACGTGTGAATAATAAATTTAAAATCACACTTCTGCTTGTCCGAACAAGATGATCTTTAGATCAATTTTGTACCTCTTGAAAAGAGGAATCCCATAAAAATATCATCTCCATCATACGAGATGTGCAAGGTGGATTTTGGCCCTAGTTTCCAATTTTAACAAAAGAGAAGTGTGCTCTAACTCAAGGTGACACAATTTTCTTTGACCATGCATGTGTAATGACTAAATTTGGGAAGTGAACTCTCACTAAGGAAGACAAGTGTGATTTATTGATTTTTTGTGGTGTGCATGTTAATTGAAGAGGGTTTAGCTAAGTCAAAGAAAATATAGTGCTTTTCCTATCTTTAGAAAGATGACACAACAACCTCCAAAGATCTGAAAGCAATACTTAGGAAAATTGACCTAGGAAGAAAAACACCACTTAGAGACATTGAAAGGATAGTCAACACTTAGGAAAACATGAAAAAATGAAAAGAATAAATAATATGGCTTAGAGTGACAACTCATGAAACATGGGTAAACTCAAAAATTGAATGAGGAAAAAAAGTTTGGAGGGTTGTTGTTGCAGCGACAACACTTGGTGACACAATGGAATAAATCCAACTTCTCTCTATAGGTCTAAATTTATGCATGAAGTCTTAGCACTTCAGGAAGTATTGATTCACCATGTGGATTACCTTGACTTCCCCTTTTAACCCAATTATAGATGTAGTTCCTTCTATTCCTTTTCTCAGTTAAACACATTTAAAGCCCACCATATCGCGATTGTTTCGATCTAGGAGAAGGGTATTATGTAATTGCAATTTTAGGATAATCAGAGTCTTAGTTTTCATCTGTAATATTCCCAACGGGAAACATGAAACAAAATTAAACAATACTGGAGAGAAATAACACAGTTTAGCTAAGTAAGAGCAGGAGGCCAATATGGAGGCTCAATATTTACACATACATCAACAAAATATATGAATATGATAGCCCATGAGATGTACAACAGGAAATATAATACTTTTACATGAAGAAATACTCAAAATGAGGTGCTGCAACCATATATTATGACTGAAAGAGCTTGACAACGTTATTTTATTGGCTGAAAATAGTTGTAGATTACACTTCAGATCTAGAGAAGATCCGTGTACAAAATTTAGATCTATATCAGATCTGTACACTAGATAGGCTCCTCTTCAAATGCCCCTTGGGGTTTTCAGAAAAAAGTGAAGTACATGGAGTAGATTTGAGATCTAATGCTTCAGATCTGCAGAAATATTCAGAAAATATGCAACTTCAGATATGATCTAATCAATACAATATGAGGATCCCAGCCATTGGATCTCAAATGTGAAGGGCATATCCCCAATCACATGAAAACCAATCCTCCAAAAAGTGTGCCAAAACACCCTGCAACTGTACCCTTGCAAATAATGCAATCCTGGAAGGAAAACTGTGTTGTAGGCTCTAGAACATGTTTGGACTCAAGCCAAGATCTAAAAATTCAGCTCCAATCATCCAATACTCTCTTGCCAATGGGATAGAAGCCTTCCCCACTGAAAAGAGGCACTAGATTGGACTAGATCTGAGTAGATATAGCCTCCACTTGCTGCAGATTACAAAGACAACCAAACCCTCAACAGGATTTGCATTGTAGTTGGAAGAAGAGCTTGGAAAAATGCCTGATAGTGGACAAGAAATGAAAACTCTTCCAAGAGGCCTCTCAAGGAAAGAGGTAGGATTCTCGATCAGGAACACCCAGTGCTAAACAACACTATACTATGCTAAACAACAAGGAGAATAAGAAATGTCTAAACAGACAAAATCTTCAGAAATAACATACTCATCAACAACCTCTTCCATGCTACCATCCTCCTCCTTTTATAAGTTTGAGAGCTTGCAAAACCCTAAACCATCTCAATGAAATAACTCTTTTCACATGAGTCACCTCCAACTAAAACTGTGCTGTGCCTCATTGATGACCACTCCTCCAAGACAATGCTGTTGATTTGGTCATGGTTGACCTAGTTAAAACATTCAACCCCTTTCACACCTAAGGGTGATCATTTAGTTAGCCTATATTTAGCCTTGTTCACATGTGGCATTGATTTATTTGTTGTTTTAGGAGTTTTTATTGTCCTCCTTTACAAATTTATTCATACAACAAAAAAATGAAACAAAAATGATGATTCCCATTAGCTTCGGCTAATTGGGAATATTACAGTGCTCCCCTCCAAAATTTTGCTAGTCCTCAAGCAAATGATAAGGTGAGTGTTGCAACTCTTCTCCTCCTCCATTGGTGACACCATCATCATGTGTTAAACTTCTTCCATAAGCTAATTTTTGCCCAATCCAACCCTCCATGAATTGTTCCTCCAAAATTTCTATGAGATGTAAGTAATCCATACCACAAGGAGTCAATAACTCAAATGAAACAAACATGGCTAAACCAATGCTCTCCCTATAACATGTAGCATAAGGTGCATGGAGAACCTCCACCCCATGTGGTACATACATGCCTCCCATCCTCCCTCCATACATACCCATAAAAAGTACAAGTATATCATCAATGTATGGGAGCAAAACTACATACATACAAACAGAAATTTGAGCATGTGGAGGTGGGTCGTAGTCCCACATATGGTACCAGCGTAGTGCATCTCCTGCTTTCATCAGATCAAGGTGTGGTAAGTGGTTTCCCCACCACTTACTTGCTGTCCATGTTATCTAACTATGGTTGAAAGTGTGAGATATGTTTGGTGCCTTGGGAAAGCACCCATCATGATGGAAAATCTCCCTTTGTTCATCAAGGGAGTGGCCAAATTCAGAAACTTGTGTGGCCCAAGGTTTGCCATAATATTTACATGATGTATGACTCCTCCTTGGGGCCATGGCCTACATAAACATGGTGAAAGAATATGTACAATCATAAAGTAAAACATGATTTACATGATTAGATTCTTCACCAACAACACTCCTCATACAAATGGAGTGGTGCATGGATATTTCTCCTCTTTCAAAAGAAGGAAGAGATGGATGAAATAACCACTTTATGGAGTCATGTTGCTGCCCCAACTCCACATAGTTTATGCATTCCTGGAAATGCTGATATATTTCTTCTTTCAAGCCTTCCCAATCAAATCTTCTCATGATGATGTTGTAGATATTCATGGAATACATATGGCTGAAACATAACTCTTTGCAAGTGATGCAGGGGCATTTGAGCCGATTCGAATTCAAATTCGAATCTGAAGCTGAAGAGACAGGTATGCGAGCAGTCATGCAGATTTGGGGCGATTTTTTTTAAAACCAATGCTGAAACTTATGTAACTGATATGCCATGTGCACCTGCCATGTGTGCAAGTAGAAGACTAAGAGTTTCTGCGCGATTCAGGAGAGATTGTGGATCTCAAACGATTCGGGATATTTTGTATTTTCTATATAATATCGAATCTGTAATGTGTGAAAGGGGAGCGAATTCAATGTAGTCGAAAGGGGAATTGGACTAAGGCTGAAATACCTTAGATGTTTGTAAGTGATACTCTTGTACATAATAGAATTAGTGTTTTGTGGAACCTGCGTGTTGAATGGTGTTCGATTACAGTTATGTTTCTGAATGCATCTGGACGTTCTCTGTGTATAATTGTAAGCAATAAATTCTCTGTGTGAAGGAGGATTTCATCCTTCGAAATCCCCTTTGGCTTGTATTTACTATGTATAATTCGAACCATAAAATCTCTGTGAAGAAGGAATTACATGTGGGTAAGCTCTATGTGAGGGAATTGGAAGAAATCGAATTGAGATTCGATTCTACACTTGAGAACAAGTGATCAGTAAATGCCGTGGGTTGGTTCAATTCACAAGAATCGAATACCGATTCTGGTAATTTCGATATCAGCGTTTGACCTTTGAGTACGCATCGAATTTTGGTTGATGAATTGCTGTGTATTTTATGAGAAGAGCTCCATAAAAACAACGCGCTCTTAACCTTTCGAATGGGAAATGCAAGTGGTTTATGTACCAGATTATTGGGTATGTTTTCGTTTTGAATTAGGTTAATAATTTTTGTGGGGCCAAATGTTATTTGATGTGGCACTGGAATTTTAGCTTAATGCCGTGGAATTTCATGTAATATTTGTTGACGTTGGAATGCATAACAATTATAGGCATTGGTATTGATCAACCAAGTTCGAACCTTAAATCGAATGTTAACATGGTTCAGTGCCATGGTGAGCCTTGGGCTTAATTATAAAGTCTGAGGTTTAGAAATAAAACCAATGGGCCTATAACCCATAGTTCCCAGGATCGAATCAAAGTATCAGTTTTATGAGTCTGCAATTTGATACAGTTTGATTTTGCAGGTTCATTTTGAAAAATGAAAGGTGATCCTGCTTGTAGTGGGTTTCGCTCTTCATCAACAAGATCTTTGTAGCAACTTCTTCTTGAGCTTGGAGGCTCTAGACAAGAAGATCCTACCATGATGATAGATGACTCCTCCTTGGACTAAATATCCCTCTTCATATAGTTGGTCATCAAGTATCATACAAGTGTGAAGATCTTTGGAATAATCCACCAATAGTTGGGATTTCCAATATAGATCTAAACTACTCAACAATGATAGCGTTAATGATGTATCAACAGAAATGTGTGTCATGTTTCTGATCTCCTCCTTGACATCTACCATGCCAAATATATGTGTTGGAAGGCCATTGCTTCCATTCTTCTCCTCCCACAGCGCAGATCCAGAAATGAGAGTGGGCGATGATGATAAGGGAAGAAGATCTCCCTCCTTCTTGAGCTTACCCAAGTCTCCCAGCGCTGTAGGTTTGTATTAAAGTGCTCCAATTCCTCCTGGATCTAAGCTTGGAGCAGCATTTTGTGAGGTCTTCCCCATAAAATCTGAATCAGGTGGATTCTTAGGTGGTTTGTCACTAGATAAGAGTGTCCCATGCAGAAATATCATGAACATAATAGATGGGACTGTAAGGTCCTTGCTTCCATTGTGCAAATCCATCTCTGTTTTCTATGTGGAAGTGTTTTGTGAGGGGTAAGTATGGATGCCTTTGATCATTTGAGATTCACCACTCTTCTTGTCCACCCATTCCATTTGCAAAGCCTCCCAATCAGTGGTGACTTTCCCCAATGTAATCAACCATTGAACACCCAAAATCACATTGGTGTCCGGTATGTCAACCACAAAGAAGTGATCAACCAAGGTGTAGGTACCCATGGTGACTGAAAGTGATGGGACATAATGCATGCATTTCTTTTTTCTATCTCCTGGGACCAAAACAGAGAATCCCTCAAAGGTATCAGTGGTTATTGCCCTCCTTTGCACAAAATGGGCATCAATGAAGTCGTGGGTAGCCCCACTATCAATCAGTATAGAAAACCTTTGATTCATGATTGAACCTTGAACTCTTAAGGTCAAGTACTTAGGTACTCCTCTCAAAGATGCAAGAGTTCCTCCAATAGGATCAAATGCTCCATTCCCATCACCTAATGGTGTTGGATCTCCTTCAACAGTGTCAGCGTTGTGACCTCTTCTTGGTTCATCATCTTCTTCTTCTTCAAGATATGAGAAGACCTCTATGTAATGTGCTTTTCCAACAACACATTTATGGCCAGGTGCCCATGGTTCTTGGCAAGTGAAGCATAGATTCTTCTTTCTTAGATCTCTCTGGACTTCAATATCAAGAGGCTTCTTGAATGAGCTCTCCTTGGAAGGAGTAACTTTCTCTTCCTTTCCTTTAGAAGGAAAAGAGGGCTTGTGCTGAAAGTTTTCCTTTGCTTTTGGCAAGGCATCTTGAAGGTCTCTAGCCATCTCAATGGCATCATGCAAGGTAGTGGGATTGGTAGATTTTACCAACCCATGAAGAGGTTCATCTAGACCATCAATGAACATCTACACCCTTCTTGCTGCAAAAAAATCAGGAACCATAATAGATAATCTCAAAAATTTAGAACTATAAGACTTTGTATTACCTGATTGTTTCAACTTTGCAAGGCTCATGAATGGTGCCTCTGGATCTCTTCTATAAAATATTTCCACCATCCTTCTAGTGAAATTAGAATAAGCAATCACATTGGCATGACCCAATGTAGAAAAGCCATGGAACCACCAGTCATGTGCTTCACCTTCAAAGTGCAGTGCTGCAATATTGATAGCTTCCATCTCTGGGACCTTGTTCAACTGAAAGTAGATGTCAAGTTTTTCTATCCATGCTTTGGCAGAAAAATTGCATGACCCATCAAAATTGGGTAAAAATAATCTTCCCATAGAGTGATGTGGATCATGATTCTGAGTGAATCCACCATCTCTCTGCTGATGCCTTGGTATTCTCTTGTCCTTCAGGTGAAAGAACTCTTGAAAAAACAAGTGAACTTTGAATCTCTGATTTTGAGACTCATATTCTTCAAATTAGTCTTCAAGGGATGCTTGCTCTTGAAACCCTTCATTTCCCATAGCCAAAAAGGTAGGCATGGTAGAGCGTTGGGAAACTTGTGGCTGATGCACTGGTTGATCATTCCAGTGGTGAGACATGCCAAAGATTTCTCCAAGATGAAATATCTTAGGAGATTCTTTGATTTTTCCCAATATCATCTCTTTGATCTCTCTAGCAAGATCTTGCATGGCTCTTAAAAGGATCTTTGCAAATTCCTTTCCTTCTTCATCACTTCTAGATTTAGGGGCTTTACCCTTGTCTTTATCATAATTTGTGTAATCAAATTTCTTCCGTCTTATTTTTAGATACCTATTCTCTCTGTCAGTAAGAGGCTATTATTATTCTGAATACATATTGGCTTCTTATAGGCTGTGCCAAGATGATTTCTCTCATACCACTATAATATTCCCAGCGGGAAACATGCAGCAATATTAAACAATACTGCAGAGAAATAACACAGTTCAGCTAAGTAAGAGTAGGAGGCCAATATGGAGGCTCAATATTTACATATACATCAGCAAAATATATGAATATGATAGCCCATGAGATGTACAATAGGAAATAGAAGACTTTTACATGAAGAAATCCTCAAATTGAGGTGCTGCAACCATATATTATGACTAAAAGAGCTTGAGAACGTTATTTTATTGGCTGAAAAAAACTGTATATTGCACTTCAGATCTAGAGCAGATTTATGTACAAAAATTTAGATCTATATTAGATTTGTACACTAGATAGGCTCCTTTTCAAATGCCCCTTGGGGTTTTCAGCAAAAAGTGAAGTACATGGAGTAGATATGGATCTAATGCTTCAAATTTGTAGAAATATTTAGAAAATATGCAGCTTCAGATCTGATCTAATCAATACAATATGAGGATCCCAATCAATGGATCTCAAATGTGAAGGGTGGATTCCCAATCACATGAAAACGAATCCTCCAAAAAGTGCGCCAAAACACCTTGAAACTGTACCCTTGAAAATAACGCAGTTCTGGAAGGAAAACTACGCTGTAGGATCTACAACATGTTTGAACTCAAGCCAAGATATGAAAATGCAGCTCCAATCATCCAATACTCTCTTGCCAATGGGATAGAAGCCTTCCCCACTGAAAAGAGGCACTAGATTGGCCTAGATCTAAGTAGATCTAGCCTCCACTTGATGCAGCTTACAAAGACAACCAAACCCTCAACATGATCTGCGTTGTAGTTGGAAGAAGAGCTTGGCCAAATTCCTAATAGTGGACAAGAAATGAAAACTCTTCCAAGAGGCCTCTCAAGGAAAGAGGTGGGATTCCCGATCAGGAACACCCAGTGCTAAACAACAATATTCTCTGCTAAACAGCAAGGAGAATAAGAAATGTCTAAACAGAAAAAATATTCATAAATAACATACTCATCAACAACCTCTTCCATGCTGCCATCCTCCTCCTTTTATAAGTTTGAGAGCTTGAAAAACCCTAAACCATCTCAATGAAATAACTCTTTTCACATGAGTCACCTCCAACTAAAACTGCGCTGTGCCTCATTGATGGCCACTCCTCCAAGACAACGCTGTTGATTTGGTCATGGTTGACCCAGTAAAAACATTCAACCCCTTTCACACCTAAGGGTGCTCATTTAGTTAGCCTAGATTTAGCCTTGTTCACATGTGGCATTGATTTATTTGCTATTTTAGGAGTTTTTATTGTCCTCCTTTACACATCTATTCATACAACAGAAAAATGAAACAAAAATGAATATTCCCATTATCTTGGTCTAATTGGGAATATTACATCATCTCTAGTGTTGCTCTATTACCAACGATCCTATTTAGTACCATACCAGAGTCACTGCAGGAACACAAGAATTGCTTTGTTGCTAGCGAGCCTGGTCAGTACCTCGGTGAAGTTGCTTGCTTCACCTCTATGCACAGGAAACCTTTCTCTTATTTCACCCTTTAATTTGCCTTATAAGTTCAAATTTTCTTAGACGCTTATTATTTTACTATAGCAGAAGAGGGATTATGACTTATTGAGATAAGGAGAGGCTGCTCCTTCAAAGACAGTTATATATACCAATGATATTGATTTACTTGCTATTTATTTTCCTCTTTCCTTTCTCTAATCAAACATATTGAAAAGAAAAAAACCATTCAGTTACCATGCCGAGTCAGAGAATGAATATCCTAAAATAGATGCGGGCGTCATGGTTACGCATATGGATTTCCAGTTTAATGAACAATATTTTCCATCCAGACATCATAAATTTAAAATACACATGGGCCTAAACAAAAGAGAAGAGTTGCAGGCTAGCCAAGGGTTTCACATTACTACAATTTTCCTTCTCAAAGTTTAGCCACATTATCTCAATTCTAGTAGATAACTTTCATGCGAAGTCTTATTGAAAACGAAAGACATTAAATTGAAACAAAATAAAAGAAACGACATGGAAAATGAAAAAAAAAAAGGAAATATGATGCAAACTAACTAAAATGAGCTAGAAATAGCCTAAAATAAGAGAATTGTAGGTTGAGGGTAAGTGAAGTAAGACTTCCAATCCAACCATAAAATTTTATGCCGACGCTTAGGATGAAAGATAACAACGAGCAAGGTCAAAGTAACAAGATGTGCAGTAAGAGGGATATATGACCAAAACATTTGCACACGAATACGAAGGTGTGTAGTACAAGCATAATAGTGTGAGGTATATGTCTGCTCTATGTGATGGTGGTAAGGAGGACGATGAAAATAGACACACTACAACACCTCTCAAACCCACATCCATACAAAAATTGGTTATACTCACGAAGGTACTTATTATAAGCCATTTAACTTACTGAGGTATGACTCTTCTAACCAATCTACAATGGGATCATAAAAAAAACTAACTCAAAAAATTTGCAAGGATAAATTCACTATGAACACACCCTCATCATGTAAATTATCAAGAGATGACATCACATATGGGTCCTGATCAGAAGATAAATCATACTTGGATCGAAAATTATGAATGCTAGTGTGGAAATCAAACTTGATGACAGGTAAGAGTGAAGGGGTGTCAAATCAAGAGATTAGACAATCATCCAACACACTCTACATTTTCGGATTCAAGACCAATTATTTGCATGAAGTAGAAATGGTCAAGGGGGATTTAAATGCCTGATAAAAAATTCTATCTTGAGGATCATAAATATCAATGTGAAGATACTGAACATCCCTAAAGAGTGAATCATCATCCCACGAAACAATGCTGAAAATAGAATCTTGCAAGAAAATATTAACCTGACCAAGTTCAAAAGTCTCATTGGGGCAACGAGAAATTGATATATGTTAGAAAAATGGATAATAGAAGCCATTAATCTTATTTTCATTAACCTTAATATTTTCTTGTGAACTTATTAGCTTTCTTGTGTTCCTTTATTTATATCTTACATAAACAAAAAATCAAGAAAATATTTGCAACAATAAAGGATAAAAATATTAGGCTCTCATCCAGGGAAAAACCTCTTCAAGGGGAAAACCCAAAAAATATTTTCTTCTTAGAATCTGCTTCAAATGAGATAAAGAGACGAAAACCCTAGATCAATCCTTCTCCTAGTACCAAGTTATCCATTCCTCATGTACTTATTTTATTCTACACCAAACTGTTACACATTGCAACTTTGACCTTCCAACTTCAATATTGCAACTCGTCTTGCAACTTAAACCTTGTAATTTTTCCGTGTAGCTTATTTGGAAACCATAATCCAACCTCCTCCTAAGACCTTCCTAGAGTAAGGTATCTCTCCTAAGGTTAATGAGTTCAATGTAGGGTTTTCTTCTTCCCAGCTACAAGATTCTACACCTCGTCATACTGCAACTTAGATCTGCAACCTTGGCCTCCTTCTGCAGCACCATAAACCCTAGAACTTCACACATGTGAGAGATATAGAACCCAAGATGAATATAATTCATCCTTCTTTCCTCTCTTAGACCTTCACTCTACTTCTTCTTGCTTCCCAGCTTTAGATCAAACTCTTTCTTGATAGATCAAAATTGTGAGTGAGTGTATCTCAAATGAGGTCGAATTGCTCTTTTATATAGCCTTCTCAAGGGGTTGAATTAGGATGAATTGATGTTTGCAGGTCCAATTTGTACTTTGGAGCTTCCAAGACTTTCTAGACTAAAAAATAATTCCTTTTACAAATATTTTTTTTTCCCTGAAAGGGTCTTATAAACATGATGTTGACTCCTTTGACTCAAGGCAATACATCCTAAGACTTAACAAACCCTAGAAGCATGAAGAACATAATTTTACCTAAAATACCATCAATAATGAACATGAAACCCATGCTTTAATAACAATAATTTTTCTTTTCTTTTTTGTTACATAGGATACATATTGAAATGAATACAACAATTATGAAGACTGAAACTAGTTACATTTATCAACAACACAACCATCAATATAGACTTAAGTGCCTCGAATTCCCAACAAGATTTCAAAATTTCACATGATGAACACTTAAGATTAGAAATTATGATCAATTCAATACCTAAATGAGAACAAATTCCATTATCAATACTAAATCATTATAACCCAAATAAGAGTTGTTCAAATCAGAAGATCCATGGGATGTATGACCATTATCAGATAAACTTTCAATATTTGTCAAAAAATGGTAGCTCAGGGATGAATTTTTCCTAGAATAAATCATACCTTTTAGGTATTTTTGAGCCACCTATAACAAAATTTCATTTCTGAGAATTCTAATATGACTTTCCAAAAATAGAAATTCATGTCTAAATGATCAAGGATGATCTAGAATTATGGAATCCACTCTAAAATCAAACAATTATGATTACACAAGTCAAGAGTTAATATTTTATCCTTACTATTATTATTATTATGATACTATTATGAATAAAATAGTCTAAAGTCATTCACCCTTAATGGATTAATAAAAACAAATTCTCAATAGTCTCAAGGAATAAGTCAATTAAATTGATAATCTCTTACTTGGAAAATCAAACCTCTCTCTTGGAATAAAATAGTAATTTCACACTTAAGAGAATGTAACTCTCCCTCACTAATTCGATGTATGGAAAAAGTGTAATTCCTCATTAAATTCACTTGTAACTCCCTCACTCAATTCTATTTGTAACTCTCACCAAATATTCTCTCATGTCTAAGTGTAAGTATCTCTCTCTCCCTAATTCAAGTTGTAACTTCTCAAGACAAGTGTACCTCTCTCTCTATTATTTGGATGAGTTATACTTCTCCTAAAGTAACTTCCCCCTCATAGAATTCAATTCTCCTATTGTTGGCTCAAGGCATGAATTAATTTTGTAACTCCTCTCCTTTCTCAAGTATTTAAGCAAGAGAAAGTGAGAGTTGAGTATAGCATGTTCATTGTGAATAAGGAGAGCAAGTGTTGAGTGTGATCAAGATGATTGTGGGAGCAAGTGAAGAACAAGAGCAAGGGAAGAGTTGGAGCAAGTGTGAAGGCCAAGATCTCATCAAGAGAAGGAGGAGGTATTCAAGCAAAGAGAAAGAGCACTTTAGCTACAAGTTGATCAAACATTGGTGACTTTATTCATTCTCATTCTCTGTTTCTTTGTGTACTCTGATGAACAATTGAAAATATAATAGAAGAAGAATCATATTGTTTTCCCCCCTTAAGGGTTTTTTCCTTGGTCATTAGACCTAAATATCAGTGTCTCATATTTGTGCTTGCCTGTATTCATATGATCCTTAATTTTATGTTTGTGTTTTCTATCTAAATTGCTGATCTGAAAAGTTTTGTAGAAGAAAGTTGCATTCTAAGTAATTGTAAAAACATAGAACATTTATTTTTTTGCAAAATAATTTCAAGTACATTTATTTGTAAAGTAAATTTAGTTTTATACAAAGTACATTAATCTTTCTACAAAGTAAATTAAGATTTCAATAAAGTACATTCAGTTTTATACATGGAACTTTCAAGTTTATGCAAAGAAATTTTAAGTTTCTGCATAGGAATTTCATATTTTAACAATATTGTGACAAAAATATTCGATTATTAGCATGTCATCCTCTTGAAATCCTTTGTTTCTTGTGTCATTTTAAGGTCTAATTTTAACAAAATAGTTGATTCCCTACACATATCTTGACACAAGACATGACAGGCGGGGATATATATTCTTGTAAGAAGCTCCTCAATGATCATATCAAACTCCAATTTAAATTTATGAAAATCTAAGTCTTCCAGCGAAAACAAAGAACCATCCATCAGAATTGGACAATCATCATCATACAATTCTATAGAAATTTGATGATTAGGATCATGTTTTTCCAAGGATTCAACATAATTATTGGAATTGAGATTAGAAATGTGTTTATCATGATTAGAGATGAATGATTAATGGGATAAGAGGAATCATCCTCTTGAGAAAGAGATGAAAGAAAAAGTAACTCCTCATCAATAGATTTTTAAGCCTCAGAGATAAAACTTTCATCCTTCTGCTCCTCATTCAAACTAGTATACGGATGATGATCACATGAGTCAAGCCACATGGGGTAACTAGAAGGTAGAGGATAAAACATATTCAAATTAGATTCAACATTATAACTTGAGACCATGTTATTACTTTAAATAATTGAGGAGCTAGCTGATGTATCAGATTCATGGATTTGGTTTTCAGATTTTCCGATTTTAAAAGTTTCAATAGGGGGAACCTGACAAGGCATAGGGAAAGGAGGAGGACAAGGAACATAATGAGTAGTATATTCCTCCTCAAAATATTGAGGTTTCCCTTGGGAAAGACCATCTAGAATATTTTATTGAAGATACTTACTTGAAATCTTAGCCAAAAATCAAAATTTCTCATCCAAAGTCTCCCAATCCACATCTTCATCTGGAAACTCACAACATATGTGAAGAAATATATCGAAAAAATATTCTAGAGATTCATTTGATTTCATCCGAAGATGGTTATTCCTATTATAAACATATTAATATTCATACTTATTAAAAACTTGACGAAGCTCTTTAACCATTTGTTGAAAAGAATGGATAAAATCATATGGTAAAGAATAACACCACTACTTGACATGAAATTCCAATGTGAGGGTAAAAAACTGAGAAAATATATCTTTAGAATAAAATCCACTTGAAAAGAAGAACTGAACAAATTCAACCACATATTCAAGAACTATTGCTTGACCCTTTCCATTGAAATTTAAATGTGACAAGTTATGTAAAAATTCCGTGGGGATAGAAATAGATAAAAAATTTTAAAAGAACCTCAGGATTATGATTTAGGATGAATCCATTTAATATCATAGATTGAAGCAGAATTTATGGGCTCAAATTTTCATATGATCCCCCCTCTAGGGTTAGAATGTTGACAGTGCTCGATACTGTCAACACACAGGGGGGTCTCCTCGATGTGAAGTCCCAGTTAGACCTCACACCATTTGGATTAGGAGACGCATCTGGATATTTGGTCCGACCACCATTTGCAAGAGATCCTAGAGATATGCCTTGGATGCACAACACACACAACTTTAGGGTGACAAGTGTGTAAGATTTGTGAGACACTGATTGTAAAGTGTAAATCCAACTTCCACGAAAGGGATATACAAGACGAGCCTCTAATAGAAGAGTAGTAGTACTATCCTAACAGAGATATGTGATAATAATAGAAAATTATTGTTAATTAACCTGAAAAATAGTTCACAATATAACAACGATCATGAAACAAATAACAACACCCTTTCAAAAAGTCATATCTAAAGTTAATGAAATAGTTCATTCTATTTAGTATGCATTACATAAATATATACTTCAAATATTTAAAGAATATTCTTACAACATTCACAATACATGTATGAAAGAGTGTTGATTCCAAGATCTTCCGATGATTAAAATAAAGATCCAAGTACATAATCACATTGGTGAAACACTAGCCCCAATAGTGAAACATGAAGTTACCACTTGATTCTCCAAAGAATGATATTTCCCCCCTATGCACACCTAGAGAAGCCTATACCAATTCTCCAAAATTCCAAGCGATTTGCTTGAGTTATGAGGCCTTATTTATCACAAATGATAATGATGTTTGGGCTTCCTCACGACTCTTTGACTTCTACAACCTATAAAATTATTTGTGACTCTTCATATCCCACATTTGCCTCTTGGACTTCTTTTACATTGAATTTATTATTCTCATAAAAATACAAATTTCATTCAAAATGGTGGCTATATAGGACAAAATTACAATATGAAAAAATTTCCTCATGTAGGAGGAAAATATAAATCAATAGCTAGAGAGTGGAGTTCATTTGTGATGTAGGAGTGCCATGCTTTGAACTCTGTTGCAATAACTTTGAATCTTGCTGGTAGATCAACAATATATCATATTTTCACCACTAATGCATTTGAAAGTATAGATTCATAGTTTTATTGTATACTATTCCACAACGTTAATAACTTGATGTGAACTTTGGCTGGCCAAATCACATACTGTAGAAAAATAATTTTGGTAACCTCCAAGATTTCTAGATTTGTTGATTTCATGATTTTCTCAATAAACTCTTTCAGTTCCTACATGATGAAATACTTACCCCTTATTTCTCTAAGTGGGCCCATATAAGGCATTTTATGATTCCATGTCAGGGATTCTAAACTGTTATGCAGTCGAACATAAGCGAGTATAGTGTTGGTCACCTGTTCACCAAGTTGGGTATAATTCTGAGTATGTATCCTCAAATCTTATCTATCAACCTCATCTACTAATATATCCTTTTTGACCAACTGATCAGGAATATTAAGATACTTGATGCCCCAATCCTGCAACAGATCTAGATATATGCCTACAACCTTTAAAACCTTCAGATTTCTTGAGATATTTTCTGGATTTACACTAGGAGAACCATCACTTCATGCAATAAGATACTATCATTATAAAGCTGCTTCATTGTATCCTACATTGGTTTGAGCTCTTCAAGTATGGCATACCGCAGTTTTGTCGTGAATATACTGATAGAAGACAACCTTCGATTTTATGCAACAAGATTATCAACCTGCTGTTTTAAAAAAATCATCTCCTTTTGCAGTTATTCATTATGACTCAAAAGATATTTTTTGTTATCCTGTTTTGCTGCTGCAAAGGCTACATTTTCTATGATGCCTGCTCGAGGATTCCTCCTGGTGTTAGATGTTATAAAATTCTTTGTGGCTATAAAGACATGATGAACATGGTTGTTGGGAAAATACCTTTGCCTCTCCTGTACAATCCCCTCCTTTAGTTGGTTGAAGGTAAAGTTGGATATATCCATAACCCTATTTTCAAGTGGAGGAAAAATTCCATTCTCGCTAAATGTGAGATGGCCATTAGTGAGAGAAGGTATTGACTGAATACTAGGCTCATCTACAATTGGTTTAGTGTATTCGTCCTCTTCTAGCAGTTTCACTTCTACATCATGAGCTATTTTTTCTTCCTCCATTTCATGTACAGGCTCCTCTTCTTGTTTGTTCTCCACCTTCCTCTTTTTGTAGCCATTTTTTTTGTTCCTCTTCCTCCATGATACAATGTCAACTTGGGAAATCACTTCCTACTGAATCTCCTCCATTTATGTATCCGATACCTTTGAAACATGGGAGGGTCCCACCTCATCTCCTAGCCGATACTTCCTCAATTAATTGTACCAATTTTTGATCTTCTCATCTTCTCTAAATATCACAGATACATAAAGCCAGGTGTAATGTATCTTGTCACAATGTTGTCTAAAAACCTTTCTAGGATTGTATTTGTGAACAATAATTACTCCAAAATGAATGTGCCTAAGTTCTTCAATCTTAGCTTTAACTGCCTTAAGACTCTTAAGATCGTATGATATGATACATGAAGGAAAATAGGGCCAAGGATACATATTCTTCCTTTAGAGTTGTGCATACAAACTATTGTTCAACTGGTAAGAAACCTCCTGTAGGACCACCTTATTGGTCACATATATTGGCATGAGATGAGGGACAATTTGGCACTCGAAAAATCTGATGTAAGTGCCCTATGGTCAGGAAAAAAAGTCTGCAATCTCATAGAGTGCCTCCTTCACCTGAACTATAATGTATGGAAGTTCTGTCTCAAAAATAATCTTATATACAACTGTAAATAAATTCTCAGCCAATTTCGTATACACTCCTTAGAAATTGACTTCTCACAATAGTCTATAATGAAAATAGACAAGAAAATTCTCTTAAGGGGTCCAATGCAATTTCATCATTGTGAATTCGTAGAGAGCGCAAATTCCATCCAATAGATAAGCGAACATATAGAATTCTAGTGACTGTTTGGCTTGTAAAGTTGTCTTAGCCTATTGTATATTGATCTGTAGTTCAGGAGAGAGGATTTCAACCCTGTTGAAGATCCTACCTCTAGAAACAACTAGGATGAGTAAATAAGTCAATCTCACTTAAAATATTATGCGTTCTTCTTCCCATGCAATCTGCATCAAATCACTATGAGATACTGGTAAACTTTCCTCAAGTGGTCTTGTAAACCATACTTGGATTTTGGTGAAACTTTTCAAGATATTTCCACCATGACTTGATAATCTCCTTGGTATTCAAGTTAGCCCAAGTTATGTAGAACTGTGTATTTAAATATTACTTGGGAGTTACCATATTATAATAGGAATGTAACTCATGAGGATGATAGGTGGAAATATCCTTTCCACTTTCACTACTGAGAACTAGATTCTTGCTAACCATATGAAGTAAGATCCATTCAATAAATTTTGCATAGGGTGGTACTGGAAATCTACATTCTATTGTATGTATTATGGACCTCTTAATGTTTATGTATACTTCCCTATCTTCTAAGTTTTTCTGGAATTCCTTTTGCATGAAGGTATCTATTATATATTTCCATGATACTTTGAGAGATTTGTCAATGAAACATTATGTGTCTGATAAGAGGGGGATAATTGGCTTGGAACATTGCACTTCCTCCTAAGTACTATTTTCTAAAGCCTCTTTTGATGCGGTCTATCGAGTGGTGCGAGGAATTGTTTCCGTAGAAGATTAGAGACTAATGCATCCTATTTTTGCAACACATGCAAGTAGAAGATCACTCATGGAAAAAAAATATTAGTTCCTAGAAATATCCTAACTATCACATGCAAAATATGAAAATACAATGAATAAGAAGGATTTGGGCAAGCTGGGAGCACGTATGAGACAAGGTGGCTTCTCTAGCCACTGGAAGTGAACACGATGCCTAGGAAAGGAAGAGAGGGCGCAAGTCAAGATCACAATGCATAAGCAAGGCAAGAATATAGCTTAGAACTTCACCATTTTCACTAGTGAGAGAGTGGAGCTTCTCTTGGGTGCACGTTGCACTTGAAGTGAGCAAGGGAGAGGCACACTATTGACTAGAAGTGTGTAGTGCACTAGGAAGTCTTAAAAAGGGCACATGTCACAGTTGCAGTGGGAAAATATGCCTCACTGTGGCTTAGAAGTGGGAGGTGAGCTCTAGAAGGTAGTATTTCTCAACTGAGCGTAGTTTAGATTTGATTGCTTGGAAGTGCACATTTCTCCAAGAGAGAGAGAAAATAAAAAGTGCTAAGTTATGGTCAACAGTAAGTCAATGGGACAATGAATGTAAGGGAAATAAGATGCAAGTGTTTATATATCCCATCACAATCATGACTAGAAGGTGAAAGGCCATGAAATGTGAATAATTAATATAAATTCCACTTGCGACAACAAGACGACACTTGTAGGAACATGAATGGATAAAAACGACACTCAATATGAAAAAAGCAGATCAAAATGCCACTAATCGTCTTACCTCCTTAATGGAGACTTGATATTCACATGTTATGCATAACAATGTAGGTGCATTGCATTTTATTTTTTCATATATAAAAATAGTTTAATTTTAATGTGTAGGTTACAGGTCTGTGGTCCTAGGATATTGTTGGAGTTCTCATGAAATACCCATTTGAGTACATGGATCATGCACTCTAGAGAGATCATGTATCAATGGGAGATAAATGTTACCCACAAAAAGCGGTGGACCCCACAGGATAAAATTTTCTCCTATCATCTCTTCCATTTAGCCAACAAACACCTCCTTACATCCACTAGTAGCTGATGACGACGTGCCATTCATATCTTCATCGCCTACATCAGTCATATGTTTCCTCGCTCATCTGGAAAGAGCACACATTGTTAGGTGGGCTTCTGATAAAAAAGTACTTTATTCATTTTGAAATAATGTGCTTATTCTTGTTTTCATTTGGGAATTTCACATGGATTATGGGGTGATTTGGAATAAAGAAGTTGTTTGAAATTAGATAAACCAACGCTCCTTGTGTGTTTCGCAACATGGACTAACCGCCTTTCGTGGATCCTTATCTCTGGCGATGCGATCGTTGACTAACACCTGCGGGTTTTGGTCTAACGAAAATTGTGATTCCCAACAAGTGGTATCAGAGCGTAGGTCACAAGTTTGATACACACCCAGCTCGCGTTGGGGGGGATATAGTTGGACATTGGATAAACCAACACTCCCCGTGTGTTTCACGACATGGACTAACCGCCTTTCGTGGATCCTTATCTCTGGTGATGCGATCGTTGACTAAAACCTACGGGTTTTGGTCTAATGGCAATCGTGATTCCCAACAGAAGGGTGTTGGCCATTAGCTTGTTCTCTCACCTTAAATGGGGGATTATTTTTTCAATCCTAGTCCAATGGGACCTCCCTTAATGGCCCAACATATACAAAAGGGGAACTACTTGGGAAGTCATAATTGAATTATTGTAGCACCATCTCTCCCTATTTCATACTTCACACTTTCCATCTTATATTACAAGCTCCTTTTCCATCTCCATTCTTCAGGTTCAACTAACCATTGGTTCATTGGGATTTGGCAGCCACACATTCTTATACCTTGGTAGGGCCCATAAATTTTCCTTGGGAGGTTGATGCAACTAAATTAAATTGAAAGATAATATGACGGCCAAAAGAAAAACAAAAGAAAAATTAAAATGAAAAAGATGGTTGGGACATTAAAATTTGCACGTGGGAAAAAGCCAAGCATGAGAAAATAGAGGCATTGAGAGCCATATTTAGAAAATAGTACTTCAAAGGGACATATTTACACCCATAGGTGAGGCATTGAGAGCCATGAAACTCCAGACAATTGTAGAGAATCACTTGCATCCTTGGGCACCTCCAACACCCACAACATTCCAACACTTTTCCCCACATTGTTGAATTTTATGGGATGATGCACCTGGACCAACATGCCCCTAGCTAGCTTAACAATGATAATATGGGATGAAAACTAATCCAAGGCCCAGATGAGGATGTTCTCACACCTTGAGACATGGGAGGGGTAGCAACACCTTGATATCCATCAACGTTAGAGAAGAGATAGGAATTTTGGCCATTTGGAGACCATAAGACCAATTTTCTGCCCCAAATCCCAAATTAGGGTCTACAGAGGGAGATTGGGAGAGATTTAGGGGCCAACCCCTAGAGGATAATTTTATATGGATTATACATACTTCATGGTACCGTTTAAGCTCAATGCTTGCATAGAAGAGGCCAACACTAGCATGATGTCAATATTATCTCTATTTCAGCTCATACGTGTGGTTTTTTTGAGTTTATTTTCATGAGCTACTAGTTTGGCTTGTGACCTAGCTTGTACTAGCAAATTATTTTATGTTTTTTAGTGGGATAGTAGGCTAAATAGAGTTCAAACTCATAATAAACAAAGGATGGATACTTATTGTCATTCATCATCACATCACTTTTTTCCTCTTGAGGTGTTTTTGACCTTATTTTCTTGGGAAAAATTCAGATATATTAAGGCACTTTGAAATTTGGAGCTAAAATGTCTTGCTTTGGATCTATTATTTGGAATCGATGTTGGAACCCTTTTGCATGTTATCTTGTAAGTGCTATTATTTTTGAAGATCTATTTTTTATGTCTAATGTATGGAATGTTGTTGACTCTATTCTATGTTATTCTTCCTTAATCATTAAAATAAATTGAATTATATCTAGATGAACTATTGCATTCATTAATCATAAATATCATGTAAATTTAATGTCCTAGTGTTAATGTTTCTTTATCTCTTCCATGAAAAATTGGTTTCCATTGCATAGGTAATTGTTCAAGGTTTTTGTGCAAGGGCATCAATATTTTGGCCTCCTTAGTAACATTTTGGAAAATATATCACATCATAGAATCCAATTAGTCAAGGAACAATTGGTTGGTCCATATAGTTGGTGATCATACCTCATTTCTATCCATAAAATATCTCTCTCTAAATTTACTCCTAGCTTGCTCCTAGGGCTTGGTGCGAATCTCTAGGGAAGGAAATTTTTCAAGATTGGAGAGCCTAAACATCAAGAGGATTGTATTTTCTACAAAATATATCATTTTTCTGGGCATCCACTTCAATATTGTCCACAAATTTACTTACCCTAGTTGTTTTCCCTAATAGGGAACCCTAGGTTAGGTTTGCTTCAATTTGGGGGATTTTTGAGTATTTCATGAGCCCCGATATTTCCTACACACATTGTAGGAAACCATTTCCCATAGACTTAATATTAGGTTTCTCCAACACTCATCAAATTTATCAAACCCTATGTCTTGTGCCTTGTATTATAGGTCTCTCTAAAGTGAAGTGCCTCCTAGGGGAGCCTTGAGCCCACATTGTGCCTTTATTTTGAGATATTATTTAGGTCACCTTACTCATCAACATTAGAATACCTATTTTAAGTGACATCTCTCATATCGAGACTCCTCCCATTGATGAAATGCCATAAAGAGTAGGGGGATTTGGAATAGTGGGGAAGTTGCATGGGAGCCCCCCTGCATTGGGTTCGGGGCAATGCCACAACAAAATTTTTAATTTTATTTTTTATGGAGAACCAATTATAGTTGGGCACACATAAGGATGGCAGGCTGACCCAAGGATGGTGGGTGGACTTACCCATGGTTTTTCACATGTTTTTTTTGGCATTATGGTTTTGACCATGGTATTTTGTAGATCCGATCAAGGGATCTATGGTTATGTTCTAATATAGGGTTAATGGATTGTTTTTTATGAATTCTTCAACATGCATATAATTTATTGTCACATTGAAAGGAATATAATGAAAAATAAATTTGGTTTTCCTGATTTTAGGTTCTAGGAGAAATACCTGTGTGTATTTTTATGTTCTCGCTATTGTATATTTTTTTGTTTTTAAGATTTTGTTTGCAACTAATTTTTGTACAAGGTTGAAACATGTAGTTAAGCTTGCCCCACATAGAAGAAAAATCAATAATTCTCAAGGGTTTGATGATGAACCTAAAGATCCTCCCATCATTTTTCAAAATATGAATTTCGATAGGAAAAATATTGGACATGAGCCATTCTTGTTAACTTTAGTGATTTATATTCTACTCCTTTATAATTGTATGTTGGATTTTGGGGCCTCTGCTAGTATCATGCCACTAAGGGTCATGCACCAATTAGAATTAGACATCACAAGGCCCTACAAGAACATGTGTGGTTTTTATTCTAGGTCGATCCCTATGCATGGTCTCGTCAAAGACTTGAAGGTTTCTCTGGCTGCTAAGAATGATATTTCAGTGTCATGGATATATTTTTCATTGATATAATTGATGTATGGGGGATGCTATTATCTAGGAAATGGAGTGCCTCCATAGGTGGGCAATTACAAATGGACCTATGATATGCTACAATTCCTCAACTTAATGGGACCCTGATTATCCTCTACAGGGAGCCCCAACTCTCAATCCATGTGCAAGATATGGACCCTTTCTTGTTTCCTACTCATCAGCCAAGAATAAAAATAAAGGATACCCTAGCTAAGTCATCTAGTTTCATCATTCATTTTCCTTATCGAGAGTTTTTCCAAATTAAGGAGTCAAATTTGAAGCCTACCATCCTTAAGAATCAGTGGGTGCAAAAGCCAAAGATAAAGTTCCAAGTGGGAGACGTGGTTTTAATGGGTAAGCACCCCATCCTTGTCAAGTTCCATGGTAAGGTTGGTGTGGGATACTTTTACATTGCTAAACTTGATGGTGAAATTTGTCCTTCACCGGTTAAAGCTAACTAACTTACTTACTTATGGATAATTGATATTCACATGTTATGCATAGTAGTGTAGGTGTATTGCATTTTATTTTTGCATAGCTAACAACATCAAATCTTGTTAGCATGCTATATTAGATTGCATGTATATACGAATTGAATTTATAGTAGACTTACTTTTTTCTATATGGATTATTATCTTGAATATAAAACATGGGAGATACCCTATGCCTAGTGCATATGCTCCCAGACAATTTAATTGTAATGTGCAGGTTACATGTCCGCGGTTTCAAGAGATTATTGGAGTTATCATGAAATACCCATTGGAGTACATGGATAATGCACTCTACGATGAGCTCATGTCCTAGTTGGAGCTATATTTTACCCACCAAAAGTGGGTGACTCCATAGGAGAAATTTTTCTCTTATCATCTCTTCCATCTGGCCAGCCAATATCCCTAATAACCACCAGTAGATTACGATGATGTTCCATTGGTATCTTTGCTAGCTGCATAAGTCATATGTTTCCTATCCCATATGGAAAGTTCACATGTTGGTAGGTAGGATTCTGATCAAAAGGTAATTTATTTAGTTTTCCATCGGGTGATTATCCGTGTTTGCATTTGGGAATTTCACATGGATTAAGGGTGACTTGGAAGAAAGAAGGGTATTGGGTGTGATCTTGTTCCCTCAACTTATATGAGGGTCAATTTTCAATCTTAGTATATTGGGACCTTCCATAATGACCCAACAAGTATTGGAGGGGCACTACTTGGGAATCCATGATTGAGATAAAATATCATCTTCTCTCGTAATTCCATACTTACCACTTTCCATCTTACATTACAAAACCACTATTAAACCTCCATTCTTTGGGTTCAACTAAGAAATAGTTCATTGGGATTTGACACTCACACATCCTCATACCTGGGTAGGTCCTATAAATTTTCCTTTGGAGGTTGATGTAACTAAAAAAATAGATAGAGCATATGCTGGCCACAAGAAAAATCAAAATACAAAATATGGTCGGGACATTAAAATTAACACATGGGAAAAAGGAAAGTATGAGATCTACCTCACTCATTATGGCCATCACCCAGTTCCTAGACCAATTTTTTCCTATTATCATAATAAAATGAACCCTTGCATGTTCCTACACCTGAAGGGAAATGAGAAACCCCAACATCAAGGGGGTAAATAATTTCTATACATCATACAAAGAAAGTTCTAATTCCTTGAGCTATTAGCAGTAACACAAAGAATAATCAAGAAAAAGTAAAAGGCATAGGGGGGGTCGAAAAAAAAAGACAGATTCAATACTCATGCATACTCCCTCCTCACATTTGTACATCCAAGATGAGGATCCCCATCAGGATAGTCCCTTTGACCATGGCACTTGTCCATGAAGCCCTTTCGTCTTCGTTCCATAATTTTTCACATGGAACCTATTAATTGGAGGGTGTAACAAGAACATGTCACTTCCCTTTGGGGGTTGAGAACACCTAATAGGGTCATTTATTAACCACTCATATCTAAGGAGGTAACACCATTACGTGACCAAAGACACAATTTTGGTTGGGAAGCCTTGTATGAAGTATTAGTTTTCCTATTACTTTTCCTATTACACGCAATACTGATTAAATGTACCTAATGGTGAAAGTTGCAGCATTGGATATTGTCTGTAATTGGCAGATGGATTCGTCTATATGTTTGGGAAACTTAATTGAGGTCCAAGTCCTCCAAAGGAACATATTGAAACCGATAGGTGAGGCATTGAGAGCCATGAGACTTGAGAAAATTGTAGAGAATCACTTACATCCTCGGGCATCTCTGACATCCACAACATTCCACCACTTTTTGCCACATTATTGACTTTTATGGGATGATGCGCCTGGACCAACATGCCCCTGTCCCACTTAGCATTGATAAGATGGGATGGAAGATAATATAGGGCCCAAATGAGGATGGTATTACACATTGAGAGATGTGAATTATAGTAGCACCTTGAGAGACGTCAACGTTGGAGCAAAAATATGAATTTTGGCCAGTTAGAGGCCCATGAGACTACTTTTATGCCCTAAAGGAAAAACCGGGGTCCACAAAGGGATATTGAGAGAGATCTAGGGGTAAAACCCTAGAGGATGATTTTATAGGGCTTATACACACTTCATGACACCATTGACCCTCAAATCTTTAATAGAAGAGGTTTATGCTAGCCTGGCATCAACATTATCACTATTTTGGCTCACATGTGTGAGTTTTTTGAATTTGTTTTCATGAGCTACTAGGTCGACTTGTGACCCAGCCTGTGTTAGAAAATTATTTTATGATTTTTAGGGGGATATTAGGCTAAATTATATTTAATAATCCTCATATAAACAGTGTAGGGATAATTCTTTTCATTCATCATCACATCACTCAAATTTTAGCCTCTTGAGATGTTTTCAACATTCTTTACTTGGGACAAATTCAGATCTGTTGATGCACTTTGAAATTTGGAGTTAAAATGTCTTTCTTTGGAGCTATTATTTGGAATCAATGATGGAATATTTTTCATATTATTTTTTAAGTGATATTATTGTTGAAGATCTATTTTTCCATGTCTAACATATGGAATTTTGTTAATTCTAGTTTATGGTATTGTGCCCTAATTATTGAAAATAATTTGAATTCTATCTAGATGAACTATTGCGTGCATTACTCATACATAACATGTGAATTGAATGTCCTAGTGGTGATATTTCATTAGCTCTCCCATGAAAAAATGATTGCCACTGCATAGGTAATTGTTCAAGGTTTTGGATCTAGGGCATCAATATTTTGGCCTCTTTAGTAAGATTTTGGAAAATTTATCACATCATAGATTCCATTCACCCAAGGAACAAGGTGTTGGTCCATATAGTTTGTGACCATAGCTAATTCCTATCCATAAAATATCCCTCTCTAAATTTGGTCCCATTTATGGCTAAGCTTGATACTAGGGCTTGGCATGAACCCCTAGGCAAGGTAATTTTCTGAGACTGGAGAGCCTAAAAATTAAGAGAATTGTATTTTCCACAAAATCTATTCTTTTGGTGGGAATCCACTTCAATATTGTGCATAAATTTTGTTTTCCATAGTTTTTTTCCCTAAGAGGGAAGCTTAGGTTAGTCTTGCTTCAACTTGGGGGCTTGTTTATGGTTTCACGAGCCTTGGTATTGCCTATACACATTGTAAGAAACCATTTCCCTCCTAATGGATACTTGAACCCATGTCGTGCCTTTCTTTTGAGATCCTATTTAGGTCACATTACTCATCAACATTAGAATACCTATTTTAAGTGATCTCTCTCATATTGGGAATCCTATCATCAATGAAATTCCGTAAAGAGAGGGGGGTTTTTGGCTATAGTGGTAGTGGGCCAATACCCCACTGTTGTCTATGTTTCTAGTTTTAGCTTAGTAAAGCATCCCCTTCTTAGGCCCACTAGATTTTGCGACAACAAGTTCTTCACCTTTGCATTAGTTAATCCATTTTATAAACATTCCCTTACATATATATGGTCCTTCTCTATAACTAAACTAAGACTCTCTGTGCCTAGCTTGAACTCTTGTGGTCATTGTGTAGTTTGTTGGATATTAATTATGGTTTTACAGTCGGGGAATGTTGAGAAATCACCTAAGAAATTGAATATATCTCTTATTAGTTCCTGACTAATTGCGAAATCCTAAGAAACTACCTCCTCAAACTTTGAATCTAGTTTGGGGGTGGTTGATTGCAAGAAAGAATAACGGTGCAGTCAACCTATGGTTGGGTGGAGAGTTGAAGTCCCTCTCCAATTTTCCAGTCACCTAACTATTCAGATAAGTGATCAATGAATTTCCATGTTGATTTATTTGATGGGGATATTTTTATGCTATGATGAGGTATTGGCTTGATTGGTTTTCAAGGGAAATGTATATCTCTATATGTTCGAATGAAATATATTGTGAGTTGTTATCTTATTCGTAAGGAATTGATAAGTTGTGTTAGATGATATGTTCCTATATGGATCATTTATTTATGCTCATGAATGAATTATGTATTAATAGGCTCATGTTACTGGTTAATTGATCAATATGTTGGCTATATTTTTCTATTCATTTTGTCAGTCTATGTAAATCCTTGAATTAAATTTGTGTAATGGCCGAGATGGCATGAATATAAAATTGGGGAAATTTGGTTTAATGTTCCCTTGGGGTGGATCGAGTATAAATACTGTGAGTAGGGATTCATGACCTTTATGTATGAGAGCCAATGTCCTCTTCTTTATGTTGCTACAACATAAGGGGTAAGAGGCAGAATAATAAAAGCCACTAAGTCTTAGTGGGAACTTCATGGGAATTTTCTAGTTAGTTAATGTGACAAAGCGTCTCCCCATCAAGAGATGGGGTTATTTATGTCGTGTCGTGGGTCTTAGTGGGGTGGAAAGTTTTTTAGGTGGCGCAGTGATGGAGAGCGTGAGATAGAAGGTATTTCCATCACTACACATGAGAGTTTACCATTCACATCATGACCTTGAATGGAGGTATTTTCCTTATCCTGGCATGAGGGAAAGGAATGACGACGTGGAGTTGATGTAGGAAGGATCCATGAAAAACCTCGTAAATTTATTATAATGATTATTTACTACATTGCATGAGGAGCTAGGGCTCCAATGGGACCCAAGACGAGGTCTATGTGGCAGATGACATGGATGGGATGTTAACGTGCCATGCTGACAGCATGACACATTGCAAGAAATATGACCCTTTTAGATGGAAATGTGGCATGTATTATGTATGATATATGGCACCTACGGAATATTCCATGTGGGAAGTGACAACATCATGACGTTATCGTTGATTATAGACTGCGAGGATTTTTATAAGCAAATGTCACATAGTTGATAGGAGCCACAAATGGGGATATTATTTGTAATTTGTGTTATATTCTTTCCACGACTAGTCACGCACGGGGGGGGGGGGGGGGTGATAGTAGCCCTTGTACGTTTGCGCCGGGCACAACAGCGATAGTCACTTAGAAAAAAAAATTGGACCCTATTTTTCGGTTGGCGGACCCGCCCATGGTTTTTTGCATGGGTTTGCACATGGTTTTGGGGCATGATGGTTTTCAGCCCCTGGTATTTTGTAGATCCGGTCAAGGGAACTACAGTTATGTTCTAATCCAGGGTTAATGGATTGGGGTTTATGAATGCTTCGACATGTATATATATGTGTTGTAACACTACAAGGAATATATTGAAAAATCAAGCTGGTCATCCCGATTTGGGATCCAGGGGAAAATCTCTGTGTATATCTGTTTTATGTTTTATGCTCTCGCTATTGTTTATTTTATGTTTTTAAGATTCGTTTGCAAATAATTTCTATACAGGGTTAAAACCTACATTTGGTATTGGAGCTGTTTCGGCTTCAAGGGGATGCCTTTATTGCTGAGGGGATTTTTTCTCGGGCCTGAGGTAGACCCTGTTCAGTGGGAGATCTGCGGGATCGATTTTTGCAGTGAAAGAAGATGGCAAGCAGTGGGAAGATAGAGATCAAGAAATTTAATGGTCATAGTTTTGAGTTGTGGAAGCTCAAGATGGAGGATCTGCTGGTGGATAAGGATCAGTGGATCGCGATAGATCTGGGTACTAAACCAATGGCAATGTTAGATGAATACTGGAAGAAGCTGGATCGGAAGGCAAAGAGCACAATACAGTTGTGTGTCTTAGATTAAGTATTTTTGAATGTATTTGGGGAAGCTACAATGAAGACCTTATGGGACAAGCTAGGGAATTTATACCAATCTAAGTCTCTGGTGAATAAATTGTTCCTGTGAAAAAGGTTGTATAACCTGAGGATGAAGGATGGAGACTCAGTGATAGAGCATCTAAACGCCTTCAATACTATGGTAAGCCATCTATCATCTTTTGATATTAAAATCTCAGATGAAGATAAGTGCATCAATTTGTTTTGTTCTCTACCAGATTCATGGGACAGCCTAGTTATTGCAATAGGTAGAAATACAACTACCTTGAATTTTGATGACATTGTCTCAGCGTTGCTGTCAGAGGAAATGAGACGGAAAAATATGGAGGGTCATAATGGAGATACCTTATCTGTACGAGGAAGGTACCAGAACAAAAACAAGAATAAGGTTTCAAGTGGGAGATCTAAATCTAGAGGGATATCTAAATCTCCTGGAAAGTTTGTAAAGGTGTGCTGGAAATGCAGAAAGGAAGGGCACTACAAAAAGGATTGCAGATCTAAAGCTCCCGAGAAAGGAAAGGGATATGAGGATGCTCCTTCTGCAGAGGCAAAAACCACCTCGGATGAAGGCAAGGATGTGTATTTTGCTTCTTCTTCAAATACACATGTAGATCATGAGTCATGGTTGATTGACTTGGGTGCATCCTTTCACTTCATTCCCCATAGGGAGTGGTTCTGCGAGTATGAGAAATATGATGGCGGTGATGTCTTCTTAGGTGATGATAGCAAGGCTAGAATCATCGGACACAGAAAATTCAAGATGAAGCTGCAAGGTGGAAGGATTAGAAGAATTCCCGGTGTTCTGCACATTCCTTCATTGGCCAGAAATCTGATTTCTGTAAGCAAGATGGATGTTGCAGGTGTAAAAAAAGTGTTTGAGAAAGATACCTTTAAGATGGTTCGGGGAGCACTGGTATTAATGCGAGGGGTTCGGATTGGAACTCTGTACAAGCTTCAGGGCATCACTGTTATTGATGGGTGAAACAGTTCTATGGTTCCCGAAAGTGGAGCGGAAAGCCTAGCGGTCTCTGGAGAAAAGACCATGCTATGGAATCAAAGGCTTGGACATATTGGAGAGAAGGGCCTTCAGATACTACATGGAAATGGTATGGTAGAAGGTATGTCTAATTTCTCTTTGGATTTCGATTTCTGTGAACATTGTGTATATGGGAAGCAAAATCGGGTGAGTTTTCCTTCTGGTGCTAAGAGGGCGAACAAGATATTAGACCTATGTCAGTTCCATCACTGGGTAAGTCTGTGTACTATGTTTCATTCATAGATGAATTATCAAGGAATACATGGATATATTTCTTGAGGAAGAAATATGAAGTCTTTGAAAAATTTAAAGAATTTAAGGCTCTAGTGGAAAACCAAACAAAGAAGAAGATAAATGTGCTGAGGACAGATAATGGTGGGGAGTTCTGCAAGAAGGAATTTGAAGAGTTCTGTAAGAAGTGTGGTATAGCATGGCAGAAGAATACTCCATACACACCTCATCAAAACGGAGTTGCAGAAAGAATGAACAAAATGCTGATGGAAAAGGCAAGAAGCATGCTCAGTGGTATAGGGTTAGGACAAGAATTCTAGGCTGAGGCAGTGTAGACTGCATGTTACTTGGTTAACAGATCACCTTCATCAGTGTTGGAGGATAAGACTCCACATGAGGTATGGACTGGTAAGAAACCCTCTCTTTCACATCTGAGGGTATTTGGATGTGATGCAGATGTACATGTTCCAAAGGAGAAAAGGACCAAGTTGGATAATAAATCTGAAAGGTGCATCTTTATTGGGTATAAGGATTGTTTAAAGGGTTACACGCTTGGGAACCCGGAAACAAGGAAGGTTGTGTACAACCGAGATGTGGTGTTTAGAGAGGTGAAAGATGTTTTTAAACATGAATTTATATAAAAGGAACCTGAGAAGATAGAGTTTGAGCTAAAGGAGGATGAATCAAACTCTACAACAGAAGAAGACTTAGAAGAAGACTCATAAGTCCACCTTTACCTCCCTATTGGTAAAGGTGGACACTTTGAAGAATGTTGCAGATGCATTGACGAAGTCTGTGAGCACTCAGAATTTCTCTTGGTGTAGAGAAACAATGGGTGTTGCAAAGATGGGCTAATGAATAAGCTCTCTTGTGATCCCATGCAGAAAGAAAACAACAAGTGGGAGAATGTTGGGTATGTGTTATATTCTTTCCATGACTAGTCACGTGCGGGGGGCGTTAGCCCCTCTTGTATGTTGCGTTAGGCGCAACAGGGGGGTCACAAGGGGGGCGGTAGCACCTCGGGAAAATTTTTTGGACCCTATTTTTTGGTGGGCGGACCCGCCCATGGTTTTGTGCATGGGTTTGCACATGGTTTTGGGGCATGATGGTTTTCATCCCTTGGTATTCTGTAGATCTGGTCAAGGGAACTACTGTTATGTTCTAATCTAGGGTTAATGGATTGGGGTTTATGAATGCTTTAGCATGTATATATATGTGTTGTAACACTAAAAGGAATATAATGAAAAATCAAGCTGGTCATCCTGATTTGGGATCCAGGGGAAAATCTCTGTGTATATCTGTTTTATGTTTTATGTTCTTGCTATTGTTTATTTTCTATTTTTAAGGTTCATTTGCAGATAGTTTTTGTACAGGATTAAACCTACAATTTGTAGGAGAAATTCTGGTCGCATGGTGGGTTTATCTCACTATTCAAGTGGTTCAAATAGTGGAGGCCACAATTAACGGAGGTCAGGGGATGGGAAAGCCACCTAAAACTTGACATGAGAAATCACTATTGCACTTTGGGAACTTAGTGTGATACCGTTGTAGGATTAACTCAAAGGTGTTAACGAATGATGACATGACAAAGCCATATTGGGGGCCATGGGTGATGTGGTGGTTCCACATAGGCCAGTCATGTGTCTCACATGGTATTACTTATTGATGTGGCAAAGGTTACCACACAAACTTTAAAGGGGCATACCTTTTGAATTGTGTGTTGGATTTCACTAAAAATTATATCACTGGAAATATCTCAATGAGCTAAACATGATGGTGTAGCCAAAATTTATTTTTTATAATTTTGGGATAGGAGGAATTTTGTAACCCCATTTACATAATGAGACCATGGAAGTCAAGTTAGGAAAATTAACATCTCCCATTTATCTTAGAGAGTCTAAGGGGGTGGGAGGCACCATTATATTGTGGTATGAGAACATAAGGTTTGACATTGGGCCTCTGGAAATAAATATTTGGGACTCTAATGCAGTATGGTAATGTAATAGAGTATGTTGGAAAGTAATGCTAAGAGCATGACATAACATTGAGTAGGATGTCGCCGAGAAATATGGTTATGAACTATGTTATAGTGTGTAAAATTTACATGGATTGGTGTTGTGTGATGGTCATAGCATCAGATTGTGGATTGCATATTGTATGAAAGTACTAAATTTGATATGATTATTGTTTTCTAACTAATATGTTGACTTGAGGTGTGATGTTAAGATAAATATACACCAACAAGCTTATTACAGTTGAACCAAGGTGATATTAAATATGATTTCTATATATTTTATTAGATAATAATGGTTTTTGTATGACAACACGTAAGAGGGCACCAAGGAATAAGGGATGAGTAGCATAATGGTGTAGTATAGCATTGATAGATATCAACACAGACATGATGAGGAGTTAGTGGAGAAAATAAGGGAGTAAGGTTCCCCTGATTAGATGGATACTCTTAGAAGCCTAAGAGATGAGTTGAGAAGCTAGAAGGCTGACAATGAGAATTTTTTTAGGTCTCATGAGAGACATGAATAAATGAATGAATTCATACTATGAATCCTATCATAATTGTAGAAACAAAAGCAACATGAATTGGGAGACAAATAAAATTTTAAGAAAAGTTCATTAGGACTTAGAAGACAAGAGATAAATACTAATGGTGCAGATGGAAGCAGGTCCAAGAAGAGACACAAAAAATTAAGTGAAGGCATAATAAGAGGTGAAACTTCTCTGAGTAAGCCAAAGAGGAGGAAAAGAAGTCCTAAACAACTACAAAGTGTTACAACAAAATGCATTGTCAGTAGATAAGGAATGGAAAGGAATTCATGCCAGAATAATTCAAGAAGGAAAAGCCTCCTATTGTTGATGGAGAAGTGAAGAGGCCAAGGAATCAGAGGCATGGCTGCTTGGAATCAAGAAGTTTTTCAAGGTCCATAATTACTCTGAAAATATGAAGGAAAGAGTAGCCACCTTCAACCTAAGAGGCAGGGCCGATATCTGGTGGGAAGACTTGAAGAATGTTAATAATATTTAAGAAGAAGAGTTTTCCTTGAGGATATTTGAAAGATATTTTTGGGAGAAAGACCTATCTAAGAGGTATTATGACTACAAAGCCAAGGAGTTTTATGAACTCAAGTTAGGGAAATTATCAAGCGATGAATATACAACCCAATTCTTGGAGTTTTTGAGGTATGTACACTATCTCAAGGTTGAGAAACCAAAGATTCAAAGGTATCTCAATGGATTACCATAAGAATTTAGGGAAAAAATAGAGTTTGATGAGCCACAAACTATAGAGGATTCTATCAGGAAGGTGAAGTACTGCTACAAGTAATCCAAGCACAAACATAAGTAAAAGGTTGATTGGAAAACAAAGGGAAAGTCCAGCTATAAGGGAAAGGGGAAAAAAATTGTAGGACACTAAAAAGGTGGAAGTACGAGGTTCATCACTACTATAGTCGATACTAGCCCTTTAAACTTGCTAGAGAATAAGTGGATGGGTTCAGGAGGAAACACATAGAATTCTGGAAGTGTGGGGAAGACCACTTATGGAGGGATTGTACTTAGTTCTAAAGGAACTTCCTAGGTATATACATTGTATAGGAATCCTAGGTAGTTAATGATGTAGCTTGAAATGTTCCACACATATATGTAGCATTGGACAACATAAAGGATGATCACCATGCCTCAGTGATCGAAATGGAAGGTATGGTCAACAACTAGATTAATTCAATTGTAATTGAACCTATCTTACATTTTAGTTATGCTAGTCCCACTATTGCAGATAAGCATGCACAAAAAAATGAAGCACACCAAGGATCATGGTTAGTCCAGTTTTCCACAAGGATGAAGAAACGATTTCAGAACATGGTGAATTCATTCCTAGTCTTGATAGACATTATACCCATGACCGTGAACCTAAAATTACTACCTTTAGGTGCATATGACATCCTCATCGAGATGGATTGGTTGGAAAATCACAATACTAAGGTTGACTGCTACAACAAGTCAACCAAATGCTTCAATAACAATGTGGAGACGATAGCGCTGTAAGGGAAATTAAAACCAATGTCATTCAAGTTAGTAATGACGATCCAACTAAAATGATTTAGCCAAAAAGGGTGTATATTGTTTGATTTCAAAATAACCAATGAGTCTAAACGTAACAAGAACTCTTTGAAGGAGCACCTAGTTATAAAAAAATTTGAAGATATATTCCTTGAGGATAGTCTATGATTTCCAACACATGGGGAAGTTGATTTTTCCATATAATTTTTACCTAGAAAAACACTGGCATCTAAAGTCCCTTACTGAATGAGCACACCAAAGCTAATTGAGTTGAAGCTAAAACTAAAAGAGATGTTGGACATGGGCCACATTAGACCGAGTGTATCACCTTGGGGAGCGACTGTTCTATTTTTAAGAAATAAAGATGGCAGATTAAGGCTGTGCATAGAGTACAAACAACTCAATAAATCCAACATTAAGAATAGATATATGTTTCCATGAATCGATGATTTATTTGATCAATTGAACGGAGAAATTATATTTTAGAAAATTGACCTGAAATATGGGTACCATGAGGTACACATCAATAATGAATATATTCATAAAATAACATTTATAATCAATTATGGGAACCACAAGTTTGTGGTTGTGCCCTTTGGGCTTACAAGTGCTCCTGCTACTTTCATGTGTTTAATGAAAAATGTGCTCAGTATGTATTTTAAAAAAAATGTATTAGTCTTTGTTATGATATATTGGTCTATTCATAAACCAAAGAGGAGCATGAAGAAAATCTAGCAGTAGTGCTACAATTGCTAAGAAAACATAATATTTATGCAAAACTCAACAAGTGCAAGTTCTTTTAGTCCCATATTTAGTACTTGGGACATATAGTCTCAAAGGAGGGTGTGGAAGTTGACCCATAAAAGGTTAAGGAAATTAGGGGATGGCCAAATCCATAAAATGTAGTGGAATTCAGATAATTTATGGGGCTATAAAGTTACCGCAAAAGGTTCATTAGGAATTTTTCTAAGATTAGGTATCCAATCAATGCATTGCAAAGAAAAGGGGTTAAATTCCAATGGACACAAGAATGTCAAGGTAATTTTTAGAAATTGAAATATTTTCTCACACATGCACTGATACTAAGGATAGAAGGCACAAAAAAATACTTTGTGGTATGCAAATATGCTTGCAAAGAAGGGATAGGCAGGGTCCTCATGAAAGAGGGACAAGTAGTCTGCTACGAGTCCTGGAAGTTGAACGAGCATGAACATAAATATGTGTCTCATGACATAGAACTGGAAATGATAGTCCAAACATTGAAAATGTAGAGGCATTACCTCCTTGGATGAAAATTTGTATTGATGACAGATCATGGAGGGACAAAATACTTGTCTGATCAACCTAAGTTGAATGCAAGGCATGAAATATGGTTTGCATTAATTAGTGAGCTTGATTTTGAAATGAAACAGATCAATGGAAAAGGGAATAAGGTAGTTGATTCACTTATTAGAACGATACACGTGGCTCATGTAACAATAATGTGTTCTTGTGAATCTAATATTCAAGAAAACATTAAAGAGGATGAGTAGCATCATGAAAAATATCGACACCTGAAAGAACTATTGCAATAAGAGTCTGAAGGGGAACTGAGCAAGAAATGTTCTCTCGTAGATGATGGAATATTGAAGTTAAAAAATAGGTGGTATATACCTTGTGTGGGGGACTTGAAGAAGATCATATTTGATTGGGTTCATAAAATACCGTATTCTGATCACCTTGGTTATCAAAAAATTATAATTTCCATGAAGAAGTTATATTATTGGCCATGTATGAAAAAGGATGTGTATGGGTATATTTTCAAATGCTTGAAGTTGAATCAGGTGAAAGTTTAATATAAATACCCAACGGGATTGCTACAACCAATCCCCATTCAATAGTGGAAGTGGGAAGTCATTTCCACAGATTTAATTATTGGGATACCAAAGACATCTAGGCAACATGATGCCATAATGGTGGTGGTGGATAAGTTGAGAAAGTTATACCACTTTATAACTATTAAATCCACTAATAAAGCAAGTGATATTGCCCAAAATTCTACAAAAATATGGTGAAACTACATGGAGTACTTAAGAAAATTATCTCAGATGGGGATGGAAAGTTTACCTCTAAATTTTGGAAGAAATTGTTTGTTGGTCTTGTGACATAATTGGATTTTAATACAACATACTATATTTTAGACATATGGGTAGATTGAGAGGGAAAACAAAGTGTTATAAGACATGCTAATAATGTATGCCATGCACCAACTAAATAGGTGGGAATAAGTTTTTACTTTGGTGGAGTTTACTTATAATAATGGGTACCAGGATTCATTGAAAATGAGTCCACTTGAGGCTCTTTCTGGTAGGAAATGCAACACTCTTATCAGTTGGAATGATCTAGTGAACACGGACAATATTAGACCTGTTGTGTGTTGGAAATGTAACTAGTTCTGGTCTTCATAATTGTTGTAATAATTTCAATATGTATCTTATGTAATAAAAAATAGAAGAAAAATAAAAACTTAGTATTTTAAAGCATGGGTTTCATGCTCATTATTGATGGTATTCTAGGTAAAAACAAGTTATTCATGCTTCTAGGGTTTGTTAAGTCATAAGATTTATTGTCATGAGTCAAAAGAATCAAAATCATGTTTATAAGACCCTTTCAGGAAAAATGTAATTGGAAAAAGAATTAATTTTGAGTCTAGAAAGTCCTGTAAACTCCAAAAGTACAAGTTGGCCCTAGTAGCTTCAAGTTGGCCTAAAGGGGGGGATTAAACCCTTTTGATCGGAATCTGGATCAGGGGCAAAAATTTGCTCAAAAATGAAAGTTCTCAGAATTTAACCAAACCAGAATGAAAGTGACCGACCCGTCGTAAGGAATCCAATGTAACTTGTTTCGTTGAAAACCGAGTTTGGATGAAGGAGTTATGGTATGCTGATTGTCATTCAGAACATGCAAATTTTTGACAAAAATTGCAAAACAGGTATAAGGTGATGACATGGAAGCCCAGTCAGCATGCAGGGAATATTATTCAGTTTATGTCCAGTGATACTATGAAAAGTGTCACAATTGGATTCATCAGTTTGGTTGTGAAGGTAAAAATTACCCAATGTCCTCCAAGATTGAATGTGGGTTCATGATGAATTGATGTGTTGAAATTATTTTTATTTTTAAAGGTTGGATATATATATATATATATATAATATGGTTGAATATCATATATATATTATTAATTCCAAAATTTATATTAAATTAAATTCCACATATTTCATTTAAATTCTAAAGTTCGAATCAAACATTATGGTGGCATTTCATTATTTAATGGTGGGTCAAGGTATGGAGTTAAATATACGGTGGAAACATATATATGGTGGAGCGCCATATTAAATGGCATATATTTTAATGTTATGGATGGTGTAGTTTATATGGTTTATACCATATGTTTCAGTTGGAAAAGTTATATGGGCACGTTATATATGGTTTCATTACATTGCAAAAGAATGCATATGAGGGGTGAGGTCACGTTTTTACCACAAGACCTCCCCCACTCCACTACACCATTTAACCAATAGGCCACACCTATGTTCCTTGAAAAGGAAGGTGCAGGAATTGTAGTTAAACCGTAGTGCGGACTTCGGATGGTGGAGGAACGGAGCGGGCCAACCCTCCTCCTCACATGGCCGTGCCATATGCCCCGTTTTTAAGCGCCAAGTTAATTGCAGATTAGTGTGCACTTATACTTCCTAATCCTAAGATTAACATTAATTAAATTCAGTTAGCAAGTGGCGACATTTTTGGCTGGTTCCCCAAAGTTAGCGGAACTTCCAGATTTGTCGCAGTTAACTGGCAGTTTTCCAGATTTAGAGGCAGAATCTAGGGGAAAATTTAATGAGGTCTATCTTGAGTAATTTTCAACCAATTTTAGCTCAGGAATAGTCATTCCTAGTATGTTGGCATGCTCTGAATCCATTGGAACAACTTGCAGAGGCAATGGAGCAAATATACATGTGTTTTTGGTCACTTGAAGAATTTTGAAGCCTTGGGCCACTAGGAGGGAAGGCCATGCCCAGATCAAATGAACTCCAAATGGAGTGAATGAACAATAATTTTTAGATGTATTTGATTTTCTGAACATATTGGTACAATTTTCATAGGCGTTGGAGCACATCTGAAGGTGCTTTTGTCACTTTGGAGATTAAACAAGCCCATGGCCACCAAGATGGGAGTTCAAGCCTAAAGGAGTTGGTAACCAAATTCAGATATTGAATAGTCATTTTTTCGGTTTTCATATCTTCTGAAGCCAATGGAATAGTAAAAAAATCCATTGGAGCATCACATATTATTGTAATCAGACATTTGACTCATAATCCCAAGAGGTCCTAGCTAGTTAAAGCAAGTTCATGGAGATGTAGCCCAAGAGGGGTGAACTCCATTATCATGCATTGTGTTATGTGATTGCTGTGAGTAATGTTTTTGCATTTCATTTGATGTATATGAGTTTTTAATTGTTAATTAACTCATAATTTGATCATAAAAAACATATGAAACTACACACATAAACCCCCTTCACAAGTGGTTAACATGAGACGATCCTAATAACATTTTTAATATTGATGAGTGAGATAGAATATAAATAACTAGTTTCCCCATATTTAGATCAATTTGGTATTAGAGAAAATTTTTAGCTCATTTTAGCTAATGTTAGCTAATTCTTCTATAGCTATTGGTTTTTGAATTTGTGCAAGGAGAATTTAATTGTGAACTTGTACACAGTGAACTTGCAAGTTTATGAAGTTTATGTGTGAAGGAGAAGGTCAAAATTGAGATCTGAAGTCTCAAAACACAACAAAGAATCTTTGTATGCATTGCATGTGTGATGGAAGCTTCATTAAGTGATGCTTCTAGTCAATCTTCCTTACAAAAACTATTTGATAAAGATTTGTTGCAAAAACTCTACATCATGATTGATCGAATGCAAGAGAAGTATGAAGATAAGAGGGAGAGCATTAAAATTCAAGAGCATTTGATTGCCATGAAGGAGGAGAAGCAAGAGCTTCTTGAAAGGATGCATGAGATGGAGACTCAACTCCATATTTCAAATTAGAACCTTGCAAGGATGCATGAGATGGAGACTCAGCTCCATGATGCCAAATAAGCCTTAGCCAAGCATGTGCTTGAAAAAGAGGTATGCAATTCAAGTTTATCTTCAATTTCCTCTCAAAATTAATGTGTAGGTTCTTTTGAAAGACACACTTGAGGAATAGGGTCCAAATTATTGATGAATATGGGCTATGACGATAAAGGATTGGGAAAACATGCACAAGGCATAATTGAGCCAATTGTTGTTGAGGAAAGGCCTAATTATTTGGGTCTTGGTTATGGACACCGTGATGGAGAAAGATCTAAAGCTAATGAGGCACATGAAAGTGTTCCAAGAAGGAATTTCATTTCATGTTCATTACCTCAAGCTTGTGAAAATTGTGTTCATGAGGAATGCAAAAGTTTTACACCCACTTTGCAAGAAGGTGCTCATAAGCATGTAGCTAATGAGAATGGTGAACAAGAGGATGTTGAAAGCTATAAAGTCTTTTAATGCATTGTTGGTATTCCAAAGAGAGCCATTACCACATCAAATTCACCTCCTCAAGAAGGCAACAAAGGTGAATGTTCAAGGTATAAATCTGCTTTTAATCAAGTTGCTTTTGATTATGATAAACATGGAAAATTATCACATAATATTTGGAGAAATTTTGCATGTTCCTTTTGTGGTTTGGATAACCATAATGTTTCAAAGTCTTGGAAGAAGATAGCCATGCACAGGAAACTTTTAAAGAAAAGGAGACAGAAAGCCAAAGACAAAGCAAACCATGCTGAAAAGAATATGCAATTATTTTGCACTCATTGCCATAAACAAGGTCATCTTGTAGACAAGTGTTGGACTTTGTATCCAACAAGTCATCCACGAAATTTGAAGAAGGTGGAGAAAGAGAATGGAAAGAATGGAAAAGAAGATTTCATAATTGATGTGGGTTAAGATGATTCACATGATGATGATGTGCAGCTGAAAGAAGCATCATTGAAATGGTTTGGTAAGAAATGGTTAGATTTATTATCCAATTAAGGCTTTGCATGTCTTTCGATGTTGATGCATTTCTTTGCCCATGGAATGCATGTTGCATGCTTATGCCAGGAAGGTGATTGAAAGTGGAGTTATGTTGAATCACTATTATTGTAGCAAAATTTGTTCATTTAAGCTCTTTAAGTACATGTACATATGAATGGGTTCTTGTACTTATGATTGTACTTGTGAGAGAGTTGAAGAATTGTATACATGGATGAGAGTTTGTGTATATGAACAATGTAGTTTTAATGATTTCATTGTGCTTGAACATGCATGAGTAATTGACTTGTGTGATGTTGAGGCCTCAAAATTCCACTGTCGAAACATGGGGGAAAACCACCCGATCCAGACCTTAAAGCAGCTCCTTTTCCATTTGGTCTAATGGATTCGATTAGGGATAATGGGACTAGTTTCCGAATAAGGATTATTTTGAGGGCGTTGTGATTATACGACATGCAATTGGAGAATGATTTTAATCTATCATATGCATCTATGTAAACTATTTATTCTACTATATACCTGGGATGTTTCTTCCTTTATGCGATTTAAAGAGATATCCTTCAACTGTTAGTAATATATATCATTTAACAGTTGAAAGAGATGAAAATTATGTAATATGATTCTTCTAACAAAATAGTTTGACTAGAATAATTGTGAAAAATATATCACATTCATATGTGTAATTATATATTCAATAAGAAATCACAGACAAATATTAGAACAAAAGTGCATGTAACATTTATCTATAATAACGTTTCAAATACATAATGCAATAAAAAGATGTCTGTCAATCTATAAAGCAAAACTTTATACAAGTGAATAAAAGTACCATATGTACGAAGTTCTACTCATGTAAACTAATAGTAATTGATCTTCTCCTTCTCACTTTCAAGAAATTTAAAGAGTACAGTAGTGCAACATCAGTTAAACAACTTTAATTGTCAAAAGATAACAGATATGTTCCATTACTTCATCAAAGCATTCACAAACTTACAGTAGTGCATTCTTTGCAAATGTTTTGACAAATTTCTGGACCCTTCTCTAAATGCATGAGAGGGGTTTCAATACTAAACTAACTATGTTCTAAAATAGATTATTACAAAAATATAGAGGAGGTTTCAAACAACCATACTTGTAAGACTAACTTAAACTACAATCTAGGAAAATAAAATAACAATTTTGATTTATGAATTCCGTCCTTCTTCTGGATTTGGTCACGAAATTGAAAAATATCTATCATAGGCTTGAGCTGAGCTCGCTGCGAAATCCTTGATCTGACCTCTCCCTTGAGTACTACGTTTGAAAGTACTGGCTGCGATCTTTTTGTTGAATTTGTTAAGGATTGTAGAATATGATACTAATTATAAGGTTTGATCAGAAAATTCCAATAATTTTCTTGATCAAACTTATTTACCTTTTTAATTACTTCATCTTGTATTTCTACCTTTTGTATCCACTGTGTTTCTAGTTGTTTTACTTCTGAGAACACTTCAAACGTGTACTCTTTAATAATTTTTTCTTTGACCAGTTGTTCACATACAAATTCAATAATTTCCTTTGATAATTTTGATGTTTTCCCTGCTGCTTTCTCTTCCTGCTTGATTTGTGCTTCCCAATATTTGAATATGATCTCCTTATGAAACTTATCTACCTGAGGTAGATCAAATTCCTTTTTTGAGTCTGATGCTTTCCATTGAATGTGTTCATTGATTTTCTTCTCGAGATTTTCACATTCTAGTTTTTGGATAGCTACTTTCTGGATCAATATTTTATTTGAATTACAATACGAGTCAATAATAGAAGCTTGATGGAAAATACTTCCTATTGTTACTTTAACTTAGCATTTATATCCAATGCTTCTTTTATAAATTTCTCTAGTTGTAGTTGGCTGTGTAATCTGGTCATTGCTGCTTCCAGTTGTGCTTGTTTCTCATTGATTTCTACTTGATGCTGCAATTTAAGACTTTAGAAATATTTTTGAAATTGGGCCATCTTTGATTTCATTTGCTCACTGGAGTTGGATTTTTCTTCATCTAACAACCTCTCTAGTTCTTTTACTTTGGCTTCCTTTTGCCTCAGCAACACTCTAACCTCAATAGCTTTATCAACAATGGCAGTAGCATATGCCCCTGCATACTGTGATAATTTAGTTAAATGTTCTGTAGGATCATCTAAGGAATCCTTCCACAAAACGTTAACAAATTCATCTGTGAGGTTTGAGACTGTTTCATCAATTCTTCTCCTTTTGTTCCTCTTAACTACAGCCTTATAACTAGGACTGTAGAAGATGTCCAGTGAAGGAATTTCTTCAAATTGTAAAACTATTTGTTATGTAGGGTAGGCCGATATGATCTCTCGATCATGAGTCTTTGGAACTTGGTGTAGTGGATTAACAATTTCCACTATATTCTGGGAATGTTCAGGTGTTTGAAAACTAGTTACTTGATCAGTATTGGGATTGACTTTAGGAGTTTTTATTGCTTTAGAAAACTCATCCCATTCATTACTCAAACTATTTGTTTGTGACTTTTTAGACTAATTAAGTGTGTCATGACTATGTTGAACTTCTTGAGAAGTTGACTCTGTTCCATTAATTTATTTTCACTCATGCATCTATATCTCTTAGATTACCTGATCAATTATCTTTTCTGGGCTATCCCTTTTGGATTCAGATTCATTTTCAGAGTGATCCAAATTGTAATATTGTTGCTCTGATTGACCCGATTCATATTCAGACATGTATTTTGCTTCATTATCCAAGCTGATACTTGGAGTAGGTCTGTTGACATCTTCAAAAGTTAACAAGTAGAGAGGAACTCTCTCTAGTCTTTTATTTATATATATTTGCAGGAAGGCTTCCAAATCATCTTGGTTAAGTTGATTGGATGCAAACTTAATTATATCTGAAAAAATTTCCATGCCTTGGAAGAGATCATCAAATCCATCTATTTCCTTTACAAAAGGCTTCATTTTGAGCTATGTGGTTGTAATTTTTAATTACATCGTTTGGGTCATACAACATCTTTGGAATTACTGCCAAATTCAATATATTAATCTTAGAAACCTCTTTGTAGGTATGGCCAATATTAAAAAGTGCAAAAGTGCCCACTGTATGGGGAAATTAGGCCAAACGACCTTATTAGCATCTTTCAACTGTTTAGTGATAGCATTAACAAACTGGTAGGATATCTCTCGTGCAAGAAACTTATAAGGAACATAAAATAATAGGACGTGGGGAGAAGCATAACTCCCGAATAATCTGACATCTGTGAAATTTTCCTCTGCAAACCACCTAGCCACAGAAATAATATCTGCACTAGACTCTTCGAAAACCCTAGGGGCTTCTTATTGAATATCATTTGGTGCATAGGCAACATGAATCCATGACAAATTTTATAAAAATGCAGGTGGAAGTCTGAATCCCAAAGGGCTCTGTGGTAGATGTGGATTGGGGTAGCGTCTTGGGTAGTCAATTTCCATCCCATGGTAGGAAAACTAGACGAAAAATAGATTGCGTCCATGACATAGGCATACATATAAAAGGGAGGTATTTCTCTAGATGAAACATTCCTTTTATTCCTATATTATGTGATGTGTTTGGCTAAACTATCAGATAGGATATTTTCCCAATTCAGAATTAAGGAATTGACGATTGTGCCAATCAATGGAACCCAATCTACTGAAAACCTATAAGTGGTATCAGGTTTGGAAAATAATCTACACAACATACCGGTAGCATAACAATAAGGGGAAGGAAGTTGGGAAATTGGGTACGTACCAAGTTTATCTCACTTCAAATTTCCCTAGTCTTCCTTCCATTCTTTGATGACTTTCATGAGGTCTGGGTGCTTTGCTCTAAAACTTTACAGAAAATCCTTGTCATATTTTTGCTGCAGGGAGGGTAGATGGTACATTTCTTGTAAATATTCTTCCCTTGAAAGGCCCTATGTTTTCTCCTTTTGATTCCTTGAATTTCCTGTCATCTATGCTTAAGTGGTAAATTACCCACTTAACCATGTCTGTGTAAGGGAGAATTTTTGGTCTTGCGGCTACGTTGTGGACGAATGAATATGCAACATTGAAGTAAGTCATGTCTGAAGTAGATCTCGTGCCCGTTGTAGAGACTTTGGTTATTACCTTTAGATTTTCATCTTCTAACAGTTTATAAATTGCTTCCCATGATGAATTTCTGCAATCCTTGTTGCAGGTGGTATCTGAAAATAAGGGAGACATGTCTAAGTCTTCAGTAGGCAGCGCTTGAGAAATATCTTTGCCCTTTTTTCTCATTTCAATATTCCTTAATCCGGTAAATGGCTTCTTGATTTCAAGTAAACAGGGAGAGCATTAAAAGTATAGAGAACAGAGAGTCAAATCCATTGTTTATATCAAACATGCACGAATAGATATGAATCCATCAAATATGATATTTAATCATCGATAATTATTTCAAAATCAAATCTCTTATACCTCCGCATGAAAATAACTATCAATCAAGTTAAGCTATTAGATCTCGAATTTTGATTTGATACGACATAAGTCATTTTGCATGCTTAAGTAATTAAATGCTGTTAATTCGCATATCGCCATATATAAATTTTACCGTTTGTGATGTTTTCCCATAAGTTCAGTGAAATGCGATCTTCGCAAATCGCACATCACAACTCTTATGCGATAATGGATTTGTTTTCGGTCAAGTCATGCTTAATGCGAATTGCGTATTCAAAAAGTCAAGCAGCTGCGATTTATAGGACTTTAGAGATTTATTTTTATTGTTTTGTTGGCTCATCGAGTCTGCACAATCGCACTTATATCAAATTTCTTTATAAGTTGATTGTTTTAAATGAGGTGTGATGTGATAAGGATTTTGTGTGTTGTCGTATTTCCTCCAAAATGTCCTCCAGCTGGTCCATCATGGAGTTCCTGCAAGACTTTCTCTGCTTCAAATTTTTCTAAGCATCTTAGTAGTACATAATCAAAATTTCTCCTAAATAACACATCGTTGATTAATTCAAATTTCTTGGCTTTTAATCTTAAAGCTTGTTTTGTTTTGTAATTGTGTTGATTCAAAGCATATCCATTCTTCAAACATAATATAAGATCAACATATTGAGACTATGCATCGTTGAGGTCTACCTCTGATATTTGCACATTGTTACCTGAATCTTCCTCTGATGATAGATGGGATGCTCCTGTAAGCATTCTACAAAAACCTTGACCTCTAACAATTTTAGAAGGTCTAATTTCTACATCATATTCTTGTAAAGCAGTAAACCAATTAGCCCTCTTCTCTCCTAATTCTCTTTGCATTAAGAGTTGTCTTACTACAGAGAATGGAACTATGATTTTGGTGTGAGTTTTTAGGAGAAATGGCTTGAAATTATTTATAGCCTTAAATATAGCAAATGCTTGCTTTTCGACAGATGTGTAATTTAGTTCTGCACCTTGCAAATTCGAACTTGAAAAATGATATTGGTGCTTCAATTTGTTGGTCATTCAGCTGTGTTAAAAAAACATCATATGATGTATCCGATGAAAAAGTGTATAATGTAAGGATTAAGAAAATTGGGGGAAGTTAGGAATGAAGCATTGAAAATTGTTTGTTTAATCAAATCAAGTGCTTCTGTTTCATTATGTCCCCATTTAAAGACAAAATTTTTCTTAATCATGTTCCTTAATGGTAAAACTATTTGCGAAAAGTCAGGGACAAACCTTTTAACAAAATTAATTTTCCCAAGAAACGACTGCATAGCTTTTAGAAAAGAATGTAATGTCATCTAAATAAATAACCACTATTTTATTTACTAAGCCCCCTAAAAGCTGTGTCCATAGCATTCTGAAAAGTTTCACTTGCATTAATTAATCCAAATGACATATTTTGATAGGCACCAGTTCCCCACTTAGTTTTGAATGTAGTTTTCAATCTGTCATCTGGATGTATGAGAATTTGGTTATATCCCGAGAGTCCATCTAGAAAGGACATAAGTTCAGAACCAGCTACTGTCCGCAGTACTTGTTCCATGGTTGATAATGGAAAGTTGTCCTTCTGACAAGCTTTGTTTAAATTCCTAAATGCTACGCAAATTCTAATATCGCCATTCTTCTTCCTAACGGGTACCAAATTTGATACCCATTTAAAATGCCTGACTAGAAAGATGATTTTTGCCTTGAGGAGTTTGTTCAGTTCAGTTTTGATTTGATTTTCCAGATTTGTATGAATCTTCCTCAATTTCTGTTGTATAGGGTTTTCTTCTGAGATAATAGGAATTGTGTGTTGTGTTAGAGTCGGTCCTTACAGCCCTCCGTCAGAGATCATTTCGCATTTTGCATATCATTTTTCGGTGTCTCGCTCATTCCACTTTGTTGCATTTCACTAGGGGCATGCCATTGACTGACTAGAGGGTCTGGTTGTCTTGTATTTCCTCATGCTTGTACCTACAGGGCTAATTAAAATTCCTCAAAAATCACTGAAGTTCAGGTCACTTCATTCATGGTCATAAATGATTATTTTCGTCAAAAAGAGTCTTTAGTCCTAGAGTCTAGGGTCTTCAATCTTTTGATACATGTAATAAAAGCCTGCAGGCCATGAGGTTGGTTTGGAAAAGGTTCCCATTTCATATTTTTATTCTCAAAAACATTTGAAGACATTTCTAGGTCAAAACTCTGTTTTGAACTAGAAACTGTCAAATTTATTTTTTGTAATAATTGTGTATTTATTCCACCATAAAAAGTTCAAAAGCAGCCTCTGGTCTTTGCCAAAGACAAAATGCCAAAATCCCTGCAAGAATCAAGACATTTCATCAGTCCAAGACTCAGAAAAAATAATGAAAAGCCAAAAGACAACATTGTATTAAGTGATAAAGTGCCAAAATTGCCAAACATTACAAAGTGGGTTATGGAGCAAATTAAAATCAAATTTGATTTTTATGAGATATTTTTCAACCTATATAAACCATGGAGGACAAGTCATTTTCATAAATTCCCAAGGAAAAGTTCGAATTGGTGAGTTGAAAGGGCGAAAACTTGTTTTCCAAGCCGTGGAAGCTGAGGTGGAAGTGCGCGCGGCGCACACAGGAGGCACGCGACGCACACAAGGCGCGCGACGCACTGGGCTTCACAGGCCCGTGCAAATTTGCACGCGCGTGACGCACATACCGCGCGCGGCGCACTGGGTAAGCGCGCGACGCGTAGAGTTTCAGAGACGAAAATTTTTTCTCCTTCGCCCAGATTCATGCCAAATTGCCTCAATCTGCTTGCAAGTAGGTTCTTCACGCTTACTCAATGAATTTTGGACATGATTATGGTGTTTTGAAAGTGGAGAAACAAGTGTTTAATGTGGAGAAATGTAAACCCTATGTTTATTTCCAAATTCACTTCTTAGGGTTTTGAAACAAATGTTAGTGATTGTGTGGGGGTTTGCAAACTTGTGTTGTTGATATATATGCTCATGCCATCTACTGTCAGTGGTGTCCCTGCTCATTATTTACCTTAGCCTCACGCTCTCTCTTTTCCATTACATCACTGCTGTCATTGTTATTTCCATTGTCATTTTCACACTGTTTATCATTCATGTTATGACATAGTCCCATTTTCACTTGTCCACATCCTCCATTGACATTGTCAAACACTGCAAGGGCTATTGTCACTTTTGTTTCTAATAGTTATTTCCCCCATATTACACTCTTTTCTACTCACTTGTCAAATCCCCTTATGATCAAAGCAGTGACTGTTTTTCATGCAAACTCATTTGACAGAGCCATTACCACTGTGGCTTTCCTATAACACTTTGATACACATGTGACATATTTGGGTTTTGAGCATACACTGAACTCTTGTTTTCACTATACCTATATCAGCATATATATTGCAAACATCTTTTTTTCAAAGCCATGTCAGAGATGGATTCAGTTTATGAGCAGGATTATGACAGTGATTCCACAACAGAGGGTAATGTGCCACGAAGGTCTCACAAAAGTGGCAAAAGTGGTAGGCATGTTAGGGAGGAGCCTACTTCTTTGGCTCAATTGCAGGCTTGCCCGCTTGCAATGGATTGTTTTCAGCATCAATCATGTTTCCAATACTGTGAGATGATTTCACAAACCCAGCATCATCATGAGCTAGCTCGTCTATTTGTTCTACATTTACATGATGGCCGTGTAAACCTTGCCGGAGTAGATTTCATTCTGTCACCAGAGACCATTGCTCAGGTCACCGGAATACCAAACATAGGAGAGGAATGGAACAAATGACAGCAGCTAGAGAAATCCTACTATGAACCATACAACAAACCTAGGTTTATGAGGTAGCTGAGCAGGGTATTTCCATTCAGATTTCTGAAGGATGAGTTTGCACCATTGATGAAACTCATCATTCGATATTTCAGTTGCGAGGGCAGATTCTCGCGTCTCTATGCGTACCATGTCCGTTTGTTGATGCATTTCACGAGGGTACATATGATGAGCATTCCATACTTCATGTATCGCAACATAGAGAGGATGACATTTCTTGTACAGAAGAAGACCCCAGCACAGCAGCATAGCAGTATATATCATTACGCACTGATCAAAATCATGGTGGTACATCAGCTGACACAGCAGGGCATTGCTTGGGAGGATTTCATCTCCCGTGACTTCTTCGCAGCGCCACAACCGCCTCCCAAGGTAGTTCATGATGAGGGAGAGCCTTCACACCAGCTTGAAATTCCTGAGACCGAGCATATCAGTGCTCCAGTGTATGTGACATACCAGCGAGGCCACAGGGCCTTATTTGCAGCTACACGACGAGTACTATCTCCACCCGAGGTGGAAGGGGTCTCGTTGACTTCATCAAAGCCAGCCGGTGTTTCATCTCCCACCAAGGGTGGAAATGTCTCGCCTTCTTTCCAAAGTGATAGGTACGCTTACTTATAGCAGGGGCAAGAGGCCAATGCACGCATGAGGGCCCACTGTGTGGTCGAGACACCGATTTTCATATTCATCGATGTTGATGCGAGCCTCCTATTTAAAGCCAAAAGAGATCATCCAGAGAAAAAGGCCGAGAACGACACGCTGAAAGAGAAGTTGCAGAGAGCTCAAGGCAGTGATAAACTATCCGGATCAACAGAATAAAACAACTATTAGAGGGATCAAAGACACACTTTTAGAGTTTGTGACCTGAAGATCAACAATTGGCCCGGAAGAGACCTGGTGACATGACACCGGCTGATCGAGATACTTGCCTCACGCATGTTAACATTCATCTGGAGAAGTTTTTGGAAAAGGAAAATAGAGACAAAGACATGCTCTGTAACATGAAAGGTCATTATTGGGCACGCATGCACGTCTGCAAAGAAAAAATGAAGATTCTGAAAAGGAGGTTGAGCAGAGCTCTAAAACGGCGGAAGAGGCCTGATCCACTCCGGATTTTGGCCGAGGCTTCGTTGGTTGGGAATGATACATGATGGAGGGTCTTCGCTCCAAATTTGAGCAAATTTGAATAAGTTTTTGTCATTTTCGAAAATTTTGGTCTCAAAACAGGTTTTTCAGCCCAACGCGTAGCGCGTCGACGTGCGCGCTTATGATTGGGACACTTGCTAGAGGAAAACTTTATATTTTTGGATTTTTCATGGTAAGTTATGCATGCTCCAGTATGGCCAAATCATTTCACCAAGTTCTGGATGATCAAAGGGGCCAAAAACACCATGAAAATCACCTTTCTGCCACCTTTTTCAGCAGCAAGAAGTACTTGTGGGAGAATGAAGTTTTGGAGGGGAAAATGAGCTCCAAATTGGGAAATTCCACTTGGGCTGGATAGCAGACATCTAGGGCTTTCCAACACGCTATCATGAGCTTGATTTTGATGCTAGGAAGTTCCCCAAAAGTAGGCTGAAAGGTGCGCGACCCATAGAGCTCAGGCGCGTAGCGCATAGAGGAAATTGGCTAATTTTTCACCTTCCAACTCAGGATTTCGGCCAGTTGGACTAGTTTTGATTGTGGATGTAATTTTTGAGTTGTCTTGATGTAATTTTGTGGTTTTAATGTAACTTTGACTCACTTTTACCTATTCTAGAAGATTCACTCCCAAAAAAGTGAAAATCAAGTCAAAGAATCAGTTTCCTTCCTTTTAGAGGCAAGTTGTTTGGCTGCCTAGATTCTAGCTCCTTGTTTAGAATTAGTTGAAACTGATCCTAGAAGGAGGAATTCGACCCCTAGAGGCATGGGAAGGGGTTAGGATGATCTATATGATGTAATTTCTGAGACATTCTACAGGTGGGACTCTTGGGAAAAGTTTGGCACACCATTGTACATATTTTTCATATTTTGGCTAAGGAAAGATCAGAGGTTTTGCAGCACCTGTTGGGATTCTTGTGGCTTTCAGTTCTTGATGGTGTTTTCTCTCAGTTTATTGTAAGTTATTTCATGTTTAATGTATGCCATTCCCTTCTTATGCTTCTGAAACTAAATAAATGAGTAAATGAGGTTGAATCCATTGTTTCCAGTGCTCTGCCTTTAAATTTGTTTAGTTTTACATGTTTTCGCCAGTTTGGAGAGGATCCATGTTCTCCCTTGCCCTCTTCAGCTCCTTGTCATTCTGATCCATCTATACACCTGATCAAAAGCATCAAGACTACTGCCTACCTCGCCCCAACTCGAATTCTGCAAAGATCTGGCCTCATCCCCGAGCCCAAAATTGTTTTTCCCATTTTTTCAACTAAAACCCAAAAAATCAAAATCAAACTTTCCTATCTCTTTAATAGCCTAAAATAAGTATTCATTATAAGTCATCTCAGCCCCTTTGAAGACCTTTTGCCGAGATAGACTCGGAGAGAGCCCTCTCCTGTCCTCGTAGGGCTAACTACGAGGCTGAACGTGGTTTGATGTGGCCTTGAGTTTTACCTTATTTCAACCTAAGGTAGATTTGAGTGCTAACATAGTGGCGACCATACTGGGGAAAAATCTCAATGGTTTGCTTGTTGATGTGTTTGTTTCATGAGTCTTAGACGGAGTCTGAAGTCACGCCAGGTAGCTTTCGAAACGCTTTTGCCATGCATAAGCGGAAGTAGATAAATGCTGCTTCAGTCGATCTCCAGTTAGCTTGTGAATGCGGCACTTGATTTGAAAATTACCCCAGTATACTTATTCATTATAGACCTTTGAATGATTGAGTCTAGAAGTCGATAGGTTGAAAATAATCTATTGTGTCCCTTGAATTTTTCTTGAGTAGATCAATACACTGGCGTCAAAAAGGCATACCAGATCAAATCCTGATCCAAATCCACCTCCAGTATATGAAAACCCCAACCTAATCCCAAGAATTTTCCGTCGAGAAGCTCCTATTATTCCTTTGGTTAAATCTCACTCATACCCCACTGTTTTTGAATACATTGAAGATATTGAGTTTGACGACCAGTTTGAGTTATCATTGTTTGAAACCAAATCCGAAAGTTCCACTAGTTCCACCGTCATCAATCCTGAGTTCATCAGGTATCTAGAAGTTGAACAAGCAAATAGATCTATCGATAATTATATTCTGAATCTTCAAAACTCCATTGTGGCAACCAACATTCCTGAATTCATTGAATCTGCTTCACAAACTCTTGGACCATCTGAAATTGCATCCGGTTCACGAATTCCCACTGAACCTCCCTTTATCCCTACCATTCCCGTACAGCCTGAGATCTCTGATCAGCAATCAGCAGTAGTTTCCTCCCCATCTCCACCACATACACCTCGTTCATCTACCGCTCCCATTCCACCTGTTTCTCCGAGACAGCAGATTATAAATCCGCCAAGAGCCATGGATGTGAGATTTGCACCTCTTGTTTTACCTGCAAATTTGGATCCTATGCCTGCTGATTATCAGATTAAGATTCCAATATTTGATGGCATGCCATAGAGTATATCCGCTCAGCAGCATATTGTCATAATGACAGATTTCGTGGACCTGCATGAAATAGATGAAGAAAATGTGTCCATGAGGTTGTTCGCCCAGACTTTTGGAGGTGAGGTTCATAAATGGTTCAGAGCTCTACAGCTCGCAAGTATCAATACATTACAAGAGCTTCAGACACAATTTTTAGATCGATGGGAGATGAAAAAAGATCCACTGCAGATTACTTCTGAGTATACCAGCATCAAGCGTAATCCTGGTGAGTCTGTTCAGGATTATATTATCAGATTCAATATAGTGTATAATGCAATTCCAGATGACTTAAGACCGTCTAGAAAATTAGCTCTCCTTAAATTCCCGGATGGTTTCGATCTGGAGATGGCTTATTCACTACGAGATAGAGATCCGCCTACCTTGGAAGATATGCAGAAGATTACTGTTAGTGTTGAGGCGAATCTGAATGATAAGAGAGCCCGGTTGAAAGCAGAAAAGAGAGTGACCATAAAAGAAGAAGTTTCCACATCTGCATCAGAACAACACCTGCTTTGTGAGATGGAAAAAATGTTCAAAATAATGACGCTTGATAAGCCAGAAATGCAGATTCGTAATCCCAACTACCGTGGCCAGCAATAGCCACAGTTCATAATTAAGCAGCGTGAACAGAGAGCACAAGAGTCGGCAGCCCAGCAGCAGATTAAAACACCTCTTTTGCAGAATTTTGTAAGTCAAGATTCAGATGATGACGATGATGTAGTAGGTGAGAAAAACCACTTTTTTACTCCCAACGATCTGCCCATTTACATCACTGAGGATGAAGAATATGGAGAAATTTCAGCTACACAGAAAGATGAGGATTTCATTTTAGCAAACGATGCAGATCTGGAGGAAGAATCAGATGAATACCAAAGAGGATATATGAATGCTTTGTCTGCTCAGCAGAAGCAATACTCATTGAGAAACAGAGATGTGCCCATAAACCCAATTCAGAAGAGAAAAGAGGCTTCATGACCAAATATATATTCACCTATACCACAAAAGAAAGGAAAAGAGACAATTGATCCCGCAGCTAGTAAACCATCATCAACGGAAAGGGCCAATCAGTCAAGTATAATGAAGGATAAAGCTGAAAAGAAAGAAGTTCCGGTCAAAGAGGTTGAAAGAGTTTCAACCTTTAGTTTGGAAAATGAAATTTCCAAATTAAAGGTATCTATTCCTTTGACATAAATTATGAAGAACAACAGCTATCGAGGTCAAGTCTCCAAAATTCTGAATTTTGATCCAATGTTTGACACGGTAAATATTGAAGATGATCAGCCTGAATTGATATTTGGGCCTGCTTTAGATGGTGAGTCCCCTGACAGTGATGTTCCTCCATTTTATATTAGTTTGAGGTTGCATGAATATATATTGCACAATGCCATGTTCGATTCTGGTGCTTCACACAATCTTATGCCAAAGGCGATCATGGAAAAGTTGGGTTTAGATATTACAAGGAAATACCATGATTTGTATTCATTTGATTCCAGCCACGTGAGATGTATCGGACTCATCAAGGATTTGGTTGTAAGTTTAGATCAAATTCCTGCGAAGAATGTCTTGATGGATGTGGTTGTGGCGGACATTCCTCCTCGATTTGGGATGCTCCTTTCTAGATCTTGGGCGGCAAAGTTGAAAGGTACACTACAGTTAGATTTTTCCTATGCTACAATTCCAGTCTTCGGTCAAATGAGAAAGTTATATCGAGAGCAGAAGATGAAATACATGATAACAAGCGAGGAGAAACCAATCAATAATCCTGTAAATTATGTACATACCGACTTAGAGTCGTTTGTTTTGTTTGCTGATAGTTTTAATGATATAGATAGTCAATTAGTTCAGGAAGAAGATATACCAGAGGTCACTGAAAATTTTAGAGAGGTTCTGCAGAAAGAAAGACGAGAAAAGCAAGCTACTGTTGAGCAATCAGCTGAAGACGATGGGCAGCAAACAGGAAAAACATAGCTGACGCAATTTCAGCACTTAGAGGAGGATGAAGATGGTCTTTGGACCATGGATTTTGATGGCGCAGTGGGTAGTGATGGTGCTGGAATTGGTGTTTGGATACGCAGTCCATTTTCCGCTCCGGATAAGGTTCCAAGCAATGTGAGAGTATGTTCCTACAAACTAGCATTTGACTGTTCTAACAATGAAGCGGAGTATGATGCTCTGATTGCTGGCCTTAAGATTCTAAGAAAGCTGAAAGCGAAAAGAATTGCAGTCTATGGTGATTCAGAGTTGGTGATAAAGCAGGTAAAGGGTGAGTTTCAAGCCAAGCATCCTCGCATGAGGGCTTACCGTAATGCAGTTTTAGATATTTTGAAGTTATTTTCAGATTGTACCTTGACGTGTGTGCCTCGTATACAAAATGGTGTTGCTGATGGACTTGCTAAGGCAGCAAGAAATTTAAAAATACCAATGAATTCCAGCAACAAGTTCGAGATCCATGTGAAGCACCGCCCCATCGTTCCAGAAAATCAGCGATGTTGGCAAGTTTTTCAGGATGACGAGGAAATTAGTGATTTTCTGCAAAATAAGGGTAAGTTTAAAGATACCTCCATAGATACAGAACATGATGATGGTAATGATGATATACAAATAAATCAAATGGAAGTGCTGCAACTTAAAGATAACATCATTCCTAAAGGATTGATTCCTTTAGAGGAACTCTTTGATCAAGACGATGTAGCCCGCAAACCGACATTGAGGCCAATTGAAAAAGGTGTTGAAGAGGTAAATATTGGGACAGCTGAAAATCCCAAGATGGTAAAGTTATCCAAGTCATTGTCACCGAAGGTAAGAGCAGAGTATGTGAGATTGTTGTCTTCATTTGCTGATGCTTTTGCATGGGATTACTCAGATTTAAAAACATATGACACTAATATCATTCAGCATACTATCCCTATCAAACCAAATCAGAAGCCTTTCCGTCAGAAGTTGAGGAGAATCAATCCAAAGCTGCTACCATCGATTGAAAAAGAGGTAAATAGGTTGTATAAGTCAGGAATCATTGTGCCTATCATATTTTCCGATTGGATATCAAATTTGGTGCCCGTGAGAAAGAAGACAGGTGAGATCCGTTTATGTATCGATTTCAGAAATTTGAATAAGGTATCATTAAAAGACAATTATCCGCTGCCAAAAATGGACCATATATTGCAGCGAGTAGTTGGAGCATCAAGGATGTCACTACTCGACGGCTATTCAGGATATAATCAAATTTTAGTGCATGAGGACGATCGTGACAAAACTGCGTTCACCACTCCATGGGGAACGTTTCGTTATGAAAAGATGCCGTTTGGTTTGAAGAATGCAGGTGCCACTTTTCAGCGTGAAATGGACATGGATTTCGCCAACGAGAAAGATGTATTTTTGGTTGTTTACCTTGATGATTTAACTGTGTTTTCAAATTCTGATGAAGAACATTTGTATCATTTGAAATTTGTTTTCCAGAAGTGCAGAAAATATGGCATTTCGTTGAATCCGAAAAAGAGCTTGTTTGCCATGGATGAAGGCAAGCTCCTTGGCCACATCATATCGAAAGATGACATTCGTGTTGACCCTGCACGTGTTGAAGCCATCCGGCAAATTGAACAGCCCCAGAACAAGAAAGAAATACAGTCATTTAATGGTAAAATGAATTTTCTGCGTCGTTTCATTCCAAATCTTGCTGAGCATCTTAGAGAAATCACGAACATGCTGAAAAAAGACAGTCAGGTAAAGTGGACAGAAGAGGCGGTGAAATCATTCAATTTGGTAAAGTTAGCTCTTTCTTCAGCCCCTATTTTAATCAGCCCGGACTACACACAGGACTTCATTTTGTTTTCGTTTGCTTCTGAGCACACTTTAGCAGCTGTTTTAATGCGTAAAAGGATGGAGTTGAGAAGCCCATTGCCTTTTTCAGTCGAATTATAAGGGACAGAGCGTTGAAATACAACATTATTGAGAAACAAGCACTTGCTCTTGTAAAGGCCTTGAAATATTTCCATGTGTATATACTGCATTCTCACATTATAGCCTACGTTCCTAACGCAGCAGTTAAAGATGTTTTGGTACAGGCAGATCCAGAAGGAAGGCGGGGTAAGTGGATCGCTGCGTTGTTAGAATATGATGTGGAGATTAAACCGACCAAGCTGATCAAAGGACAAGGACTCACCAAGCTCATGGCTGAAACAAATCTGCATGCTCTAGATATAAATTTGATCGTCGCCATGTCCGATGAAGATGAGGAGAGTACGTCAGTTCAAGTATCTGATATTTTTGTTTCTTCCCCTTGGTATGCGGACATTTTATACGTACTTCAGAATTTATCTCCACCTCCCGGGATGCCTAGAAATAAGAGTAGAACCTTGAAGTTGAGAGCTGCAAAGTTTTGCATACTAGATTCTGCATTGTATTGGAAAGACCCTGGTGGAATGTTATTGAATTGTTTGGTAGAGGAGGAAGCCAAAAGAGTTTTGGAGGACTTTCATAGAGGAGACTGCGGGGGCCATTTGTTTTGGAAAACCACAGCGAATAAGATTCTAAGGGCAGGTTACTATTGGCCTTCTTTATTTTCTGATGTCTATAAGGCTGTTAAGAATTGTCACGAATGTCAAATTTTCGAAGGGAAGCAGAAACTACAGCCTTTGCCTCTCAAACCAATTGAAGTCAGTGCACCATTTCAGCAGTGGGGGTTGGATTTCATTGGGGAAATCCATCCGGCATCTTCCGGACAACATAGATGGATATTGACAGCAACGGATTACTTCACGAAGTGGATCGAGGCCATTCCCACTCGACAAGCCACGGATGCGGTAATTATCTCTTTTCTTGAAAACAATATTTTGTCACGTTTTGGGTGTCCTAGTAAGATAATCACAGATAATGCAGCGGCCTTCAAGTCAAAGAGGATGGTTGAATTTTTCTATAAGTACAACATTAGCTTGGGACATTCGACTGCCTACCATCCTCAAGGAAATGGTTTGGCGGAATCTTCAAATAAGTCTTTGGTAAATATCATTAAGAAATTGCTGGAAATCAATAAAAAGGGCTGGCACAAGAAATTAGTGAATGCACTTTGGGCTGATAGGGTAAGTCAGAAAAAATCTATCGGCATGTCCCCTTTCGAGTTGGTGTATGGGGTAGACACAGTTTTTCCCACTTCTCTTGCTGTCCCGGTAGTCAAATTGCTTCAGGAAGCTGGTAGTGAGGAAGATCCCATGTAGCGAAGGATTAATCAGATGATTCATTTACAGCAGACACGGGAGGAGGTCTTTCAAAATACATTCAAGTTGCAGGAACGCATAAAGAAGATCTACGAAAGAAAGGCAAAAGCAGATAAGTTTCAGCTGGATGAGGTGGTTTTGAAGTGGGATGCTCGAAATGAAGATAAGGGAAAGCACGGAAAATTTGAAAACCTATGGAAGGGTCCTTTTAAGATTGCAGCGTATCGTGGTCAGAACGCCTTTCTTCTCAAGGAAATGAACGGGGATGATTGTCCTGGAGGGCCGATCAATGGTCGGCTGCTCAAGCGATACCACTTCTGAGTATTTTCTGCTGATTTCATCATCATTGTATATATCGTTTTACTTCTATTTCATTGCAAGTGTGGACTAATCTCTTTTCTTCAGTCTGGGGCCCGAAGCGAAGGCTATAATTCTGGAGATGGAGGTTAGTTGGTTTGCAGTTTGTCAAGTCAGTTTTATCAGTCTTTTCAGTTTTAAAATCGAGTCAGTTTTGGCCAAATTTCAGTCAAGTTTTTAGTAAAGTTTTTAGTCAATAAATGTGTGAATTTTTTTTGTGTTATCCGTTGAAATAATGACTCCATCGCCCAATGGATGAAGGCACTGTCTGACTCCCCCAGAGATCTGCCGTTCTTGGCATCTCCTTGGAGCCACCATCCCCATTGGAGCCAATGTTAGAGTCGGTCCTTACAGCCCTCCGTCAGAGATCATTTCGCTTTTTGCATATCATTTTTAGGTGTCTCGCTCATTCCACTTTGTTGCATTTCGCTAGGGGCATGCCATTGACTGACGAGAGGGTCTGGTCGTCTTGTATTTCCTCATGCTTGTACCTGCAGGGCTAATTAAAATTCCTCAAAAATCACTGAAGTTCAGGTCATGTCATTCATGGTCATAAATGATTGTTTTCGTCAACAAGAGTCATTAGTCCTAGAGTCTAGGGTTTTCAGTCTTTTGATACATGTAATAAAAGCCCGTAGGCCATGAGGTTGGTTTTGAAAAGGTTCCTATTTCACGTTTTTATTCTCAAAAACATTTGAAGACATTTCTAGTTCAAAACACTGTTTTGAAACTAGAAACTGTCAAATTTATTTTTTGTAATAATTGTGTATTTGTTCCACCATAAGAAGTTCAAAAGCAGCCTCTGGTCTTTGCCAAAGTCAAAATGCCAAAATCCCCGCAAGAATCAAGACATTTCATCACTCCGTATCTTAAAATAATAATGAAAAGCCAAAAGACATTATTACATAGCGTTACACCATAAAACATTACAAAGTGGGTTATGGAGCAAATTAAAATCAAATTTGATTTTTATGAGATATTTTTCAACCTATATAAACCATGGAGGACAAGTCATTTTCATAAATTCCCAAGGCAAAGTTCGAATTGGTGAGTTGAAAGGGCGAATTTTTTTTTTCCTTGCCGTGGAAGATGAGGTGGAAGTGTGCGCGGCGCACACAGGAGGCGCGCGATGCACACAAGGCACGCGACGCACTGGGCTTCGCAGGCCCATGCAAAGTTGCACGCGCGCGACGCACATACCGCGCGCGGCGCACTAGGTAAGCGTGCGACGCGTAGAGTTTCAGGGCCGAAAATTTTTGCTCCTTCGCCCAGATTCATGCCAAATTGCCTCGATTTGCTTGCAAGTAGGTTCTTCACGCTTACTTAGTGAATTATGGACATGATTATGGTGTTTTGAAAATGAAAAAACAAGTGTTTAGTGTGGTGAGATATAAACCCTATGTTCATTGCTAAATCACTCCCTAGGGTTTTTAAAACAAATGTTAGTGATTTTGTGGGGGTTTGCAAACTTGTGTTGTTGATATATATGCTCATGCCATCTACTGTCAGTGGTGTCCCTGCTCATTATTTACCTTAGCCTCACGCTCTCTCTTTGCCATTACATCACTGCTGTCATTGTTATTGCCATTGTCATTGTCACACTGTTTATCATTCATGTTATAACATAGTCCCATTTTCACTTGTCCACATCCTCCATTGACATTGTCAAACACTGCAAGGGCTATTGTCACTTTGTTCCTAATAGTTATTTCCCCCACATTACACTCTTTTCTACTCACTTGTCGAATCCCCTTATGATCAAAGCAGTGACTGTTTTTCATGCAAACTCATTTGACAGAGCCATTACCACTGTGGCTTTCCTATAACACTTTGATACACATGTGACACATTTGGGTTTTGAGCATACACTGAACTCTTGTTTTCACTATACCTATATCAGCATATATATTGCAAACATCTTGTTTTCAAAGCCATGTCAGAGACGGATTCAGTTTATGAGCAGGAGTATGACAGTGATTCCACAGCAGAGGGTAATGTGCCACAGAGGTCTCACAAAGGTGGCAAAGGTGGTAAGCATCTCAGGGAGGAGCCTACTTCTTTGGCTCAATTGCAGGCTTGCCCGCTTGCAATGGATTGTTTTCAGCATCAGTCATGTTTCCAATACTGTGAGATGATTTCACAAACCCAACATCATCATGAGCTAGCTCGTCTATTTGTTCTACATTTACATGATGGCCGTGTAAACCTTGCCGGAGTAGATTTCGTTCTGTCACCAGAGACCATTGCTCAGGCCACCGGAATACCAAACATAGGAGAGGAATGGAACAAACAACAGCAGCTAGAGAGATCCTACTATGAGCCATACATCAAACCTGGGTTTATGAGGCAGATGAGCAGGGTATTTTCTTTCAGATTTCTGAAGGATGAGTTTGCACCATTGATGAAACTCATCATTCGATATTTCAGTTGCGAGGGCAGATTCTCGCGTCTCTATGCGTACCATGTCCGTTTGTTGATGCATTTCACGAGGGTACGTATGATGAGCATTCCATACTTCATGTATCACAACATAGAGAGGATGACATTTCTTGTACAGAAGAAGACCCCAGCACAGCAGCATACCAGTATATATCATTACGCGCTGATCAAAATCATGGTGGTACATCAGTTGACACAGCAGGGCATTACTTGGGAGGATTTCATCTCCCGTGACTTCTTCGCAGCGCCACAGCCTCCTCCCGATGTAGTTCATGATGAGGGAGAGCCTTCACATCAGCTTGACATTCCTGAGACCGAGCATATCAGTGCTCTAGTGTATGTGACATACCAGCGAGGCCACAAGGCCTTATTTGCAGCTACACGACGAGTACTATCTCCACCCGGGGTGGAAGGGGTCTCGTTGACTTCATCAGCAGCGCGAGTATTATCTCCACCAAGGGTGGAAGGGGTCTCGCCTTCTTCTTCAGCACAGGTACAGATTCATGATAGAGGCAAGAGGCCTATGCATGATGAGGGCCCATCAGGCGGTCGAGACACTGATTTCACATTCATCGATGTTGATGCGAGCTCTCCTAGCTCGAAGCTGAAAGAGATCATCCAGGAGAAAAAGGCCGAGAATGACATGCTGAAAGAGAAATTGCAGAGAGCTCAGTGGGTGATAAACTACCTGGAGTAGCGTAACAAACAGCTAGAGGATCAACACACACTTTTAGAGCTGCGGCGAATCCGTGAAGATCGACAATTGGCCCGGAAGAGGCCCGGCGACATGACACCAATTGAGCGAGAGACATGCCTCACACATGTTAAAATTCATCTGGAGAAGTTGTTGGAAAAGGCCAACAGAGACAAAGACATGCTTCGTCACATGAAAGGTCATTATTGGGCCCGCATGCACGTCTGCAAAGCAAAAATGAAGATTCTGAAGAGGAGGTTGAGCGAAGCACTAAAGCGGCGAAAGAGGCCTAATCCACTCCGGATTTTGGCCGAGGCTTCGTTGGCTAGGCATGATACATGATGGAGGGTCTTCGCTCTGAATCTGAGGGAATTTGAAGAAGTTTTTGTCATTTTGGAAAATTTTGGTCTCAAAACAGGTTTTTCAGCCCAACGCGTAGCGCGTCGACGCGCTCGCTTATGATTGGGACACTTGCTGGAGGAAAAATTTATATTTTTGGGTTTTTCATGGTAATTTATGCATGCTCCAATATGGCCAAAGAATTTCACCAAGTTCTGGATGATCAAAAGGGCCAAAAACACCATGAAAACCACCTTTCTGCCACCTTTTCCACCAGCAGGAAGTACTTGTGGGAGAATGAAGTTTTGGAGGGGAAAATGAGCTCCAAATTGAGAAATTCCACTTGGGTTGGATAGCAGACATCTAGGGCTTTCCAACAAGCTATCATGAGCTTGATTTTGATGCCGGGAAGTGCCCAAAAAACAGGCTGAAAGGCGCGTGACGCATAGAGCTCAGGCGCGCGACGCATAGAGATTTTTGGCTAATTTTTCATCTTCCAGCTCAGAATTTCGGCCAGTTGGACCAGTTTTGATTGTGGATGTAATTTTTGAGTTATCTTGATGTAATTTTGTGATTTTAATGTAACTTTGACTCACTTTACCTATTCTAGATGATTCACTCCTAAAAAAGTAAAAATCAAGTGTAAGAATCAGTTTCCTTCCTTTTAGAGGCAAGTTGTTTGGCTGCCTAGATTCTAGCTCCTTGTTTAGAATTAGTTGAAACTGCTCCTAGAAGGAGGAATTCGACCCCTAGAGGCATGGAAAGGGGTTAGGAAGGTCTATATGATGTAATTTCTGAGACATTCTACAAGTTGGACTCTTGGGAAAACTTTGGCACACTATTGTACATATTTTTCATATTTTGGCTAAGGAAAGATCAGAGGTTTTGCAGCACCTGTTGGGATTCTCGTGGCTTTCAGTTCTTGATGGTGTTTTCTCTCAGTTTATTGTAAATTCTTTCATGTTTTAATGTATTCCATTCCCTTCTTATGCTTCTGAAACTAAATGAATGAGTAAATGAGGTTGAATCCATTGTTTCCAGTGCTCTGCCTTTAAATTTGTTTAGTTTTACATGTTTTCGCCAGTTTGGAGAGGATCCATGTTCTCCCTTGCCCTCTTCAGCTCCTTGTCATTCTAATCCATCCATACACCTGATCAAAAGCATCAACACTACTGCCTACCTCGCCCCAACTCGAATTCTGCAAATATCTGGCCTCATCCCCGAGTCCAAAATTGTTTTTCCCATTTTTTCAACTAAAACCCAAAAAATCAAAATCAAACTTTCCTATCTCTTTACTAGCCTAAAATCAGTATTCATTATAAGTCATCTCAGCCCCTTTGAAGACCTTTTTCCGAGATAGACCCGGAGAGAGCCCTCTCCTGTCCTCGTAGGGTTAGCTACGAGGCTGAGCGTGGTTTGATGTAGCCTTGAGTTTTACCTTATTTCAGCCTAAGGTAGATTTGAGCGCTAACATGTTGAATCACATAAGTGTCATATGTTTTAAGATCAGTATAATCCCAAGCAAAGACACTTTTGTATATTCTAAACAATCTGATAAATGATAATCTTTCTTCGGAAGATAGACCAAGACCTAGATTGAAATTTTGAGGTTTTTCGTCAATTCCTAGATTTACTAACTCAAATCTTAAGGTAGAGCTTTGTGCTTTTTAGTTAGTCACTCTTTTAAACCTGTATTTCAGATCATATAGGTCTTCTAACTTGATAATAGATTTAGGAATAGGATTTTCGTCTTGTTCTTTCTTAATCTGAATGTCATGTTCATTTTCATCCAAAATTTGACTATCATAAGATCCTTCAGATGTTAAGAAATCTATGATATCTGAATCATTATTGAATACTATCCAATTGGTAATATTATCAGGAATAGATGGTCCAAAAATAAATTCAATAGAAAATATATAGGGACTAAATTCTTGGGATGGGATTAACTTTGATGCTACATTAGCTAGTAGATTTGCACTAGCATTCTGCATTCTAGGTACAAAAGAAATGTTGAAGGCTATGTTGACTATATTAGCCCCTCCTTTCAAATTTTTGGCCTGCTGTCCTGTTTGAATTTATTTAAAACCTCTGTTGTGGCCTAAGACCTCCATATCCTGCCTATCGCTACAATTCCTGCTCACGAAATACATCGGACAAAGGCTAAAACCTGCACTTTAAAATATATTGGGCCCAGCCCCTTCAGTCTTAGCCCCATCACCTATTCCTCCCACACGACCTGGCCCTGAGACCAAACGCCAAATCTGAAGGCACTTACCGTATACAACTACCGGGCATGTTTTCAGCCATACGATCACTCGTAGATCGGACAGTCTGCATCTCTTCCGCCTTGTGGTCCCCATGCCCTAAAAACCACCGTTTAGACAAGCTGTTTTCCCCGCACCACTTTCGAAGGGCTGGCGGTTTTCCGAAAATCGCAGTGATTCCATACGCTGATCGCTGCGTGTCCCTCTGTACAGTCCAAAAACCGCTCCATTTCGCGCGTTATCATCCAGTCGTGGACGTGCAGCGAAATCAATGCGAGCCGTTCGATCCTGAGGCCTTCATCCGACGGTGGCCACTCTTCAAAGCTGCATGCATTTTAAACCAAGCTTATAATGCCCGTGGCCCACCATCGCATCACCGCCCGACACAATATTAACCATTGATTTCATTTTTGATCGTATGGCCTAGAATTGTTCTCACATCCTGTTGATTGACTGAGTCCGCCTCCACGTCTTCCCTCCCGCTTGGATTTTCATATGCCCACGTGTCATTTGGGTTTTCCCCCACCATTCATATACTCCGTTTACGTGTCATATTACAGTGTTTATGTTACGCATCTCCGCCTCATGCATTCATTTGTCACCCCACTGTATTTTTCATCACCACCCTTCATTCCTCCGTCACCCTGCATCTCCTCATCGTTTCACTCAGTCCATATCACCATTCCGTGGTCACTGCCGCGTCCATTACCCTTGTGTCCGATTTTATTTAACATGTTTGTGGGTTTTGCAGGTTGCAACGACGAAGAAATGGCCATTACTCACGACCTCCATTACAGAAGCCGAGAACGCATGACAGGACCTTGTTTCAGGAGAAAAATTTATGAAAAAGATTCGGGATCTGCTATGATACGACCACCATTAAAGAAAGCAAGGATTTAAGTCTATTAAACCCTCTAGGGTCATTCAAATTCACAGGTTGAGCAGATGAAGAATTAATGGCGCAGATAGAGAATATTAGCGAAGAGAAGGGGATTAAAGAAATGCATTTAAGGACTTTGGGGCTTTTACATAACCTTTTGAAGGAAAAGTACCAGATCGAAGACCCTGCAGATCACTAGAAAGATCTTTTCACAGAAAACAATGCCCTTGAGGTTTATTTCAGCCGAATTTTCTTCAGGAAAGGACAGAATGTTCATGTGAATTTCTCTCTATACCGTGTTCCTAAAAGATATTTTCTACCCAGTGCATTTATTTCTGCCGGCAGCCGAGTACACACAGCTCAACATGGTCATTCAGCAGTGTGGATGTGAAGGTTTTCCGCCATTCTGTTCAAATTAAGCAAATTAAATGTTTCACCTACCTCTTTTATTAGTTTCTCTTCTCCTTACTCTATAAAAGGGAGGAAGAAAGACATTGTAGGGGTTCCATACTTTTATCAGAAAATTGTGCAGTGAAAGGCATTTTTGTATGCATCTTGTAAAGCTTCTGTGTGAAGGCTCAGAGCCCGTAGGGTCTCAGTGAGGAGGAGTTCTATCTGTAATGAGGATTCTGGTCTTTGGTATTTCACAGTATGTAACTTTCTCTTATGTGTTTAATATAACATTTCATTTCATCCACTTTATTGTATCATGTTTTGGAATGCGAGTGGCTCACTGGTTTGGTAAGGATTCATCCTAGTTGATGCCCATACTTAAATCAGTCAAGCGCTTTAAATATGGCTCATGCATGATATACTGTTCCATATTCATCTCAACCATATTTCTGCTATATTAGTTGCCTTGGGAGGGTGCTTTTAAAACACCATTTCCATGTATGGATTCTTAGATTGATAAGCCCATATATGGTTCTGTTGTGTATCTGGGTATCAGACCAATGTTGACTAGTATCTTCTTAACTTTTCTTTCATCGCATTCACTTTCTGATATTTGATTTTTGTGGCATATTATTTGAATCGGCCCTCTTTACAGTAAATTGTCTCTTAACTGTCTGATGCTTTTGTGTTGGAGCTTTTCATTGTGTCTCTGCAGCGTTACTTTCCCTGTGGCAGTTTCTGTAAGTTCTGGTCCCATTTAAATCCATTTCCTTGTTTTACAAGAGATAGCAGGAGAGCCTTTTGGATTGACACCCAAGTTATATTATGTGCTCCTTGCTATGATAAGATGTCCTAGGCACTGGTCTATAGCAACTCTAGGCTGTCTCTAGGAGTGACAACAATTGTTGACAACATCTTTCTGGCACCGTTGCCGGGGAACGAAGTTAAGAAAATCATTATCCCTGGGCCTCGAAAAATCATATTCACTCTCTAATCAGGTGAGCACAGAGAGTTGAAGAGTTGTATATCTCTCACCTTGGCGACTCCACTGTTGTTTATTTGATAAATCTATTGGTAGTCCTGGCTCCTCGTAAGCCACATTTGAGGTCAGATACATCTCAGTCAAAGACACCTTCAGTATCTGACCTTGAGAAGATTATACATAGAAGAAGTTGGAAAGAAAATAAATCAGTCCGTGCTGAGATCCCTGAATATTCTATAGAAGATTATCCATCCTCTTCTTCTCAAGAAATTCAAGTAGAAAATCCTGACTCCACTAAGGAAAATCCTGAATATTACTCAGATATCCCACCCCGGGGAAGTGCTAGACTTAAAGGGAACTTTCATCCTACCCCTGAGGCCGAGGAGGTTAAAGAAGTTACAGAAGTAGCCCCTGTTAATCGTGAATTGTTTCCATCTACACCTCAGGCTTCTGTACAGTATATTCCCGTTGTTATTCATACTCCACTCCCACCTCCTCCTCTTCCTCCCTTTGTACATCAGATTGTTGCACAACCCCCACCTCCTCCAATGGCTAATGTTCCAGCTTTTTTGTTAAATAAATATGCTCCCCTGGCATTACCTCAAGTGCTGAATGATATGCCACAGGATTATTTGAAGATCTTGCCCAGATTCACTGGGGAAAATGAAATTGATGCTCAGAAACATCTTGAGACTTTCTGCTCTTTTGCAGAGAACTTTAATGTAGAACATTTGGATGTGGTATTAAGATTATTTGTGCAGTCTCTGGATGGTGAAGCCAAAAAATGGTTCAAAACATTAGGAAACCGTTCCGTAACTACTTGGGATGATATGGAAAATACCTTTCTCAAAAAATGGGGAGAAAAGAAAGATCATGGATAGTGTCTTACTGAGTTAAATACACTTAAGAAGAAACATAATGAAGGGATGTCAGAATTTATCAAAATATTTAACAAGTTATATCTAAATCTCCCTGTAGATATGAAGCCTCATCAGAATGCTGCCAAAGTTGTTTTCATAGCAGCCTTTGACTCAGATTTCGGTTTCTCTCTCAGGGAAGGGAAGCCTGCCACCCTAGATGATGCTCAGTCAGATGCTCTTGAGTTGGAAGCAAATTTTGCTTCCACAGGAAAATTAAAAGGGAAAGCTGAACAAGATACCAGAAGAAGAGGTAAAGAGGAAGTATCTACTTCTAATCAGGATAAGGATTCAGATAGAATTGAATAAATGAACAAAATGATTAAGAATCTCTCTAATAAACTGGTCAAGCTCGAATTGGAGACCAAGAATGCAGCCTCCAAGAATTTCCAGAATGCTCCAAACAGGGGTTACAATCCTCAGTATAGAAAGCCACCCCTGCAAATACTGCCAAGAGAAGCAAAAGAGCAACAAGATCAGGTTCCTCACCCATTGTACCTGGAAGGCCCAGTAGATGACTCCACTGAAGATGCTACTTATGAAATGCAAGATGCAAATCTTGCTCTCTCCAACAATGATGAAGTTGAATTCCCATTACACGAAGAAGAAGAAGAGATCAGAGACACAGAAGATGTAAAAATTGATCATTACTGCAAACAGTTTAATGATTTCATGCAAGCACATTTTAACAGAAGATATGATCTCAGATCTTCCAGGAAGAGAACTCGAACTCAGGATCAAGAAGAAGAGCCTCCCCAGAAGAAATGATCTTCTCAAAAGGAATCAACAGTGCAGAAAGTCACAGACAAAGGTAAGAGTCCTCTAAACAAACCTTTGCAGTCTGATGATCAAATTCCTTCTTCTTCAAAAGTAGTCATTCCTCCTAATGCTGAGTCTGTATCAAAAAATCAAACCTTCAGCCGAAAATAAAGAGTCAAAAGAAGCTGTAATAGATAAGCCCCCTCCTGCTTTTAATTTGCAAAAAGAACTTGAAAAAGTCAAAATCCTAGTTCCCCTGACTGAGCTGTTGAAACAACCAGTATATCAATCTCAAGTCACTTCTTTATTGCTCCCTCCTGAAGCACCAGTAATTCCAGATAGTCTTAACCTCCAAGAAGAAAGACCCATGGTAGTCTTTGGCCCACATGTCGAGGAGATAGACCCCTCTACTCCTCCTTTTTATGTGTCTCTAGTGATTCATGACCTGCTGTTACACAATTGTATGCTAGATTCTGGAGCTTCCCATAATCTTATGCCCCTGTCAGTCATGGAAAAACTAGGACTACAAATCACACGTCCATATAAAGACCTATATTCATTTTATTCCAAAAGAGTTAAATGCTTGGGAATGATTAAAGATTTAGTGGTCAATTTGGCCCAAATTCCAGCAAAAAGTGTAGTAATGGACATTGTGGTGGCTGACATCCCAGCTCGCTTTGGCATGCTGTTGTCAAGGTCCTGGGGAAAAAAAATTGGTGGGTCACTTAAACTGGACTTAACGTATGCCACTATTCCAATTTTTGGTGGTCAGGAGAGGAGATTATATAGAGAGACTAGGTTTGTCAAAATGGTAACTAAAGCTGACAGCTCATAGAACTCACCAATCTATAGCAAAGAAGGAGATTTCTCATGTTGAATGTTAGAAGAAGATCAAGAATATGCTCATGAGCCATCCTTTTGTCAAGTCAAAACTGAACAGCCTTTAGAAAACCATGAAGCCGGGATCTGGACAATACATTTCGATGGAGCAAATTCAAGAGAAGGTAATGGGACTGGAGTATTATTAATCTCCCCTACAGGAAAATGGATCCCATTGTCTTTTAAATTGGAATATGAGGCTACTAATAATGTAGTTGAATATGAAGCACTATTATTGGGATTGCAGAAAGCCAAGAGCATGGGCATACAATATTTAAAGGTTCTAGGAGACTCTGAGTTGGTGGCCAGACAAGTCAGAAATCAGTGCCAAACCAAACACCCTCGACTGAGAGCTTATAGAAACGAAGTATGGGACATGGTGGAGAACTTCTTCTTAGCATTTAATATCCTGTTCATGCCCCGGGAGCAGAATAGAATGGCAGATTCCCTTGCTGTGGCTGCTAGTACATTCTGTCCTCCCCAGAACCCTCTCTTGAGGTATGAAATCGAGGTACGTTATAGACCATCTATCCCAGATAATATTAAACATTGGTAGGTATTTGAAGATGAGGAAAAATGAAGAGATTCCTGGAAACAGTGGGAGAATTCTCCAATATGGAGATTGAGGATCGTGAAGAAGAAAAGACTGAGAATGTTTCAGAAAATAATTGGGAAGAGAAAATGGCAGGAAGTAAAGTGTTGCAGCTGAAAGAAAATTTCATCCCTAGAGGGCTGGTTCCCATAGAAAGGTTGTTTGACAAGAATGATGTCTCGTTGCAACCTAATAAAGTGGTGGAAGAAAATCAGGTAGAAGATCTAAATCTGGGTACCGATGCTGACCCAAAGATTGTGAAATTATCCAAGAAGGTCCTAGAGGAATATAAGGAAAAATACTTGAGGTTATTTCAGTCATACAAAGATGTATTTGCATGGTCCTATCAGGACCTGAAAACTTTTGATATTACTATAATGCAGCATAAAATTCATCTGAGGGAAGATGCAAAACCTTATAAGCAGAAGCTCAGACAAATAAATCCTCTGCTGCTCCCCTCCATTGAAAAAGAAATCAAGAAGCTGCTAAAGGCCAAAATAATTGTGCCATTAAGGTACTCAGAATGGGTTGCAAACTTGGTCCCTGTTTGAAAGAAGAATGGAGAAATAAGGCTATGTGTGGATTTCAGAAATTTAAACAGAGCATCTTTAAAAGATAATTATCCACTCCCCAAGATGGACCACATCCTGCAAAAAATGGTTGGAGCCTCTAGAATGTCAATGATGGATGGATTCTCTGGTTATAATCAGGTAGCGGTACTCCCAGAGGATCAGAAGAAGACTGCTTTCATCACACCATGGGGTACATTCATGTATGCCAGAATGCCTTTCAGATTGATTAACGCAGGGGCTAATTTTCAGAGAGCGATGGATATTGCTTTTGTTGGGGAGCAAGATAAATTTTTGGTGGTATATATTGATGATATTACAGTGTTTTCAAAAAATTATGATGAACACATTGAGCATTTACGAAGAACTTTTGAAAAATGCAGAAGGTATGGCCTTTCCCTTAATCCACAAAAGTCTTTATTTGCATTAGAGGAAGGAAAAATTTTGGGGCATATTGTAACTAAAGATGGGGTAAGAGTAGATCCCAAAAGAGTAGAGGTTATAAATAACATCCCTCTCCCTAGAAATAAGAAAGAAGTACAGGTATTTTTAGGCCAGATAAATTTCCTGAGAAGATTTATTCCTAAATATGCTGAGATAGTTAGGCATATAACAGATATGCTAAAGAAGAATAACGAGGTGAAATGGTCACAAGAATCATGGGAGGCCTTTGCTAGAATTAAAGCTGCATTTGCTGAAGCCCCTGTACTAGCTGGACCAGATTATACTAAACCATTTATGATCTTTTATTTTGCATCACCCCACACAGTAGCTGGAGTGTTATTACAGAAAAATGAAGAAGGATATGAGCAGCCTATTGCCTTCTTCAGTCAGGTGCTTCATGATGCAGAATTGAAGTATAATATATTGCAGAAGCAAGCCTATGCCCTGGTTAAATCTCTCAAATATTTTCGCATATATATTCTACAGTCTCACATTACTGCATTTGTCCCTACTATAGCTGTTAAGGAAATTCTTATTCAGGGAGACAGTGAAGGGAAAAGAGGAAGGTGGATTGCAAAAATATAGGAGTATGATCTGGATATTCGCCCTACTAAGCTGATAAAAGGACAGGGGCTAGCAAGGATCTTATCAGAATCAAACTACTAGGCTCTGGGCATAAATTTGTCTATGATAGCAAATGAAGAGTCTGAGAGAGAAGAAGAGCAGCAAGGGCTGGAGATGGCTACTCAGAAAGTACACATGAAATATCTCACCAGTCCTTGGTACAAGGAAATAGTTGAATATCTTTTTACACTCAGCTGTCCCCCCAGTTGTGATAAAGCAAAATACAGGGCTTTAAGATTGAAATCACAAAAGTATATAGTTGTCAATGGCCAATTATATTGGAGAGATCCTTCAGGTATACTACTATTATGCCTCACATAAAATGAAGTGGAAAATATAATGATAGAATTTCATGAAGGGATCTGTGGAGGCCACTGTGGTTGGAGGGACACAACTCATAAAATACTGAAGGCTGGTTTCTACTGGCCAAAATTATTTGGAGATGTTTTTGTTTAGGTTAGAGCATGTGATAAGTGTCAAAAATTTGCTGAGAGACAAAAATTAGCAGCTCTGCCCTTGATTCCAGTTCATGTGAATGAGCCATTTCAACAATGGGGAATAGATTTTATTGGAGAAATACATCCCCCATCGAGTGGACAACATAAATGGATATTAACAGCCATAGATTACTTTACAAAATGGGTAGAAGCCATACCTGCAAGGATGCTACTGACACTGTCATCATAAAGTTCATGGAAGAAAACATCATATCCAGGTTTGGCTACCCTGCTAGAATAGTGACTGATAATGCACAGGCCTTCAAGTCTGCAAAATTTGTAAATTTCTACCAGAAGTATAATATTACATTGAATCACTCCACAGCTTACTACCCACAAGGGAATGGCTTGGCAGAATCTTCTAACAAAACTCTAGTGAGGGCCTTGAAGAAAACTATAAATAAAAATCAGAAGAATTGGGATTCCCAATTGAAATTTGCTCTATGGGCGAATAGAATCACTAGCAAGAGAGCAACTGGGAAATCTCCATATGAGTTGGTATATGGACGAGCAGCAGTGTTTCCTGTGCAGCTGGCTTTACCAGTGGCTCGCTTCATGCAAAAAATTCAGGAGGAGCCTGATGATATGGTCAGGAGAATTAATCAATTGGTAGAGTTAGAGGAAACACGTGACAAAGTGAATCAGAGATTAACAGAATATCAAGAGAGAATGAAACATATATTTGATCAACATGCAAAAGATAGAAAGCTGCAGATTGGGGATCTGGTGCTCAGGTGGGATATCCGGAGAGCTGAAAAAGGAAAACATGGCAAGTTTGACCCACTCTGGTTCGGCCCATTCAAAATTGTGGAACAGGGAAATAATAACACTTTTCTGTTGGAGAACTTATAGGGTGATCTGCTCGACTCCCCTGTAAACGGCCAATTTCTGAAGCCCTACGTCCGATTATGATTCAGGCAGGGAGTGCCTGTTGTATCATAATTGTATATAAGTTTTATTTCAGTCCTTGTTTCAATAAGGGATGTGTTCTGACGAATTGTGAGGAGAAGTGCAGTGGGGCTGAATAGCATAGTTAACAAAAAGATGATCAAAGGGTCTGCAAGTTCTCGACATGTCCAGGGATGAACGTGTCGTCCCCAGATGGAGCCAATGTTGACTATATTAGCCCCTCCTTTCAAATTTTTGGCCTGCTGTCCTGGTTGAATTTATTTAAAACCTCTGTTGTGGCCTAAGACCTCCATATCCTGCCTATCGCTACCATTCCCGCTCACAAAATACATCGTACAAAGGATAAAACCTGCACTTTAAAATATATCAGGCCCAGCCCCTTCAGTCTTAGCCCCAGTACCTATTTCTCCCACACGACCTGGCCCTGAGACCAAATGCCAAATCCGAAGGCACTTACCGTATACAACTATCGGGCGTGTTCTCAGCCAAACGATCACTCGTAGATCGGACGGTCTGCATCTCTCCCACCTTGTGGTCCCCGCGCCCTAAAAACCACCATTTAGACAAGTTGTTTTCCCCGCACCACTTTCGAAGGGCTGGCGGTTTTCCACAAATCGCAGCGATTCCATACGCTGATTGCCGCGTGTCCCTCTGTACGGTCCCAAAACCACTCCATTTCACGCGTTATCATCCGGTCGTGGACGTGCAGTGAAATCAACGTGAGCCATTCGATCCTGAGGCCTTCATCCGACGGTGGCCACTCTTTGAAGCTGCATGCGTTTTAAACCAAGCTTATAACACCCGTGGCCCACCATCGCATCACTGCCCGACACAATATTAACCATTGATTTCATTTTTGATCGTATGGCCCATAATTTTTCTCACATCCCATTGATCGACCGAGTCCGCCTCCACGTCTTCCCTCCCGCTTGGATTTTCATACGCCCACGTGTCATCTGGGTTTTCCCCCACCATTCATATACTCCGTTTACGTGTCATATTACAGTGTTTATGTTACGCATCTCCGCCTCGTGCATTCATTTGTCGCCCCACTGTATTTTTCATCGCCACCCTTCATTCCTCCGTCACCCTGCATCTCCTCATCATTTCACTCAGTCCATATCACCATTCCGTGGTCACTGCCGTGTCCATTACCCTTGTGTCCGGTTTCTTTAACATGTTTGTGGGTTTTGTAGGTTGCAACGACGAAGAAATGGCCATTACTCACGACCTCCATTACAGAAGCCGAGAACACATGACAGGACCTTGTTTCAGGAGCAAAATTTATGAAAAAGATCCGGGAGCTGCTATGATACGACCACCATTAAAGAAAGCAAGGATTTAAGTCTATTAAATCCTCCAGGGTCATTCAAATGCACAGGTTGAGCAGATGAAGAATTAATGGTGCAGATAGAGAATATCAGCGAAGAGCAGGGGATTAAAGAAATGCATTTAAGGACTTTGGGGCTTTTACATAACCTTTTGAAGGCAAAGTACTAGATTGAAGACCCTGCAGATCACTAGAAAGATCTTTTCACAGAAAACAATGCCCTCGAGGTTTATTTCAGCCGAATTTTCTTCAGGAAAGGACAAAATGTTCATGTGAATTTCTCTCTATACCGTGTTCCTGAAAGAGATTTTCTACCCAGTGCATTTATTTCTGCCGGCAGCCGAGTACACACAGCTCAGCATGGTCATTCAGTAGTGTGGGCGCGAATTTTTTCCGCCATTCTGTTCAAATTAAGCAAATTAAATGTTTCACCTACCTCTTTTATTAGTTTCTCTTCTCCTTCCTCTATAAAAGGGAGGAAGAAAGACATTGTAAGGGTTCCAGAATTTTATCAGAAAATTGTGCAGTGAAAGGCATTTTTGTATGCATCTTGTAAAGATTCTGTGTGAAGGCTCAGAGCCCGTAGGGTCTCAGTGAGGAGGAGTTCTATCTATAATGAGGATTCTGGTCTTCGATATTTCACAGTATGTAACTTTCTCTTATGTGTTTAATATAACATTTCATTTCATCCACTTTCTTGTATCATGTTTTGGAATGCGAGTGGCTCACTGGTTTGGTAAGGATTCATCCTAGTTGATGCCCATACTTAAATCAGTCAAGCGCTTTAAATATGGCTCATGCATGATATACTGTTCCATATGCATCTCAACCATCTTTCTGCTATATTAGTTTCCTTGGGAGGGTGCTTTTAAAACACCATTGTCATGTATGGATTCTTAGATTGATAAGCCCATATATGGTTCTGTTGTGTATCTGGGTATCAGCCCAATGTTGACTAGTATCTTCTTAACTTTTCTTTCACCGCATTCACTTTCTGATATTTGATTTCTGTGGCATATTATTTGAATCGGCCCTCTTTACAGTAAATTGTCTCTTAACTGTTTGATGCTTTTGTGTTGGAGCTTTACATTGTGTCTTTGCAGCATTACTTTCCCTATGGCAGTTTTTGTAAGTTCTGGTCCCATTTAAATCCATTTCCTTGTTTTACAAGAGATAGCAGGAGAGCCTTTTGGATTGACACCCAAGTTATATTATGTGCTCCTTGCTATGATAAGATGTCCTAGGCACTGGTCTATAGAAACTCTAGGCTGTCTCTAGGAGTGACAACAATTGTCGACAACAGGCTAATAAATGAGTGGCTAATTCTTGGACTAATGATTGGTAATGCTTTAAGTGTCCAGAATTACAATGAATGGTATCTCTTACCTGTCTAACTATGATTTCTGAATCTCCTAGAACTTTTAGATATTTGATATTAAGATCAATGGCTTTGTACAAACCTTGAATTAATGCTTCGTATTTAGCTACATTGTTGGTATAATTGAATTCTAGTTTGTAGGCTAACATTGTCTTTTCTCCTTCTGTGTTTATTAAAATACAACTTGCACCTGCACCATCTTCAGATTTAGAACTGTCGAAATAAAGAGTCCAAAACAAAGAATTAACTACTTTTCTATCATAAAAATTTATACATTTGGAATTATCTAGCTGGGAAAAATTCTCAATCTGAGAAACAACTGCATTATCAAAGAAAGGTGATGGTTGAGCTTTGAAATTTCCCAAAAATGACCCTGCTGAGTAGTTTCCAATAATGTTGTTATTGAATGCTACTGGCTCATTTACTCCTTCAAGATCAGTGACTGTATGCCTCATGAACTTTTCACGGTCTACCCGAATTTGATTTGGCTTTCTATTATATGGTAACCACATATGCGACCAGTCTGTTGCAAAATAACCAAGAAGTTTTTCAGACCAATCTTGGATTAAAACTATGTCATAAAATTAAGGAATATCAACCACCAATATATTAATTATTTGAGTAACTTTGGGATTTGATGAAAATATGATGGAAACATGATTTATTTCCCCTACCACCTCTACTCTGGTTCTATCAAGTTGTAATATATGAACAGGGGAACTCTGCAGAGTTATGTTCAACTTAGCAGAAACTGATTTTGGAGGAAGCCCGTGAGTCTATTAAACAGTTATGAACGTTTTTGTTGTAGATCTCATAGGTTAAGAGAAATGGAGGAGTATGAGATATGGATTGATCACCTATCATAATAAAGTATGTAGCATCTATTTGCATTGAAGGAGAAGGTGGCTTACCCATTTCATTAGCATCTTGTACTATTACTGGAGTAGGTAAGTTTGAAGCAGGAACCGCATTTAAGTATCTAAGTAAGATTTTCTGTTGCTGCTTCAATTTAGTAAGCTCGTGGATTGAAATTTTGGCCCTGATTTTCTTCATATCTTCAACTACATTATACTCAATGGTGTCTGAGACTACCATTATTTTATATGCAGGTGGAGTATCTGAGTAACAGGGCTTGTTTGTGTAGCCTTTGAATTAGACTTTTTTCTTACCGATTTGTTTTTAGCAGGAGTTGAAATATTTTGTTGTTGATTTGACTACGTTGATTCAATAGTATTTTTTCTCCTTGTGCTTACAGGTAAAGCTTCATGTTGTTATTCATTTGGTAGGATGAAATCCCACATTCCATTTAGTTCAACTTCTTCTTCTTCATCATATTATTCTTCCCCTGTTTTCTCTTCCTCTGTATCTTGATCAGATTCAACATTAGATATGATATTTGGAGGTTGAGTACTAGAGGATTTTCCTTTCTTAAAGTTTCTGAAAGTATTTTTTGAGCTAGCATTTTCAATGACTTGTTTCTTGATATCTGCCATCTCTTTTTTCATAGTCTTTAAATTTTTTTGAAGACCTTCTACATCAAAAGGGTCTTTTGGCGCCTTCTTTTTAGAATCATCTTTGAAAGATACCTTCTTTGATTTTCAATCTTCTTGAGAATTATTTTTCTCAAGAGCGGTTATGATTTTCTCTACAGATAGAGATTATTTCATGTTTTCTGCAAGTGTTGCCAGTTTTTCTCTATCAACAAAATAACTATATTAGTTGGAAGGGATGAAATATACCACTCAATTTGAACTTCTACACCAGGAACTACTGTAGCAGGAATTTTATTCAATAATTTATTAAATCTTGAATTGAAATATTTTATCTTCTCACCTGTTTTAGCTTTTATATTTGAAAAATCGTTGATGAGCATAACAGTGGTCGTGTCATCCCCAAACTTAGCTATAAATTGTTATTCAAACATATTCCAGCTAGTTATAGAGTGGGTAGGCAGTGAAAAATGCCAGGATCTTGTAGATCCTTTTAGAGTATATGGAAATAACATTACAACACAATCCTCTTCAACTACTCCATTTAGATTGACAACTAACATAAAATTGTGAATGTGTTCTTCTATTGGAAGATCGTCATTAGGATTACATTTAGGTAGCCATCTTTTAGCATTTTTTGGAAGAGCATGAAGAGGAGCGGGCATGTTTACAGCCCCTGTATTGTTCCATGGGTTTACATTTGGTGGAGGTGGTTAACCTGCCATTGGATTTTTGATAGGTTGTGTTATCAAAAAATCTGACCCTGACAGGCTGCTGATCAAGTAGACTATGAGTAACTATTTCAAACCAAACTTTTAGTTGAGGCTTAGCCTCCTCAACCTGAGAGGTCTCTCTCACTAGGTTTAAGATTTTGAATTAAATATTAGATGGCTAACTCTAGGAATAAATTGGATAAAAGTGTATGACTGGTTGAATTACTGATAAACAAACATCTATTGGGCTATGGAGTCAAGGTATGTTTCCACAAAACATCAAACTTGGCTTATCATGGAAGTCAGGGCATTTCAGAGTTTTTAGGTGTATCAACAAAACGGTAACAGAGTGAACAAAACACAGTTTACAAACATATGCAAGGAGTTAGAGAATTTTTCAATGAATTCTAAGTAACATATGTTTATACCACTGCAAATAGATAGATAAGGAAAGCCATAGGAAGATCACACATTAAAAAATCTTTCTGAATCCTGAGTAGTAAGCCAATATCTGTATTAAGATAAAAACACACAGTTTGCTATAGTGACATAGTTTGCTTGTTAATGAAAATTGCCAACCTTAAGGAATTCTACCTCATGCTACATATAGAGTCTTTACAACCTTGGATTCTATGATCCATCATCATAGGAATTCGAATTCTATCTTAAATTGACACCTATTTGCTCCTAAAACTGATTATTAATTACATCTGACAGTTAACTGTCTCTTTAGAAGTCCTAATACAAATAGGAGTAAAACTCCTTATTATGTCTAAAAAACCTTATCTAGAACTTAAATGATATCTCTGATAGCTGTTCCTCCATATCTTCAACTTTGATGATGCCTCCAATCTTGTTATGCTATCATGCTGGTTCATGTCTTACTTTCCCTACAAAACAAGGGACATGTTTCCTATAATTTAGCCCTTTCCTTCTTGGATGATCTTCGAACCCTTTTTGCTGGAAATATGAACCTTTTAAGATAAGTGACATGTATTATCACTTCCATGGAACCATGCTTTTCCACCTGTACAGAAACTGAGCCTTTGAAAAAGTAAAAAGGAGAGATGGGATGATTGCGCTACGAAATGAGTAGTTGTTTTCGTAGCTCATTTGTATCTTGGTAAAAATCTCTCAACCATCCACTTTATTTTGCCTTGAGACCTGGTATTTCATTTGTGAACCCTTTCTAACCACCAACAGCAACAAAATTCATAAACCAAGCTTTTTACCTCTCAAAAATTTTACAAAAATGTTCAAAAATGCACCTACAGCAGTTTCGTAGCGCGCTACGAATCTGCTGTGTATCTCCTTTTTACACGGTATTTTCATAATCTTCAGATTTTAAGAGTATTTACAGCCTTTTAATGATTTCCCCTTGATGTTAATAGACCTTAACAATCAAAATAAGTCAACTTTGAAATATATTAAAAAAGTGATGTCCTTCCCAAAAACAAAACTGTATTAAGGATTTGTCACTTACTACTCTTGTTCTACCTCTGTTCTAGCTGACCTTCAGACTTTGTCAATTGAATTTCAAGATCTTCAATCTGCCTTTTCAGTATCCTGTTGGTAGCCCTCAATTTAACATTAATCATCCTCATAAATCTTTCTTCTTTGATTGCAGGGGCAGTCCAAGTAAAGTATTGAGCTTCACTGCTGACTGTTTCAATTTTGGAAACTCTTTCAACCTCCCACAGAGCCCTTATTCTGTTGAAGTTTTTCTTCTCAACAACATGTGCTCTTTATTTCTTCTTAAGTTTAGCAATTTCAAGGTTAGCTAGTCTCAACCTTTCTTTAATTCCTTCATAACTGCTCTTTTCTCTTTGAGTGTTGAAAACTCTGTTTCTGTCACCTTCAGGTATTGGTGATGAAAGGTCTATGGGCTCCTCATAAAAATTTGAAACTTCTCCAGCTTTATATAACTCCACATCCATCCCTTGCAATTTCTTTGAATTCCTAGTTAGAGGCCTTCCGGGCTTGAACACAAAATCTGAAATTTCATCATCAAAATCCAGCTTTTTGGAAGATTTGATCTTCTTAGATTTCCCTTCATCCAATCTTATAAAATATTCCTGAACTAAAGGAGATTCCTTAATATAAATAGCCTATAAAATATCATTTAAACTACCCTTTAAACCTGGATCTTCTTCTGAAACCACTTTTTTTCCTTTTTCCTTTGCTATTTGACTTCTAGTCAATATTTTCTGGGCTGATTCGCTGGTTGATTGTTCCTGTATTGTTTCCTTACCTTTAGTTGTCCTCTTTTGTGCAGATTGAGGGGTTTCTTGAATAATCACTGATGTTTTAATCTCAGGCTCTTTCACTTGCTCTCTAAGATTTAACTTGACAAATCTTTTTGATCTTGTCTCTGTAGGGTCACTGGTTTCCGATGGTGACTTTTCTTTGGCCCTAGGGCTAATACCTGCTCCTTGTGTTTCCACCCCAAATCCAAACAAAAACAAAAATTTAGACCATTCTATTTTTATCCTCTAAAGTTCATGTAAAACAATCAATTTAACTAGACCATGATGGAAAAGTGAAGTTTCACAGTATTGAGCTTTCATCTACAATTTATCTGCCATTTTAGCTAAACTTCAAAACAAGAAGAAAGGAAAATCCAAAGAAATCATTCCAGTAAAATGCAACAGGAGTTTGAAATGATAAGAGTACACTTTATGGTATCTTCCCTCACAGGTGAAGTACCTTTGAATGTTGTAGAGAAGATTGAAATATGTGTTCTTGATGTAGCTTCTTGGCACTACTTTAGTTAAATCTGTCTCTTCAAACCCTAGCTTCAGAAAATTTTTACAAGGTTCCATATCAAACCTGAAATTTCTGAACCATCTTTTTTCTCCCCTTGGAATCTCTGTCACTAATGATATAATTTCAGGGGAAATTGTCAAGTTTAAGAGACCAACCTTTGTATTCGAACCTGTGAACTCCCTGCAATTTTTCATAGAAATTCCAACATCCTTCCTTCTTGAAGGCCTCCTCAAATGATTTGTCTTTTGTAAGAGCCTCTATGCTTTCAAGCTTCGTCCTTAAACAATGGCCTGACCTGTGATTTTTTCTTTCCTCTGTCATCCTTTCCTTGAAATTCCTGTGTGCTTTTTGAAAACCTGTAACCAACAGCCTCGCTTGATTTTAGAAAAAACTGCCTCGCTTGATGAATGAAAGAGAAGCTTTGGTTTCTACTTAACATGAGCTTACTATTCGGAAGAGGGTATGCATCATGTGTTTCTTGCATGAGATAATAAAATCAAAACTAGCCCCTTTCAAATTTGAAAATGACATAAGACAAATGAACTCAAATGAATGTTATGATGGCTATGAATGGTTGCATGCGTGAGAAAAGACTCGTGGATGACACCTAATCATGAATGATTAACAGAATTCTAGTGGATTTGATAACTGACAAGACATTCTATGAATCCCCGATTTCGTAGCGTGCTCAATGCAATTTCAGGGTTTTGTGCTACGAAATGAGCAGCGTTTTCGTAGCGCAAAAGCAGTTTTTTACATTGTCTGCGCTACGAAAACGTGGTTTCGTGGCTTAATCAAATTTTTTTCAAAATGGTTCAAAATTTGACTCTCTAAACATGATATGAGACTGTGAAGGTATGTAACAAGGTTATTAGACTTTATTACATGAATGAAAATGATACTCTAACCCTATCACTTAACCCCTAAAAACTTAACATGACTTCACACCTATCTAAAAACCATGACTAGGAACCAAGCAAACTATCCAAGTTTGGAACTTTTTTTTATAGTGATAACAGGTTGGTTGGGTGGAGTTTGAGTTGAAGAAGAGGTAGGCTGAATGCTAGGACTAGTTGAAGGGATGGTAGTTTGAGTACTGGAACTAGTCAAAGTAACACTGATTGTTGGAATGGAATTTGTGGAAGTGAGCGGAGGTTCAAGCCCTCCTTCTAGTGCCAGAATGTTGAGGCCTCAGAATTTCACTTCCGAAACATGGGGGAAAACCACTCGGTCCAAACCTTAAAGTAGCTCCTTTTCCGTCTGGTGTAGTGGCTCCAACTGGGGATAATTGGACCCGTTTCCCAATAAGGATGATTTTGAGGGTGTTGTGATTATATGACATGCAAATGGAGAATGATTTTAATCTATCCTATACATCTATCTAAACTATTTATTCTACTATATCCACGATTTTTTTCTTCCTCTATGCGATCTAAGGAGATATCCTTCAACTGTTAGTAATATAGATCATTTAACAGTTGAAAGAGATGAAAATTATGTAAGATGATTCTTCTAACAAAATAGTTTGATTAGAAGAATCGTGAAAAATATATTGCATTCATATGTGTGATTATATATTCAATAAGAAATCACAGACAAATATTAGAACATAAGTGCATGTAACATTTATCTATAATAATGTTTCAAATATATAATGCAATAAAAAGATGATTGTCAATCTATAAAGCAAAACTTAATGCAAGTGAATAAAAGTACCATATGTATGAAGTTCTACTCATGTAAACTGACAGTAATTGATCTGCTCCTTCTCACTTTGAAGCAATTTAAAGAGTATAGTAGTGCAACATCAGTTAAACAACTTTAATTGTCAAAAGATAATAGATGTGTTCCATTAATTCATCAAAGCATTCACAAACTTACAGTAGTGAATTCTTTGCAAATGTTTTGAAAAATTTCTAGACCCTTCTCTAAATGCATGAGAGGGGTTTAAATACTAAACTAACTATGTTCTAAAATAGATTATTACAAAAATATAGAGGAGGTTTCAAATAACCATCCTTGTAAGACTAACTTAAACTACAATCTAGGAAAATAAAATAACAATTTTGATTTATGAATTCCACCCTTTCTTCTGGATTTGGTCACGAAGTTGACAAATATATATCATAGGCTTGAGTTGAGCTGGCTGCGAAATACTTGATCTGACCTGTCCCTTGAATACTGCGTTTGAAAGTACTGGTTGCGATATTTTTGTTGAATTTGTTAAGGATTGCAGAATCTGATATTGATGATAAGGTTTGATCAGAAAATTCCAATAATTTTCTTGATCAAACTTATTTAACTTTTTAATTAATTCATCCTATATTTCTGCCTTTTGTATCCACTGTGTTTATAGTTGTTTTAATTCTAAGAACACTTCAAACGTGTTCTCTTTGATAATTTCTTCTTTGACCAGCTATTCACATATAGATTCAATAATTTCCTTTGATAATTTTGATGTTTTCGCCGCTGCTTTCTCTGCCTGCTTGATTTGTGCTTCCCAATATTTGAATAGGATCTCCTTATGAAACTTATCTAACTGAGGTAGATTAACTTCCTTTCCTAAGTCTGATGCTTGCCATTGAATGTGTTTGTTGATTTTCTTCTTGAGATTTTCAAATTCAAGTTTCTGGATACCTACTTATTGGATCAATATTTTATTTGAATCACAATAAGAGTCAATAATATAATCTTGATGGAAAAATACTTCTTGTTGTTTCTTTAACTTAGCATTTATATCCAATGCTTCTTTTATAAATTTCTCTAGTTGTGGTTGAATATGTAATCTGGTCATTGCTGCTTCTAGTTGTGCTTGTTTATCATTGATTTTTGCTTGATGCTGCAATTTAAGACTCTCGAAATATTTTTGAAATTGGGCCATCTTTGCTTTCATTTGCTCACTAGAGTTGGATTTTTCTTCATCTAAAAACCTCTCTAGTTGTTGTACTTTGGCTTCCTTTTGCCTCAAAAACACTCTAACCTTAGTAGCATTATCAACAGTGGCAGTAGCATATGTCCCTGCATACTGTGATAATTTAGTTAAATTTTTCGTACGATCATCTAAGGAATCCTTCCACAAAACGTCAACAGATTCATCTGTGAGGTTTGAGTCTATTTCATCAGTTCTTCTCCTTTTGTTGCTCTTAACTACAACCTTATAACTAGGATAGTAGAAGATGTCCAGTGAAGGAATTTCTTCATCTTGTAAAAATATTTTTTCTGTAGGGTAGGCTAGTGTGATCTCTCGATCATGAGTCTTTGGAACTTGTTTTAGTGGATTAACAGTTTCCATTATCTTCTGAGAATGTTTAGGTTTTTGAAAAATAGTTACTTGATCAGTATTGGGATTGACTTTAGGAGTTTTTATTGCTTTAGAAAACTCATCCCATTCATTACTCAAACTATTTGTTTGTGACTTTTCAGACTAATCAAGTGTGTCATGACTATGCTAAACTTCTTGAGAAGTTGACTCTGTTCCATTAATTTATTTTCACTCTTGCATCTATATCTCTTAGATTACTTGATCAATTATCTTTTCTGGGCTATCCTTTCTGGATTCAGATTCATTTTCAAAGTGATCCAAATTGTAATATTGATGCTCTGATTGACCCGATTCATATTCAGACATGTATTTTTCTTCATTATCCAAGCTGATACTTGGAGTAGGTCTGTTGACATCTTCAATAGTTAACAAGTAGAGAGGAACTCTCTCTAGTCTCTTATTTCTATATATTTGGAAGGCTTCCAAATCATATTGGTTAAGTTGAATGGATGAAAACTTAATTATATCTGAAAAAATTTCCATGCCTTGGAAGAGATCATCAAATCCATCTATTTCCTTTACAAAAGGCTTCATTTTGAGCTTTGTGGTTGTAATTTTTAATTACATCATTTGGGTCATACAACATCTTTGGAATTACCGCCAAATTCAATATATTAATCTTAGAAACCTCTTTGTAGGTATGGCCAATATTAAAAAGTGCAAAAGTGCCCACTGTACAGGGAAATTAGGCCAAACGACCTTCTTAGCATCTTTCAACTGTTTAGTGATACCATTAACAAGCTGGTAGGCTATCTCTCGTGCAAGTAACTTATAAGGAACATAATATCGTAGGACGTGGGGAGAAGCATAACTCCCTAATACTCTGACATATGTGAAATTATCCTCTACAAACCACCTAGCCACATAAAGAATATCTACACTAGCCTCTTCGGAAACTCTAGGGGCCTTCTTATTAAATATCATTTGGTGCATAGGCAACATGAATCCATGAAATTTTTTATAAAAATGCAGGTGGAAGTTTGAATCCCAAAGGTCTCTGTTGTAGATGTGGATTGGGTTAGGGTCTTGGGTAGTCCATTTCCATCCAATGGTAGGAAAACTAGAAGAAAAGTAGATAGCGTCCATGACATAGGCAAACATATAAAAGGGAGGTATTTCTCTAGATGAAACATTCCTTTTATTCCTATATTCTGTGATGTGTTTATCTAAACTTTCAGATAGGATATTTTCCCAATTCAGAATTGAGGAATTGTCGATTGCGTCAATCAATGGAACCCGATCTAATGAAAACCTAGTGGTATCAGGTCTGGCAAATAATCTACACAATGTACTGGCATCATAATAATAAGGGGAAGGAATTTCGGCAATTGGGTACATACCGATTTTATCTCTCTTGAACTTTCCCTGGTCTTCCTTCCATTCTTTGATGACCTTCATGAGGTTTGGGTGCTCTTCTCTAAAACTTTGCAGAAAAGCCTTGTCAATATTTTTGCTGCGGGGAGGGTAGATAGTACATTGCTTGTAAATATTCTGCCCTAAAAGACCCTATGTTTTCTCCTTTTGAATTTTTGAATTTCCTGTCATCTATGCTTAAGTGGTAAATTAACCACTTAACCATGTTTTTTAAGGGAGAATTTTTGGTCTTGCGGCTACCTTGTCGACAAATTAACATGCAACATTGAATTAAGTCGCGTCTGAAGTAGATGTCATGCCTATTGTAGAGAATTTGGTTATTACCTTTGGATTTTTGTCTTCAAACAATTTATACATTGCTTCCCATGATGAAATTCCGCAATCCTTGTTGCAGGTGGTATATGAAAATAAGGGAGACATGTTTGAGTCTTCAGTAGGTAGCGCTTGAGAAATCTCTTTGCCCTTTTTGCTCATTTCAATCTTCGTTAATCCGTTAAATGGTTTCCTGATTTCAAGTAAACAGGGAGAACGTTAAAAGTATAGAGAACAGAGAGTAAAATCCGTTGTTTATATCAAACATTAATGAATAGATATGAATCCATCAAATATGATATTTAATCATCGATAATTATTTCAAAATAAAATCTCTTACACCTTCGCATGAAAATAACTATCGATCAAGTTAAGCCGTTACATCTTGAATTTCGATTTGATACGACATAAGTCATTTCACATGATTGAGTAATTAAATGTTGTTAATTCACATATCACCATATCATTAACTTTTACCGTTTGTGATGTTTTCCCATAAGTTTAGCAAAATGCGATCAACGCAAATCACACATCTCAACTCTTATGCGATATTGGATTTTTTTTCTATTAAGACATGCGAAATGTGAATTGGGAATTCAAAAATTCAAGTGGCCGTGCTTAATAGGAAATTTAGAGATTTATTTTTATTGCTTTTTTGACTCATCGAGTCTGTGCAATTGCACTTATATCGAATTTATTTATAAATTGATTGTTTTAAATGAGGCGCGGTGCGATAAGGAAAATAAAACAATAATTAAAGTGTTTGCATGTTTTAAGACGTAACTTCAGAAAAAGGTTTAGCACATTTCGCAGCCCGCGTGACTTAGAGGATTGCAAGTCTTTTAGGTTGTAAGCTATGCGGTTTGCGATGTGCTAAAGGAATAAAGAAGAAAACTCAAAAGAAAATTTTTATTTCCTAAGTTTTTTGTTTTTAAAGATAAAAAATAAATTTCCTATTTATTTCTAAAGGGCCCCCATTGATTAAAATAAATGGGGGGTGTTGTATAGCACAACATGTGGTTGATTGCTTTGTTTAACATGTATGTTGTCAACTTGAGAGTGTTGATCATTTGCTATTGCATGAGTGTTGACTTGTGTTGATCGATTGTGTGTTAGATGCATGTCATATAGACTTGGAAGAGATGATTTCGTCTCCAAAGATGAAAAGGAGATGTTGACAAAGTGTTTCATGAGGTGAAATTTTTTTTGTTTTGGGAAAATAATCGTTAAATTATTACACAATGTGCTTATGCTTGACTTGAGAGTTAGTCTTTTGAAGAGGCATGTTTTTTTCGACTTGTGTTTGGTCGATGTGTTGAGATTCAACAAGATGATGAGCTTAGTGAAAATTAGTCACCTTCACTAAGTGGGCCCGCAGGCTATTTTTAGCTGTAAGTCTATTTTTAGACATGGTGATCATATTTCAAAAGTTGCAGGATGCTATTTGTGGATGGTTGGACAAGTTTGAAAAATAGATGAAATTATATTTTTAGAATATTGGGAGAAGTCTATTTATAGATTATCGATCTAATAATAGAAGTGTCGATTATTATTAGCCCTTAATAATAATCATACTCTAAATATCAACTTATTCTCTTGGAGCACTTAATTTCAATATATAGACTTGGAAAATCAGTGGGCTAAAGGTATTACACAATTCCTAAGGTTTACTGGTGGTTCATGCATGGAGGACTCAGTTAGAACTGAAGTGGAAAAGTTATGACAGAGTTGGAAGAGTAGTTCATGGAGTTTTTATTCAGTTTAACTCAGTTAATGGAGTTAAACTCAGTTGAGCTAGTTGTATCTAGTCTAACTAAATGATACACTAGTGAGAGTGGAGTGAATTAATTAGTTAATCAATTCACAAATAATAACTCATTAATCAACTAAACAAATACAACAGTTAACTATAGTGCATGTCAGTTCCAGTGGAGACCAAGTGGAGAGATAGGTGAAAGGGCAAGACGGACTATCCGTTGTGACTATAGTGATGCATTGATTGCACCACACACACATTGGAGTTGCCAATGAGTTTTGCGCAGGGAAATCAAGGTATATTCAAATTCATTCAGGGGTCTTCTTCAATAGGGATTGCGTAGTGGAGGCAGGCTATTAGGTGGCAAGAAATCAGTGCATGGATTTGCAGATTTCTTCTGATTAGTGTGTGACAATTGATTGTACTGAGAGCTTGATGTACTAAGATTTGTATGAGATTGTTACATGATCTCCATGATACATAATATATGATATTTGGGGTTTTCAGATTCATGCTTTCCCGTTAAACAACTGTGTTATGTGCGATTTTTTTTATTGCTTCATGTGTTTGCAATTGAGTTTTTAAATTTCCGCAAAATATTAAAAGTGGAAGGATTCTGTATTTAGTAAGAAGATAAAATATTGTTAGATCAAGGGAATCTAGATATATACATGCAACTTGTATATAATTTCTACATGGTATCAGAGCAGTGTTAATTCTTGAAGATTGCAATTGTGAAGAATTGCTGAGTTTGTGCTGGTGGACAATTCAAATTTGTTGGAGAAAATTATTGGTGCGACAGTTGAGTATACATTGAAATGTCTTTCAATGGGTTGCGATTGGAGTATGCCCTTGATGGAAGCTCAAATTACATAGCCTGGAAGGATAGGATGGAGGCGGTGCTAGAAGACAATGGAATGAACGAGTTCATTGATAGCGATGTTCCTAAGCCGAGATCTAGCGACATTGCATTACTTGACGCATGGAAAAAGAAGGTAGCAAAGACAAGAAGAATTCTATTGGAAGGTTTGAAGGACCATATTATGTCCAGCCTTCATGGGAAAGCCACTCCATTTTCAATGCGAAAGGCTTTGATAGATTTGTTCCAAAGCAGTAGCGACCAGAGGAAGTTGGCGCTGAAAGATAAGCTCAAAAAAATAAAAATGGAGAAGGGCGACAATATTCCAAAATATATCATGAAGTTTTTCCACTATAGGGATGAAATGGGAAGTGTGGGGATTACTATTGATGATGAAGACTTGGTGATATTGGATCTCCTTGGGCTTTCGAAGAGTTGGAATAGCTATGAAGACTCTGTCAATGGACGGGAGAAACTACCTGGATGGGAGCGACTTTGGTCAGATCTTGTGCAGGAGGAGATAAGGCGAAGTACCAGGGACGACTCTTCATCGAATAATGAAGATGAAGAGAATTGTGCTTTCGCTGCCAAATCAAGGAAGGGGAAGGGGAAGAAATTTCCTTCAAAATCTTATGCTAAAGGCAAGAAGCAGGATTTGTCCAAGGTGAAGTGTTTTCACTGTCATGAACATGGGCATTTCGCAATTAGCTGCCCACAGAAGAAGAAGAACAAGAAGGCTACTGGAGCTGCAGTTGAAGAGGCCTTAGCCTTGTAATTTTAACTTGATTTCTCTTTGATTGCATGCTTGGTTTCAAGCTCAATGGGATCGGTGTGGTATCTTGATAGTGGTGCGCCTTTCCATATGACGGCAGGCAAGGAGTTGTTTAGTGACTTGGAGGAGAAGGACCTCCAAATGCATATAGAGATGGGCGATGATGGTCGATACAGTGCAACCGACATTGGGACCATTACCTTTGAGAGGGATTCAGGTAATCCATTTCTGTTGAAAGATGTTATGCATGATCCAGGTCTAAAGAAGAACTTGGTCTCGGTCGCAATGTTGGAAGACAAAGGTTATGACGTTGTTTTTAGCGATGGAAAAGCTTTCATGCGACATAAAAAAATGAGTCAAACCAAGAGGATAGGGATTTGAGTTAAGAATATCTACAAGCTGAAGGTAGATGGTTGCGCTGCAATGATGGGCAAAGTAGAAGAAGTGGTGAGCCGATATGAGGGCAAATTATGGAACAGGAGATTGGGCCATCTTCACCATGGCACTTCGAAGATTTTGCAGCAGATTTCTACTGGAATTCCCAAGGGTAATCTTGCGCAGTTAGATCAATGCAAGGGATGTACTATGGGTAAGTTTGTGAAGACCACCTTTCATGAGAAGGAGAACCGTGCTTCGTTGATCCTTGAGAGAATTCACACAGATGTGTGTGGAGCTTTTTCGGTTGCTTCAACAAAAAAACACAAGTATTATGTTATATTTGTTGATGACTATTCTCGCAGATGCTGGATCTTCTTCATGTAGAACAAGAGCGAAACATTCTCAAAGTTATGTGAGTTTAAAGCATTGGTGGAGAAGGAGTCGGGGAAGCAAGTGAAAGCTCTACAAAGCGATAATGGTGGTGAATACATCTCGGATGAATTCAAAGACTTCTGTAGCAAAGAAGGAATTCAAAGAGAACTCATAGTGCCTCATAACCCATAATAGAATTGGGTCGTGGAGAGGAAGAACATAATGATCTTGGGTGCTGCACGAGCTATGCTTAAGAGGGAGCTAGACTTGCATGCAGAGGAGGAAATTATTGTTCCCAAAGATGAGCCTCTAGATGTGGATCATCCACAGGAGGATATTCATGGAGTGGAGGAGTCCACTTATGTAGAGCCAAACATCAGACAAGGCAGAAAACGTACCACAAAAGTTGAGAGACTGAAGCTTGATGCCGCACAGAATGTAGGAGTCCCTACATCACAACACAGACAAAGATAGTTGCCTGACCGATTTACTGGATACATGGCTCTTATGAGCAAGTGTATCGTGACAAAGCCATCTTATTTTGAAGAAGAAGTGCAGAAGCCCACATGGGTAGATGCCATGGTGGAGGATTATGACTCCATTGTCAGAAATGGTACTTAGGAGATTGTTCCAAGGCCGGTGGGTAAATCAGTTGTAGGATCAAGATGGATCTACAAGGTAAATCAAGCTGCTGATGGGAGCATCGAGAAGTATAAGGCAAGATTTGTTTCCCGGGGCTTCTCACAGATCAATGGGATTGATTATGAAGAAACCTTTGCACCTGTCACACGGTATTCTTCCATAAGGACCATCCTTGCTCTCTCAGCGCAGATTGGTTGGCACATTCATTAGATGGATGTGAAGACTGCGTTCCTTAATGGGATCATTGAGGAAGAGGTGTACATTGAGCAGCCTAAAGGATTTGAGATCTTTAGTAGCGAGTCACATGTGTGCAGACCCAAAAGAGTGCTATATGGGATGAAGCAAGCACCTCGTGCTTGGTACACTCAGATTGACAACTATTTCACTGGACTTGGCTTCACCAAGAGTGAGGCAGATGCAAACCTGTACCAAATTGTGGTGGAAGGTAAGATTTTAATCATTTTTCTTTATGTTGATGATTTAATACTAATGGGTGATGAGTAGTTGATACACTCATGCAAGGAAAATCTTGCAAAGGAGTTTGAGATGAAGGATTTGGGCCTCCTTCATTATTTCCTTGGATTGGAAATATGGTAGCGGGAAGGTGAACTATTTGTGTCTCAAGGCAAGTATGCTCGGGAGATACTTGAGAAGTTTCACATACAAGGCTGCAAGCCTATTGACACTCCTCTTCCAAGAAATTGGAGGAAAGAGGATGCTACATCGACAGAGGTAGTGGATGCCACTGTTTATCGACAGTTGGTGGGTTTGCTCATGTATTTAGTTAATAAAAGACCAGACATATGCTATGCGGTGATCCAACTTTCACAAGTGATGGTTAAGCCTAATAAGCTCTTTTGGAAGGCTGGAAAGCATGTCCTGAGGTATCTCAAGGGCACATCTGAGTATGGATTATGGTACAGACAGACGGATGAGGTGAAGTTGCATGGCTTCACGGATGCAGATTGGGTAGGCAGCCCAACAGATAGAAAGAGCACATCAGGAGGGATTTTTAGTATCGGATCTACAGTAGTTTCTTGGTACAATAGGAAACAAAGATCCATAGCACTTAGTTTAGCGGAAGCAGAATACATGGTAGAAAGTCAAGCTGCATGTGAGGCTATCTGGATGAGGAAGATCCTGGTCGGTTTGTTCGATTCACATTTAGATCATACAGTGATACATTGTGATAATCAGAGTTGCATTAAACTCTCGATTAATCCTGTGTTTCATGATAGATTTAAACATATTGATATCTGGTATCATCATATAAGATATTGTGTGCAATGAAAGATCATGTTGCTTCAGTACATTCCTACGAAAGATCAGGATGCAGATATTCTGACGAAGGCGCTCAACAGGAGAAAATTCGAATACCATAGAGGTAGGATTGGGGTGAAGGATAATCCCTATCTTGTTGAGAGGGAGTGTTAAGATTCAAAAAGATGATGAGCATAGTGAAAATCAGTCACCTTCACTAAGTGGGCCCGTAGGCTATTTTTAGGTGTAAGTCTATTTTTAGACTATGTCTATTTTTAGACATGGTGATCATATTTTAGAAGTTGCAGGACGCTATTTGTGGATGGTTGGTCAAGTTGGAAAAATAGATGAAGTTATATTTTTAGAATATTGGGCGAAGTCTATTTATAAATCATTGATCTAAAAACAGAAGTGTCAATTATTAGTAGCCCTTAATAATAATCAAACTCTAAATATCAACTTATTCACTTGAAGCACTTAATTTTAGTATACATATTTGGAAAATTAGTGGGTTGAAGGAATTACACAATTCCTACGGTTTACTAGTGGTTCATGCATGGAGGACTCAGTTAGAACTGAAGTGGCAAAGTTATGACAGAGTTGGAAGAGTAGTTAATGGAGTTGTTATTCAGTTTAACTCAGTTAATGGAGTTAAACTAAGTTGAGCTAGTTGTATCTAGTCTAACTGAATGATACACTAGTGAGAGTGGAGTGAATTAATTAGTTAATTAATTCACAAATAATAAGTTATTAATCAACTGAACAAATACAACAGTTTACTACAATGCATGTCAGTTCCAATGGAGACCCGGTGGAGAGATAGGTGAAATGGAAAGATGGACTATTTGTTGTGACTATAGTGATGCATTGATTGCACCACACACACATTGGAGTTTCCAATGAATATTGGGTAGTGCAAGCATGTTAGATTTGAATTCATTCAGGGGTCTTCTTCAACAGGGATTGCGCAGTGGAGGCAGGCTATTAGGTGGCAAGAAATCAGTGCATGGATTTACAGATTTCTTCTGATTAGTGTGTGACGATTGATTGTACTAAGAGCTTGATGTACTAAGATTTGTATGAGATTGTTACATGATCTCCATGATACACAATATATGATAGTTGGGGTTTTCAGCTTCAGGATTTCCCGTTAAACAACTGTGTTATGTGCGATTGTTTTTATTGCTTCATGTGTTTCAATTGAGTTTTTAAATTTCCGCAAAAGATTAACAATGGAAGGATTATGTATTTAGAAAGAAGATAAAACATTGTTAGATCAGGAGAATTTGGATATATACATTCATCCTGTATATAATTTCTACACGATGAATTTTGACACCAAGTTGTGAGAGGACATGGCGATGTTCACATGATGTGAAATTGGTTGCTTTGAAGGAGCAAGAGGATATGTCGTCAATTTGTTTCTTTCATGATGTGTTTTTTAGATTGATGGTTGAATCTGAATATCTTATGTTTTTGACAAGATGTGAAGAAAGTTTGCAGCCATTGTAGACCATTGTATGTGTTGACGCCAAGAAGAGAAGGAGATGGAAAATGCATTCTTCCAGATGTGGAATTTGGAACCTTGGAGGTAAAAGAATGGTAATTTATTTTCTTGATTTTACTGATGTTTGAACTTATTGATGTAGTTCACTCATTTTGAAAAGGAGGAACATGATTTTCAGTGGGAAGGAAAATCAATTAGTTTTCCAAGAATCGAGGAATTGATTTGGTAAAAAAAAAAGTGTTATGTCAACAAGCATCCAACAATTGTCGGAATGGGTCAACAGCAAAAGGAGAACAATGGTTCAAGAGCCAAGCCATTTGCAAGGCGAGGGAAGGCATGTTAGTGACCGAATTGGTTGTCATGGTGAATTTTCCAAGTAGAATCAAGATGATAGAACTTGGGAAACATAAGAGTATTCAACTCTCATGAGATAACCAGCTTTTGGAGGTCCAAAAGCATGTATGTGGGAAGGTGTGATCAGAATCTGGATCAGGGGCAAAAATTTGCTCAAAAATGAAAGTGCTCAGAATTGCACCAAATTAGAATGAAAATGACCAACGAGTCTCAAGGAATCCAATGCAACTCGTTTCATCGAAAACCGAGTTTGGATGAAGGTGTTATAGTTTGTTGATCGTTGTTCAGAACAGGAAATTTTTTGAAAAAGAAATGCAGAATAGGTATAAGGTGATGACATGGCAGCCCAGTCAACATGTAGGGAATATTATTCAGTTTATGTCCAATGGGACTGTGACAAGTGTCACAATTGGATTCGCCAGTTTGGTTTATGAAGGTAAATATTGCCCAATGTCCTCTAAGCCTTGAATGTGGGTTCATGATGAATTGATATGTTGGAATTATTTTTATTTTTAAAGGCTGGATTATATATATATATATATATATATATATATTATATGGTTGAATATCAAATATTATATTGTGTTATATATATATATATATATATATATATATATATATATATATTATTAATTCCAAACTTTATATTAAATTAATTTCCACATATTTCTTTTAAATTCTAAAGTCCGAATCAAACATTATGGTGGCATTTCATTATTTAATGGTGGGCCAACGTATGGAGTTAAATATACAGTGGCAAAAATATATATGGTGGAGCGCCATATTAAATGGCATATATTTCAATGTTATGGATGGTGTAGTTTATATGGTTTATACCATATGTTTCGGTTGGCAAATTTATATGGGCACGTTATATATGGTTTCATTACATTGAAAAATAATTCTTATGAGGAGCAAGGTCGGGGTTTAACCCAAAGACCTCTCCCAATCCACTCCGCCCTTTAACCAATATGACACACCTATGTTCCTTGAAAAGGAATGTGTGTAACTTGTAGTTAAACCGCAGTGCAGGATTTGGATGGCGGAGGAATGGAGCGGGCTAGCCCTCCTCCTCACATGACCGTGCCATATGCCCATTTTTTAAGTGTCGAGTTAATTATGGATTAGTGCATGCTTATCCTTCCTAATCCCAATCTTAACATTAATTAACTTCAGATATCATTTGGCGGCAGTTTCAACGGATTCCCCTAAGTTAGCGGAACTTCCAGATTTGTCGGAGTTAACTGGAATTTTTCCAAATTTAGAGGCAAAATCTAGGGGAAACTTTAATGAGGCCTATCTTGAGAAATTTTCAACCAATTTTGGTTTACGAATAGTCATTCATTGCAGATTGGAATTCTATGAATCCATTGGAATAGCTTGCAGAGGCAATGGAGCAAATCTACAAGTGGTTTTGGTCACTTGAAGAATTTTGAAGCCTAGGGCCACCAGGAGGGAAGGCCATGCCCAGATCAGCTGAAGGAAAAATGGAGTGAATGAAAATTAATTTTTAGATATATTTGATGTTATAAACATAGTGGTACAATTTTTAGAGGCATTGGAGCACATATGAAGGTGATTTTGTCACTTCGGAGATTAAACAAGCCAATGGCCACCAAGATGGGAGGTCAAGCCTAGAAGAGTTGGTAACCAAATTCAAAGATTGAATTGTCATTTTTTGGGGTTTTCAGGTCTTATGAAGCCAATGGAACAATCAAAAAATCCATTGGAGCATCACAGATGATTGTAATTAGACATTTGACTCATAATCCCAAGAGGGACTAACTAGTTAAAGCAGGTCCATGGAGATGTAGCCCAAGAGGGGTGAACTCCATTATCATCCATTGTGTTATGTGATTGTTGTGAGTTATGTTTATACATTTAATTTTTTGTGTAATTTTTAATTAACTCATAATTTGATCATCAAAAACACATGAAACTACACACATAAACCCCCTTCACAAGTGGTTAACATGAGGCGATCCTAATCACATTTTTAATACCGATGAGGGAGCTAGAATAGCAATAAGTAGTCTTCCCATATTCAGATCACCTTTGGAAAGGTTATATAAAGGAGTATTTCGATCTCATTTGTGATCCACTCACTTAGAATTTCGATCTATAGAAGGAAGTTCGATCTATAGTGGGGAAGTAGAAGAAGAAGATAGAAAAGGTCTAGAAGAAGAATGAAAGGATACACATCTTGTTTTGGGGCTCTATCTATCTCACATGCGCGAAGGATTAGGGTTTATATAGCTTCGAGGAAAGCCAAAATTTCAGGTTTGAGTTGCAGTAGGACGAATTGTAGTATCAAGTAGTTGGGAGAGCAAGATATGACAAGCTAGTGAATTTGTACTTTGTAAGTACATCAGGAAAAAACATTATTTGTGGAATAATATATATTAAATGAATAAATAAAATGAATAAATAAAATGTTGAGGGCATGGAATCCTTTCTAATGAATATCTCTCAATTAAGAGATAACTTGCAAGGGCTTGGAGATACAATTTCTGATTCGGAAATGACCATCTGTGTACTCAATGCATTACCACTAGAATGGAGCAGCGTTGCAACATGCATCTACTGTAAGAAATACTCAAATAATTTTAATTATTTTTGGGTTCAATGAAGATTGGAAAAATCTAGGATCAAGGTAAAGGATGGCATTGGATTAGATGAACAATCTCAAGCCTTTCTAGCTAGAGTCAAGAAGCTGAAGAAGGGAAAGTTTCGGAAAATAAATATAAGTTCAAGGTTCAATGTTTTAAGTGAAATGAACACTTTAAAGGGACTTTCCAAGCCAACATAAAAACAAAATGAAGTAAATAAGTAAGGCTCACATAGCTGAAGAAACGAGAGAACCTAAGAAGAAGTCGAAGAAACAAGAAGTAAAGGATATTTATTATTGAAGAAGGCAGTTTGTCTGTCAAGTTCTTTACGAAGATTAGTATTTCCTTTAGAATAACATGCATTATTTCTTACTCTAGAAGAATATTTATTTTTTATAGAATCATATAAAGAAGCATGTGATAATATAATACTTAGAGTCTACTTGGTTGCGTTGTTTTGTAGAAATCATATATTCCTTAAAGATAGATAGATAAACCATTTTTCATATTGTTCATCTAGGAATTATATAACATTATGTTAGAGGTAGTCATCTTGCTAAGGTGGATATTCATGATCTTATAAGAAGCATCATTTTGGAGGTTCCTGGGAGAAGGTTAGTATAAATTCCATGTAATGTGGAAACAATACTGTTAAAAAGGATGAAAGAATGCAATGGGTCAGGTTGCAGGCTCATTATGAGGCACATAACTAGATGATGGATTAAGAAGAATATGAATAGATATTGAAAGTAACTCTTGGATAAGATTCATATGTACAAAATATTGTAATATACTTTATATGGTTATATGATTCTTAAGAGGAAAAAGTGGACTTACTCTAGGATAGATAAAGAGTTAATACTTTCTCTAGATTATGTAGAATAATGATTAACATCCAGTATAATATTTGGAAGAAAATTTATAACTTGGTAATCAAGTTCAATCCTTGGGGCACTCTAATGCATGAAGGATTATTCAAGTGGAGATGGATCATGATGATGTTAATGCTTATATGAGAAGATCATCATGGTAAGGTAAGTCTAATTTTAATTATTTTTGGTTATCTGGTTAACATATTATTTTTCTACTTGGAAGAATATTGCAGGAATATATGACGAGTGTTGAGGAAAGCTCAACATAGGATACCTGGAAATTATAAAGTCAGGATATATTCATCTTGGGATTGAAAGGTATTAGTGTGAGAAGATAACATGAAGGTGAATAAAGTAGATCACTTTCATGCAAAATCTATGATCATATTGAATTTTGGAAAGCGTCAATGTAATGCCTTCATCTATGATGATAGGATGAAAGTGATGAGAAAGAGAGATGGCTTGGATCCTATCATGAGATTGAAGAGTGAATATGGCTCAATGATACCTCAGAAGCAAGCAAGATCAATAAAAGAGATGCGAATAAAAGAGGGAGACATATAGCTATGAAAAACAAGTAGCTGACTTTCCAAAATTTAAACGAAAGTCTGTAATCTCCTATAGAATTGAGGAGTAAAGGAGTCTCCTTAATAGGAGAAAGGAGCTATTCCTTGGGAAAGAGGAAATAAGGATATCATCTCTGATTGAGAGGGAGCGATTTTAGACATCACATGTGAATTCTCATCTTCATGTGTCAAGCACTTGACCAGGACTAACACCCGTAAGTCTAAGTGAAGGCCTTAGAGAGAGAATGGTGGAGGATTGGATAAGCATATGTGGTTTCACTGAGGATATAACATCCAATAAAGGAAAGGGACCAACACTCTTTGAGGATAGGACATGTATCTAAGATAAGAGTGGTCGAAGAGGACCGATATTCTTTGAGGATTTAGGAATGGAAATACAAGATAAGAATAGTCCTAAAATGACATACCTTGTGAAATTTCAGATGGGGTATGTGCCTTGTTGAGGTAGTGTGGTATCACATGTAAATCCTCGTAGCATAATGCTCTTGAATTAATTAGAGCTTGTATAGTCAAGCCTCAGAGAAAATGTTGGTCATAATGATGATTCTTACAGTTGACTTATCAATCTGAATCTTCTTATGAGAACTCTTCATTTTGAGAATGATGTTGTACTAGTTGTACAATTATGAATACCTTCCTAGTTAAGAGGGAGCGTTGGAAATGTAACTAGTTTCGATCTTCATAATTGTTGTTGTACTCATTTCAATATGTATCTTATGTAACAAACAAAAGAAGAAGAAAAAGCTATTATTTTAAACCATGGGTTTCATGCTCATTATTGATGTTATTCTAGGTAAAAGCAAGTTATTCATGCTTCTAGGGTTTGCTAGGTCATAATATTTATTTTCATGAGTCAAAAGAGTCAACATAATGTTTATAAGACCCTTCTCAAAAAATGTAATTGTAAAAATAAATATTTTTTAGTCTATAAAGTCTTCAAAACTCCAAAAGTACAAGTCAGCCTTGGAAGCTTCAAGTTGACCTAAAGAAGGTAATTCAACCCTTTGGAGAGGCTATATAAAGGAGCAAAGTGACCTCATTTTTGATCCACTCACTCATAAGTTTGACCTCAAGAAGGAAGTTTGATATATATCTAGGAAGTAGAAGAAAAATATAGCAAAGGTTTAGAAGAAGAAAGGAAGGATGAAAATATTGTTTTTGGGCTCTATCTTTCTCACATAGGAAAATGATTAGGGTTTCTGCTGCTCCAAGAAGGCCAAAGTTGCAGGTCTTGCAGTAGGACAAATTGTAGTATCAAGTATATGGGATAGCTAGATATTCTATTTTGACTTCGTTGAACTTGGAAGAAGTTTTCTTGATCAAGAAAGACCTCTTGAAGGGTTGAGTTAGGGTTTTTGCAGCTTCTACATGGCCGAAGTTGCGGGTTGAAGGAAAAATATTGAAGCTGGAAGGTCAAAGTTCCAATTTGAAGCTGGTTAGTGTTGGATCAAGGATTGACTTATTGGAAGGTTTGAATTGGTACTTGGAGAAGGATTTGGTATAGGGTTTGGGTCTTTTGTCTCATTTAAAGAAAATTCTATAATAAGAGAATATTTTTCTGTATTTTCCCCTTGGAGGGGTTTTTATTGTTTATGTTCTTGATATTTTTTTGACGAAAATAACTAAATAAAGAACAAAAGGAGACTAACTACGTTCATAGGAAAATATTGAGGTTAAGGAAAATTTGAATCTATTAAATACCAATTAAAGATATTAAATATCAAATATCAATTGAAGATACCTTAAGATAGGGAGAAAATCTATCCAGATCAACAAAGGATGCAAAAATATTTTCAAGAGGGAGATCATGTTTATCTCCATATTAGACCAATAAAGAGTTATTTAAGGATTGGGTGTTATGACAAGTTGGCACCGTGATTTTGTGGGCCATTTCAAATTTTGGAAAGAGTGGGGCCAGTGGCCTATAGATTGTAATTGCCATCCATGGTGAAGGCACATGATTTCATTCATATTTTCTTGATTAAAAAGTATGTACATGATTCTAATCATGTTTATTTATTTATTTTTGATATATGTGGAATCTGGGGGTGAATTCCAACCAAAGCCATTGTGCATTTTGGATCATAGGAAGATAAAATTATAGAATCAAGCATGTCAAGTTGTAGTGGACGCAATTTTGACTAGATGAATTCACATGAGAGATAGCTGAGCAAATGAAGACATCATACCCATTTTTGTTTGTTGGTTAAGAAAATGTGTGTTGGGTGTGGAGCCTAATTATCTTCCTAATTGTTTAGAGGTTTTTTGCTTCAGCCACGTTGGATCCCTTTTCCTAATGGGGAGACAATGTCCCTTGTATTATCACCATTATGAGGTTACAAGGGGTTCAGGGGTTGCACATCCGAAGCTAAAAATAGATGAAAATTTTCCTTGTAAAATATTGTAATTTCGTATTCAATCTGGGTCGTTAATTAGGTACATGATATGATGATAAACATTATGTTAATTTAGGTTTTTTTCCTGGGAAGGTAACCCTCAGTTTGTATGAGGAAATTTTATTACAACTGTGGATTATTCTAAGCTAGAAAGAGAGAGGAGACTATGTGAGAGTGAAGAGGAAATTACATTGAATCTGATGTAGGTTGTATCTCTTCATTTTGTTGGATAATATAGAAGGAAGAACTATCTAATTCTTCATGGACATATCCCAAATTGGATGAACCACGTATATCGATGTCTCTATTGTTTTATGCATTTATGTGTTTTTGTTTCTAGAATATTTTATACGTTTCAATTCTTTGTTGATTCATTCCTTACAATGTTAATATGATTGTAAATAAATGTAAATAGTTTTATATACAAAATATCGTAAATAATGTTTGTTTAGGCATAGATCATCAAGTACGGTGTTCCTATAATGGGGTAGGGTATGTGATACCCCTGTATCTAACCCATATTTGTAGATATTATTCTAAATTATAATTCATCTAAACAATGTGGAAATGTAAACACATTGATTGTATGAGGAAGTGGGAACAAATTCAGAGGACCAAGGAGTAGGAGTTTCCTATAAAACCAAAGCCCTAAATTTATTTTATCATCTAAATCCTTATTGGTTTGATACTATTGATGAGAAAAAATTTAATGGAGAAAATGGTTCTCATGAGGAGAGGACGAGACTGTAGGCTTTCCCTCATAGACTGTGTTGACATGGTCAACACACAAGAGTAAGTTGGGTAAAAAAAGTCTCAACAAATTTACCTGGGAAAGGAGAGTTTTGATTTATGCACATATCAATATTGTGTGGGTGGAGAATAGGGTAGCAAAGTGAATTCTAGAAGTGGTTGTGGTCTGCTTGGAAGGCTCAAATTTTGTGAGAACCCATGTTCCACACTCATGGGATAAATTCATTAAGATGTTACTGAGCCTAGGGTTGTGTATGTGTATTGATTATGGAGGCTTGAGTTGTAGCTATGCACTATTTTATTGAGGCCTGGATTGTGCATGTGTATATATTTATTAAGGAATGTGTGTGTTACTGTGTGTTGTGTTCCAGAGAGAGTTTAGCGAAATGGTCATACCTGGTGCTAGTTGAATTGGTAAAATTTCTTGGGCTTACTCATTGATAAAAGCCTGAATAGTGGCTTGGATTGGGGCTGATAAACCATTGGGAAGTTATTAGGTTGAGAAAATACTAGTTAGGATGAGACACTTAGGTATTAGATGGGACTAATAAACACAAAGCGTAGCCTTGGGGTTGATAGCACCCACTGATAAAATACTTGGATGAGTGGGATCTTCATCCTTTTAGTTGTTAATCCAGATGATAAGCCTACCCTTATACATATATAGTCATTCCCCATAGGTAGATTTAGTCTCTCTATGCCTATCTCAAACCCTTTTGGTCATTGTGTAGTTTGGTGGAGTGTCACCGTGGTGTTACAATTGGGGGACACATAAGAAATGGACTCTATCTCTTATTAGTTGTTGACTGGTTGAGAAATCCTAAGAAATTACCTCCTTAGAATCTAAATCCATCACGGGGGTGGTTTACTACAAGAAAGAATAGCCGTGCAGTTAGCCTACGTTTGGGTGGAGAGTTGAAGTCCCTCTCCTAGTTTCTAGTCGCCTAAATATTAAGATAAGTGACCAATTTCATTGCCATGCTTATTTATATAATGCGAATATTTTTTATGCTATGATAAGGTATTGTCTTGATTGGTTTTCAAGATAAATGTATATCTCTATGTGTTGGAATTCAATGTGCTATAATGCAATGTATTGTGAGTTGTTATCTTATGTTTAAGGGATTGATAAGTTGTAGTGTCCCTTCTTGGTAGTTAGTTTTTGGTGACACCTAGAGGGTGATTTTGATGGAGTGTATAAATATTATATATGTTAGTCTTATGTATATGCTTGTACACTATAGACCTTGTTTAGGTCACATGGTTGTTGCATGCTTATGATAATATCTATGGTTGAGTGTATAAGACTTATTTAGGTTAAGTGCATATTAACGATGTTTCTCTTTTGGCATCCTATTTTGACTTTGGTGCATGACATGAGTGATGGTCTATAATTGTGACACAAGAATAAAAGCTATTATGTGGAGTAGTTAACGAACCATAATCTTGTTGATGATTTATGATGTGTATGATTATACATGCTTGACCTTGTATTTATAAGGATTTGTCAGGAAAATTAGTTACTGCCAAGAAGGATGCTCAAATTACTATGGAGGTCATGTATACATTTGGGTAAAATGTGATTTAATTAAATTCATTATGAATTTTGTTGATGCTTTTAATCTATGAGGTTATGATGTGCAGGTCTGGGGAAACAAGACCTTATGAACAGATCATCATATGCATATGAGCTCACAATCAGTAACTTGAGGGAAACCATGTAGCCTCAAAGAGGAATATATGAGAATATATGGGAAAGATTAGGGCGTGGAGTCCTAAATTTTGAAATATCAAGGCATGGAGTCTTGGATATTTGGAATAGATCAAGGCGTGGAGTCTTGATTCTACTAGGACGTGGAGTCCTAAGCACAAGGGCAAGGGCACGAAGTCATAACAAGTCAGGAGAGGTGCACAATAGGGGTGTGGAATCCCTATTCTCTTACTTAAAAACAACACTAAATATATTAAATCAACCAGGTGAATTAATCTACGTTAAACTTTTAGTTGAATTAACTCCAATTTACCCACTTTAGAGGGTCATTTAAAATAAAATTTATTTTAGTACAAAAATATTAATTACATATTTTTGAAAAATCAATAATAGAAAGTTTTCTAGAAAGGACACATGGGGGGATGAATATTAGATAATTAAAGTAATTAAATAATTAATAAAAAAATGAGAGGGTCCACCTCAAGGGAGGGTGGTGAATAATATGAATTATAATAAATTAAAAATTGGTTAATAATATGAATTATAATAAATTAAAAATTGGTTAATTTTTGCATGAAGGGGTGAGGTGCCATTCCACTCCATGCTTATAAATATGGAAGGATTTTTCCCCATGAGGGAGACAGGGAAAGAGTAGGGAAATTCTGCCAAAATGAATATCCAATTTCTAAATTAAAATCCTAATAATTTATCGTGGTTGATTGAAACTAAGTGGTGTGAGAGGAAGATAGGATATCTTCCTTAGTTTGCCTCAAATTTCTCACTATTGTTGAAGTTGGTATTGTTTGTGAGCTCATAGAGCTTGGGGGTTCCAAGGAAAATGTTTCCTTTAGATATGGTTGGGTGGTAAATCTAATTGGTTTGTTGGAGTTGGCGAGCGGAGCTGATGAAAAAAGTAGAACAACTTCCAGTTTGTTATATTTTTCTTTAATTAACCTTTCTTGGATGAAGATGTAGCTAGTTTAACTTTAAAATAGTTCTTGTTGTTCTAAAATATCTAATTATAGATAATGGTTTACCATTTATTTCTTTGGCTATACATATGTTGAAATTACAAAATTGCAAAAATACGTTTTTGTTTTAAATGAGTGAATAGAGGCTCCAATTAGTAATTCTTCATTTAAATGGGTTGTGAGCCGACAACATGATAGTGTTAATTGTAGTCTCTATATGTTCTATTAATTATAAGTGTATTGTTATTATTTTCAATTTGGGGATCTCTATTTTATTGTACATTTATGTTTATAAAAGCATATGTTGAAGAAAATATTCTATTCTATGAAAACATTTCTGTTTATGAAAGCATATGTTGAAGAAGAGTTACTATTATGTTAATTTTTGTTGGGAAACAAAAAAAGAGGATTACAATAATTCACGTGAGTAAAAAAAACAAACCATGTCATGTAAACTATAATTGGAAGATATGATATTCATATTCCTACCTATTCTTTGAAATCCTCCTTAGCTTAATTGGTTTCCTTTAAGGTTATATATTTATATTTCATCTAATAATAGTTTTATGCAAAAGTCTTGTTGCAGTCATTGTTTTGAAGGCATCTGGCACATTTTTCCTCCTTTATGTTTTTATATAAATATAAGAGTTAGTCTTTTTGCAGAAAGAAAGTTCTCTTGAAGTATAACATTTATTATTTTTGCAAAAAATAAATTATTGTTTGAAATATAATGCTTATTCATTTTGCAAAAAGAAAAAATGTATATGTCTCCTTAATTTATTGTTTATTAATGTTACTTTGCTAATTTAGAGCACTGTATCATTAAATCCAAAGGTGGATAATGCTTTTAGATTGATGGGTGCGTATATTGGTGGGTTACATTTAGTGTGCTAATTTAGAGCATTGTATCATTAAATCTAAAGGTGGATAATTCTTTTAGCTTGATGGGTGTGTATATTGGTGGGTTAAATTTACTTTGGTTAATGCGTGAGATAAATTAGTGTGGAAAGTATGAGTTTATGATTCCCCCTTTTGCACAATGTAATGATAATCCTCTATAACTTTTACTATGTATACATTCTTGGAAAATACGAGTTTATGGTAATCTTTTATAACAATGGTAATATTTTATAACCTTTGTAATATTTATATGAATTCTTGGAAGATCAGATTTTATCATTTATCCATTTGCATTATGTATTAGTCTGGAATAATTTTTGAAAGAAAATACTATTAAATGTTTTATAAACTCTTTTATATAGACTGAGATCTTTGGTCATTTTACCGATAGTTGATTTTGGGACGAGTTTAAATCATTTATTATTATTTTAAAGATGCACTCTACATAACACCAAATCTTAGTAAGTGAGCTTCCACAGGGAGTAATTTTGTTTAGACAATGTGAAAGAACACCCTGTTTTGTTTGTTTGGACTGTTGTTGAAAAGAATACTTGTAGGTTGGAAAGATATACTTTGATTCTGTTTCATGCAATATGCAATGATAACAATAAGAATCTTTTGTTCATTTATAAACACCATACTTTGGTATCCTTCATTGACATGGATGCAATTCAAATATTAAATTGACTTCATTTTACTAAGCTTGAGAGTCAATGGCATAGTTACCGTATTATTAGGTAATTGAAATTCTATGTAATTTATTAAGTATTGGAAATTGTATAGTATGTTTTAAAAACTGAGTTATAATTATGTTGGATTTTTCCTTTTAGGATATATATAAATTCCCTTGGAATATTTTCATTTAAAGCTATGGTATTGACTAAATATTCTCAGAGTACATAAAGAGATTAATTATAGTTGTTTGGGGTAAATAAGATAACTAATTTGGAAGTAAGATAAATGGTTTTGGAATTAGCAAGATTATTCAATTTATAGTATTGAGATTTAAAATGAAATTATTCTCATGGGGTCAACAATATATGAGCCAAATGAAAAGGAAGATTGATTTCCATAGCAAGAATTTATCTATAAAGTCAGTAAATAAGTTATATAGAAGAGGAAATGGAAATGAATCCTCATGTTGTCATCATTTAATGATTTCATAATGGTATCAAATATTTCTAAAATGACATAATTTTATGTTTAAAATATAGGGTATTGTTGCAAAGAAAGATTCTTCAAATGAATAGATCAAATGTTAACATCTAAACTTTATGTTACTTGGAATTGGAATGAATGTTATAGGATATGATGAGTTCTTCTTAATTTTTGGAAGACTTATAATTTCTGTGATGATTAATGTGTTTTGTTTTCATGTACTATGAAAGGCCAAAATCATGGTACAAAATCTATGTAAAATATTTTTAACATATAGAAATAATATAGATCTATTTTCAATGTTTATATGAAACATAGATGGTTTTTATATATTAAAAAAACAAACAAACCAACACCTATTTTTAGGTAACTTGAATTACAAACCTTGTTGGTATTCTCGGGATCTTAAATAAGTCATGTGAGGTCAGATGTTCCTGTATGGATCATTTATTTATTCTCATAAATTAATTATATATTAGAATATTTATGTTATTTTTTAATCGATCAGTAGGTTGGATATATGTTTCTATTCCTTTTATGAGATTGTTTAAATGCTTGACTGACCTTTGTAAAATGGTCGAGATGGCATGAGAATAATTCTGCTGAAATTTGGTTTAATGTTCCCTTAGGGTGGATCAAGTAATAATCCCGTGAGCAGGGAGTTGTGACCTCTATGTATGAGAGTCAACAACCTTTGTTGTGTGTCACTATAGCACAAGAGTAAGAGGAAGACTTAGAAAAACTACTAATTGTTAGTGGGAACTTCACGAGAAGTTTCCTGTTATTTAACGAGACATAACGTCTCCCCATCAAGAGAAAAGGTTATTCATGTTGCACTACAAACATTGGTGTGGTGGAAAGTTGTCTAGTTTGAATGGAGACGGATACCATGAGACATAAGGTCTTTCTGTCATTAGACAAGAGAGTTTTCCATTCACGTCGTGACCTTGAATGGAGGTCTTCTCCTTATCCTTGCGTGAGGGAAGGGCACGATGACGTGGAGATTCCATAGAAAGAATCCATAAGAAACCTAAAAAAATTGTTATAATGACACTTTACCACATTGCATGAGGGCTTGGGACTTCAGTGGGACCTAAGATGGGGTCTACATCACAATATGACATGGATGGGATGCTGATGTGGCACACAAATAGTGTGACACATTGCAGGAAACAATGGCCTTTTCAGATGGACATGTGGCTTGTTTTCTGTATGACATGTGGTATCTCTGGAAGATTCCACATGGGAATGTGATTCCTGCATGATATCATTGTGGATCGTGGACCGTAGATAATTTTATAAGTTGGTGTTGCAGAGTTGATGAGAGTCACAGATGGGAATATTATTTGTCATTTGGCAGAGAAAGCGTTGTTGCACATGGGGTTCTCTCACTATTGGAGTGGTTCAAACGATGGAGGTCACAATTAATGAAGGTCAGGAGATGGGAAACCCAACCAACACATAACTTGAGAAATCATATCGCATTGTAGGAACTTATCAGGATGCCAACAAAGGATTAACACAAAGGTGCTAAGGCACAATGACATGTAGACATGAAAGAAGCCATAGTGGGGGTCGCAAGTGAAATGACAAAAGCCACATAGGCTAGTCAATATTCCCACGTGGTAGTACTCATTGATGTGGCAAGGGTTAGTGACTAAACTTTAAAAGGGCATACCTTTTGATTTGGGCATCATTTTTTATAAAATTTATATTGTCAGAAACCTCTTAATGAGTTGAATACAATGGTGTAGCCTAAATTTAATTCTGCTAATTTTGGGAAAGGAGGAATTTTGTAACCCTATTTGCATAATGAGACCATGGAAGTCGAGCTAGGGCAAAGTAACAACTCCCAATTAGTTTGAAGAGTCTAAGGAGGGTGGGAGGCACTACTACAACTACAACCTTCATTATGTAACTAGAGTTAGAAAACCATGGGCTATAAAATTGTGTATTTAAAAACTGTTAAATCTAAGACTTTTGTGATCAATAATGTAGATGAGTGTCTTTCGGATTAATCACATAATAAGGATTTGGTCGACGTTTCAAACTAGTTAATGTGGTTCATCCTCAGGACAAGGTGGGGAAACAAATTGATCATGATGAATAAATAGTAGAGATGCATTATTATCCAGAAATAGTCATTAAGAACTAGCCGTTAGGACTAGCTGTTAAGAACTAGCCATTAGAAAGTTAGTTAGGAACTAAAATACAATAATTAATTAATTAATTAAATTAAATATTTTATTAAAAATAATAAATAAATTAAATATTTTATTAAGAATGGGGTTAAGAAGTTTTTATATAATAATAAAATGTAACAAAGATTAGGGAGGGTAAAAAAATAAAAGAACTAGCCATTAGTTTATTAAAGTTTAATGATAATTAATAATTTTTTAAAAATGAGTTAATATATAAATAAATATGGAGGGTTAGGAATTATAATTTAATAAATAAATAAAGATAAAAGTAAAGTAATGGTTACAGTAGATCTCAAGGTCTTAAAGCTTTTCGAAGGCTTATAAAGGATTGAGTGGGAAATCTACTTGGGTGGATCCCATCTCTAAGGTCCATCTCCCATTTATCTAGGAGACAACAGAAAAAATTGCCCATGTCCTTAGAAGAAATAATGTCTATGCCTTTTTCAAGCCTCTCTGCACTATTAGAAATTCTCTTGGGTCTGTTAAGGACCCTATCAACCCTAAGGACATGAAAGGGGTTTATATGATTCCTTGTTCATGTGGAACTCCTTATATTGGAGAAACAGGTCGATCTATTAGGCAGAGAATCCAGGAGCATGCTACAGATATTATGCACAATTGGTCCTATACCTCAGCTCTTGCTGAGCATGTGGAAATATCATGTCACCATGTTTGTATTGAAGATTCCAAAGTCGTTGCCAAAGTAGATCACTTCCACCATAGGAAATTAAGGGAGGCGATCGAAATTGGACATGCCAAGAATCTCAACCGGGATGATGGTTGGAAATTAAGTAAGAGCTGGATCCGAGCTCTTGCTAGGTAATTTTTCTTATTTGGTTTATAATTTATTTATGTATATTCAATTTTCTAATTAATTAATTAATTAATTTATATTTTTATTAATTTATTTCTTTCCCTTTTTGTTATTTGTTTATGCTCTCATTTTGTCTTTATTTTAATAATTTACCCCTCCATCCTAGGTAATTAAGTTTATTTTTATATTTATTCCTTTTATTTTATTTTATATATATTCAATTTCTAACTAATTAAATAAATAAATTATTATTTTTATTATTATTTAATCTAATCAATCGCTTAACTAACTGAGTCTCTTTTTACTTTACTTTTATCTTTATTTATTTATTAAATTATAATTCTTAACCCTCCATATTTCTTTATATATTAACCTATTTTTGAAAATCTATTAATTAATTTATCATTAAATTTTAACAAACTAAATGCTAGTTCTTTTTTTTTTTACCCTCCCTAATATTTGTTACATTTTATTATTATATAAAAACTTCTTAACCCCCTTTTTAATAAAATATTTAATTTAATTAATTAATTAATTATTTTTAAAAAATATTTAATTTAATTAATTAATTAATTATTGTATTTTAGTTCCTAACTAACTTTCTAACGATTATTTCCGGATAATGATGCATCTGTACTATTTATTCATCATGATCGATTTGTTTCCCCACCTTGTCCTGAGGATGAACCACATTAGCTTGTTTGAAACGTCGACCAAATCCTTATTATGTGATTAATCTGAAAGACACTCATCTACGTTATGGATCACAAAAGTCTTAGATTTAAAATTATTGAAAAACTGTAAAAAAACAAACTAAAAAAAAGCCACCCATATTTTTTTTGCGTGGAATTTTCCCTCCTTGTGAAATGCTGGTGCTTAACAGATATGCGTCAAGCATGGGGCTAACTGTGAAAAGAACATAACACATACCCAACATTATCCCACTTATTTTCATATAAGGGACCCCAAGATTACATGATCCACAATTCAGGGTAGCAATGATCATTGTTTCTCCACACCAAAAAAACCTTTCAATGCTAACCTGTCAAAGAAACTACAACATTATTCAAAGTGTCCACCTTCACTAGAAACACCTTCTTGTCTTCAACTGTATATCTTAAAAAGTGATACTAACATAAATATCTTTTGTCTTAGAATGATATGCTAGGTTCTTTGTCGTAAATATTGCACTATAAATATCATTACCTTATAACTTGATTTACAAACCCAATGACTAAACACAATCTCTATAACCTTACAACTTCCTTATTTGCATGAGTGGTTGCTAAGTATTCAAAATTTTTAGTTGAGAATGCAACTACAATCTATCTCTTTCACATTCAATTGATTTCTCCTCCAAATAGGTTAAAAATATAACAACCACTTATATATCTTCTACGATGCATATCTAAAACCTAGTATGTGTTAACAAAGCCAAGTATGTCAAATGATTTTTCTGCTTTAGGTCTTCCTTGGTTGCAAATTCCATACTTTGTAGTGCCACAAAAGCACCTAAAAATCATGTTTATAGTTGTCCAATGCTCCTTCCCTGGTTTTGACATATACCTACTCAAAAATCTCATTTCATGTGAGATGTATGGTGTAGTACATACCATTTCATAAATCGAACACATAATATGTCATCTTCCTCTTCCTATATCTTGGGACACTGATCTACATATAAATTTACACCTACAAAGATAGAGATCTTGATTGGTTTATATTATTGCATATCAAACATTCGAAATTTTGTGTCAACACATTTCCTCATATTCAAAGATAATTTCCTGTTTGTATGATCTCTTTTAATTTTCCATGTTCAAAATAAAATTCGTAGCAATCAGAAATTTCAAGTCAAATTTAGAGGGAAATTGAGTTTTGACATCCTCAATAATTTCCTTATTTCTAATAAAAAACATATCATCCACATATAATACCACATAAATAAAATGATCCATATATAAATTAAAATACACATCGTGATCAACTTACTCCTTGTGAAACCAAGTCCTAATATATAGGTATCAAAATTTTGATACAACATCTTTGGAAATTGTATTAATCCATATAGGGAGTTTTTCAACTTGTAAATCGATGCTTCCTTTCTATGCATCGCAAAACCTTATGGTTGTTTCATGTATATTTATTATTCAATATCCCTATGTAGAAATTTTATATTTACATCCATATACTCTAATTCAAGATCAAAAGAAACAACAATATATAAAATAAATCTAATAGAAGTTAATTTAGCAATAGGAGATTTTTTCTACCAAAATCAAATCTCTTTAATTGGGAATATCCCTTTGCTACTAATTGAGATTTGTATTTATCTAATTTTCCTTTTTCATTTAACTAATTATTAAATACACATTATCTACCAACAAGATTTCTTCCAACCTGCAACTCAACTAGATCCCAAGCCTCATTCTTATCCAAGACTACCATTTATTTTACCGTGGATTTCTTATAGAGTTTACCCTCATTTGAATCCATTTCTTCCCTAACAATCTTGGACATTTATTAGTAATATACACAAAAAACTAGAATAAAAATTAAGTGGATTATATCTTTGTTTTTGTCTTCCTTCTTGAATCAGTCTCCCGAATATTGCAGTATGAGATTCTTCTTTTGATTCTTGATATTCTATTGAAACAGTTTCTAGCTTGATGATAATTATCTAGATTTATAATTGTTTTAGATGTCATATTTAGTGTATATTTCACCCCTATTTTGAAAAGTGGATAAACAACATAGATGAAAAGAGGCTCCCCAAAATTGCTTCCAACTCCAACCATAACTGCTAGTAGCTCAAGCAAGGATGAAATCAAGATGCCAAGTCTTAGCTAAATTATTAGGGAATACATAAATTATCACATTTAAATTAAAAGAGAATTTGTGGAGAAATAAAGAGTTAGAAAAAAAAAGGAAGATCAAAACTATATTTTAGTTCTGATTATCACAATGAATAAAATCAACATTGCTAAAATATGAACTAACTCTTACGAGTTACATAGAAAAATTGGATGTTGGGAAATTCCAAAAAATTGTGGGATGCAATAATTTGTCATCTTTGTGACATTATTAGGGTTGAATATTAAATGCACTTTCACCTAGATTTTCCCATGTACATCCACATTAGAACTCAATTTCAAAACATCTCTTACAATACTAAAATTCATAACCTTATAAGTCATCAACCTATGGTAATCCTAACACTCCTCTTAATGATTTTTGACATAGAAACAAGATTCTAAAAAAATATAAGTAATATTTATCTTTTTAAAGTTCCAATAAACCACTTATGATTTGATGAATGTTGTTTTTTTTATCATAAAAAACAATTAAAAAAAATACAATAATATGATTCAAAAAATATTAATAAAACTCATATATGTGTGTGTGTGTGTGGGGGGGGGGGAATGGTATGAGTGATACTAGGTATTGCACCCCCTTCTAAATATCAAAAAACAATATAAGTGAGTTATTATAGGCATCTTGCTACTTAATAACTTCTTGTGATGTGTTTTTACTTTTTCTTGATCATTAACTTTTTCACTTATTATTATGTTGTTCTTATCATCAAACAACTACCAAAAAAATTAATATCAATAGTACACAAGAACAAAAGATGTAGGGTGCAAGCCCATGGCCAAAACCTCTCCTCTTGAGAGGAAAACCCTCAAATATCTTCTCTTATTATAAATTCTTCAAATGATGAATTCCAAAAACTCTAGACCAATACAAATACGCTTCCAAGACCAAGCTAGAACTTTTTAATGATGTGCTTCTTCTATCCAAGTCAAACCAAGTCAAATATCTTTTAGTTGCACAATTTCAACCGCCACCTACAGAATCTTGACCTCCACTGCATGTTTGAAATTTTTGGCCCCTACAACAATTGTTGCTTCTACACATGTGAGGTAAATTATGGCTTCCAAGGCTTCCTTTCTCCTTCGCTTAGGTTGATTCTCCTTCTAGGTCTAGTAGGTGACCTAAAAGTCCTTTCTTCCATCAATTTCAACCTTCTTTCTGCAACTTGAAAATTTCGATCATTGTAGCTGCAAAACCATAACCTTATCTTCACACATGACAGAGAGAGATAGATAGAGAGAGAGATAGAGAGAATATAAACCCAAAAATTTCATCCTTCATCTTTCTATCCTTCTTTGCTTTCCTTTCTTTTGCCTTTTCTTTGCTTGGATGATGAGGAATAATTTAAAATATGTAACTAGGTTCGAACTTCATA